>JAHEWH010000037.1:0-381343 GCA_020726485.1 Halenospora varia | reverse complement strand
ACTAGTGGCATATAGTTCCTTTATTTCCACTCTTATAATTCTGTCTTGCTATATTCTCTAGTATGTTTCCTAGTTGTCCTATTTAAGTATATATAGGTAGTCGATTATTAGTCCTGCTATACACTTAACATTTAATTAGTAATAGACGTTTATGTCGACTAATTTCTAGATCCTTATAGACTAGGTCTAGTTGTGTATTTCCTAGACTTCCTTTTTGACTAGCATCCTTAAATCGTCTATTTAAGGTATAGGGCTACTCAAAACTCTCTAGGTCTTAATAAGATGTTTCCTTAGACCTCCTTTAGGACTATATCTTAATAGCCTTATATGGCGTTAGTCCTTATATACCAGTTTGTACTTTGCTTTTATATTGATTTTGACCTAAGATTTTCTATCCTTAAGGATTATCTTATTGTTTTCCAAGAGCCACTATCTCTTATATAGTTTGGTAGACACTATAGTCTATTTTTTGCTAATGTCTAAGTAATGCGTTTTGTATTTCCTAGTGTTTTAAATAAGTTTAAGTGCTTGTTCTCCTTGGAGATGCACTTTAGCTTTGTCTTTACTACTTAAACTTTCCTTACTAGACTCTTTCTTGGGAATATCTCCTTCCCTAGGAGGTTGTAGAACTACTAGTACATTGTTGTTATTAACATTTGTGTTGTCGTCCGAGGATAATATTTCGGCCGTCTTTAAGCGACTACCTTCCTTTATAAAGATTATTACTAGCAGGTCTAAGGCCTAGACAACATATGTCTGTCCTTCTTTTGGTTTGTTCTTATAGGTCCGGGTATTAAAAAATGACTTATAAGTCCTAAGACAAGTATAATGATTACCTATCTCTATAACTCCCTAGAATACCCATTTCTGTCCTTGTTATGAGATAGTAACCTATAATAGCATCATCTTAGCGCCCTTGACTAGTGGTCGCGCCTAATGTTCTTATTAGGCTTAGGCAACATCAAGTTGTTTATAGATGCCTAACCGTTCTAGTTCTTCCTTTATAAGTTCCTTATAGTTATACACTACTACTTCTTTAGTAGCGGCGCTAATCTGCTTGCCCTTTCCTTAAGGTTTCTTATTATTATTCTTCCTGTAATTTTGTGCTTAATAGCCTTGTTTTCCGTAATTAAAGTATAGTTTTCCTTTATAACATTATATCTTTTCTTTATTAAAGAGTTGTTTGGTTTCTTTAGACTAATAGCATCTATAGGATTTCTATTTCTTGCTGTTTCCGGATTTTCTAGAACTCTCTTTCCTAGAATCTTTTCCTCCCTTCTAATCTTGGCGTTGTTCATATAACCTATTATTGGTCTTAACCGATAACTTAATCACTTTGTTGATTGTCTTTAGTTTGTCTATATATACTATATCGTCCTTAATAAATTCTTTTAGCCCTTTAAGGTAATTGTTACAGCACTAGCCTTAGTACTGCTCTGAGATGTGTGGGAGCAAATATAAGTCTGATTGTGCTAAGACTAATAGGCTATATCGAAGGATAAAAAGAATATGCCAAAAGAGAGAAGAGAAGAGGAGAGAGTCCCCAAGCACTTATAACCTTACCGCACAGGCCCTGGTCCGAAACTACTCCGTTTCCTATCCGACAAACAAGTAGGTCACATACTGGTCACATGCTAGTCATGTGTTCAGTAACCCACATGATTAGCAACGTCACAGTAATGGCTAATTAAGGCTTTAATGTCCTATCCTGTCTTAGTCGCGTGACGTTAGAACTCCGTAATATATATAATAGCTGATCCTGTTTGCTTAAGGTTAAACAGGTATTAAACGGCCGTCTTCTTTTTGTTAATGTCTTCATATACTTGTCGGATTTCTTTCTTAAATCCTGCAAAGCTCCTAAAAATCTGCTTTGTGACATATATATCCCCTTCCTTATCTAGGTTCCTAAAATAGTCCCTTAGATAGGGTTTAATCCACTTTTAGGCCTTACCCCTTAGGTAAGAGGTAGCCTATAAACTTTTCTTATCGCGATCCGTGAACTTGTCTTTGTTAAACTTAAAGTACAATTCTAATTAAAGTAGGAATGACTTGAGTTCCTTATAGTTTTTATAAAACTTGTCTAAGAGGGTAACCTTAAGTGGCTTGTTAGCTTTTACCCTAAAATTCCCAGAATTGTCAACATCTAGTATAAAGACATTATCTTTGTCAAGCTGGTTGTTAATCAAAGGGTTTAGGATTGGTGTTAGTAGAGTTAGGTTAGTTAAACTAGCAGTTAGGCTAGTAACCTAATAAGCAACCTTTAGAGGCATTATTGCTAACTGTTAACTTTAAACAAGGTGCTTAAAGTATAACGTCAGGTTAGTATTATAATAGAAGTGTGGTAGTTAGGTGGTTATTTACTTAGAAGTAAACCCGTTACTTAAATAGATAAACAAAGCTCGTCTTAAATAACTAAAATAAGTTAAGCACAAAGCTCCTATTTAAGGAAATGCTATGACTTATATAGAACCTTTATTCTCCTAGCTTGCCTAGATCGCCTAGCAAGTCGGTCAAGCAGCTCGCTAGCTTAATAGTCAAGCTGGCGATCTTGCCTAAGTTATGTGACAATTGTCTTGTAATGTCTAACAGTCCAACAAACTACCATAGACGCTAATTGTCCTATAACCCTTATAACACAGGCCGTCCTGCTAGCAGCCTAAACATTTGTTTAAGCCTAGGGTCCTGTGCTATTTATATGTTCATGACACAAGCTAGTATATAATAAAGTAAGAGCCTAGAGACTAATAGTACTACTAAGTATAGTAAGAAAGATTATTAAGAAGATTATAGCTATAAGAATACAGAACCTAGTAGAAGCCTACTAGCTACTCCTAGACGTCTAGATAGATGCCTGCAAATATAGGTCAATCAAGTCAGCCCTAGAACTCCTTATAGAACAGATTTATATAGTCTAGGGATCTAGAATATATATAGCTACACTCCTCTCTCTAGATATTTTAGGAGCCTTTGATATAGTCAACCCTCTACGCCTACTTAATGTCCTTTAATAGAAGAGACTTCCCCCTAGCTAGTATAATAGGTCCAAGCCTTCTTTACGGACCGTATAACCTCTCTGTTAATCTAAGACTATACTATAGACACCTAGCGGATCCCTAGCAAAGCGCTACAAGGCTCCCTACTCTTACCTATCCTCTTCCTCTTTTATAACATAAAGCTTCTTAAGATCTATAACGACCCTTAAAAACAGGTTACTAGAATCGGCTTTATAGATAACTTATATATCCTAGTATATAGCCGATTAACGGCTAGTAACTATTAGAGAATAAAAGAGATCTATAATAAATGCCTTATATAGGCAAAGAGATTTGATATATGCTTTGCTTTATAAAAGTATAAACTAATCTATTTTACTTACTAGCAGAAAGTCTTTAACCTAACGGTTATAGTTATACTAGATGGTATTATATAAAGTCTAAAGTAGGAGGTATAAGTACTTAAAGTCTAGGTAGACCTAAAGCTTAAATAGACGGCTTATATAAAAGCAATCTAAAGAAAGATTCTAGTATATCACTAAGCACTCTTTAACGTCTTAGGGTTAATATAAAGAGCGGCCTTCTAGACAGCCAGACAGGTCTATACTTTAGTTATACAGGCCGCTATAATATATAAGGCAGGGATCTAGTATACTCTTAGCAAATAGCCGGCTATACCTAAGGGAATAGCACTAAAGCTCTTATAGATCTAGAATAAAGGCCTACGAACTCTAGTAGGCACATATAAGGCTACTCTAACATAATAAGTCAAGACTAAAACACTAATCCCGCCTATAAATATATACCTAGATAGTCTAGTAATAAGATATAGAGAACGGGCAGAATATAACGCTAATATATTACTAGTAATTAATAAGGCCTACACTATAATCCGGACAAAACTTTGGCTAAGGCCTCCGCCGCCACCAACCCCTTAAGAGGCTAATATAGTATAAGTAAACAAATAGACAAAAAAGGCAGAAGAACTCCTTTTAGATTTAAACACCCTCTCTTCTAATAGGCTAAAGATAAGCGAAAACCTAGAAAAAATATAATATATCCTTATATACTAGAAAATAATTATAGACAAATATAAAAACACCCCCTTTTTAGGTATAGAACTCCGACTTGACCCTTAAGTCCTTAGCCTTTATAATAACCTTTAAAAGGTAGAGAGTACTCTACTTATTTACTTCCGCTTAGGATATACTAGCTTTGTGACGACACTCCGCTAGCTAAAGGTCCTAGGCTACAAGTTAAGTATATATATATACAAGAAAGGGCAAGAGACAGTTTGTTATATCCTCGCGCATTATATACTAAAGGACAAATATAGGCGCTAGATAACCTTTAATAATAGACTAGACATCGACTCCCTCCTTAATATAGGCTAAGGGGCTAAACGGGTATATAAATAGATTATATAAACAGGCAGGCTGTGACAATTTGACCTTATAGGCGCTTTCCTTTATGGCTAGAAAGGCCTTTAGTAGGTAGAAAACTTTTTAGTACTACTAGTAGCATGTTAACTTATCACTAAGAAAAGATAGAAGGAACTTAGGTTTTTCCTAGCAACTAGTTTCTTAAAGACATATAATATAGCTTGCCTATATAGCTTATAAGCCAAAACGGTATATAAGATAAATAAATAAAATACCTCCTTCTTAAACTTTTAGAACTTAGTAAGGCTTATCTCTCTTAACTTCTTTAATATTATTAAGTAAGTAGTAATCTTTATAGATTTCTCCTTATATTCTTTCTTAGAGATCGGTACTTTATAGTCTAACTTACTAATAAAACTCCCTTCTAAATCGTTACTTTTAATCCCCTTTTATTCTTATAATCTAGTAACTTTATCCTTTATATCTTATAAAATCTGTCTTTAGCTTTAGAGTTTAGGGTTCTCCTTTTTAGACTTTTTATTAGTATCCTCTACCTTTATAAAGCAAATCTTATATACTCCTAGCTTTATTAGAATCTAGTCGTCTATATCTTTATTGGAATTATCGGAATTATTAAGATAATATAGTCGTTATAATAGTATATTAGTAGCTATATATTGTTTCCTAGGCACATGCCTTACTTTAAAGTTAAATAGTCATATCTATACTAACCACCTTATAATTAATACTTTAAGGTGATTAGTGGCTGCCTTATTTAGCTAACCCTATACTACTAATATATTAGTGTTAGTTTCTAAAATAAAGTAAACTCTAGTAATCTAAATATAAAGCTTCTTAAGGATTTTTAAGACTCCTCTATATTCTCGTTTTATAATGTTATAATTTCGTTCTGCTTAGGACTAAACCCTACTTTTATATTATAAGGGTCTTACCCTTTATATTTTAAGATCTCTCTAATTAAGGTATCTTCTATAGCCTTTAAGACTAGCGTTTATAGTAATAATAATCTCTCTAGCTCTAAGTAAGTAGTTGATTTGTATTAATATAAGTGTTGTGATTATAGCGTCTTAGAGCTTCTTTATAGCCTTACCCTATATTTTTAGGTCCTAGTGCCATTCTACTCCCTTTTTTAGTAGGCAGTAAATAAGTTCTGTAATTAGCCTAAAATCTTTTACTTAAATATAAAAGTAGTTATAAAGACCTAGAAATCCTTTTACTTCTATTATATTCTCTAGTTTCTTCTAATTTTAAATCTTAATAATCTTGTTTATAGATAGTTCCTTACTATCTAAATTATAGACAAAGCCGACTATATTTAACTTATTCTTATAAAATTATAACTTAGCTCTAATTGACCTACTAGCCTTTTTAATTCTCTTAAGTGTCTTATTAAGGTTTTAGATATATTTAAGTATAAATCGTTATATCCCTAAAAGTGCTTCTTCTCTATTATAATTTATATAAGATCCTTTTACTCTAATATCGTCTATAAAGGGCATTATTACGTCTAGGCAAATGTCTTTTAGTATTAAATTTATAATTCTAACAAATTGTGCTACTAAGTTTATAGCTCCTTATAGTAATGTTATATTCCTTAATAAACCAAGTAATATAAAGAAGGTTATTAAATCCCTACTCTTAGGATATAATACTATTTAGTTATAACTAAAATAAAGGTCTACTAGACTTATAATATAACACCTAATAAATTCCTTTATAAATTTGTTAATTAAGGGCGGTAGATTTATGTCTCTTCTAGTAATTATATTTAATAATATTACTAAGTTAATTAACTTATATTTTCTAGGCTTCTTTTTCTTTACTAGAAACTAAGCATTCTTATATAGCCCTTTAGAGTATTCTAGCATATCTCTGTCTAGCCTCTCTTTAAACATCTTTACTATAATAAGTAGTAGTACTCTTAGACAAGGGTAGTTAGGTGCTTGCTAGGCCTTATACTCTACTATATTAAGTATAATTAGCGGTAAAACATCTTTATAAAATCGTCTATATTCTGGCTAGTTAAAAGCAATAACCTTTTCTCTATTAATTAATATCTCTTTAAGTAGCTCTCTCTTTATAGGTTAGAGTATATCACTAATATTAAGTTCTTTTATCCGTTCTATTATAAGGTATAAGCGTTTAGGGATGTCCGTAAATCTTAGTATAAGGTATTACTAGTATTTCCTAAATTACTCTTAATATATATCCCTTTACTTTAATGTTATATACTAGTCTCTTCTTCCTCTAGGCACTTGTCTTATACTATTAGCTTTATCTACTAGTTAGACCTTCTTGTCTTTAGTTTTATAGGCTATATTTATATTAGTATACTGTCTCTTTTCTCTATAAGGATTTTAGAGTGACGAATCTCTATAATCTATTATAAAGTCTATAGTCTTGATTAATAAAAAAGAACTACCTAGTTCTTTGTCCCCCCTCTTATAAAGAAGAAACTTATCCTTAAGTTTAGTAAAAAAGTCGTTAGTTATAATAGTAAATTCTAGGGTCCTGATTATAACTCTACTTTTTATATCGGCTAGGCGTTTCCTAAGCTATTAGATATATAGCCGTTATCCTATTTAGAATTATTATCTAATTATATCATTTTAATAACGTTCTATAATCGAGCTTTAAGTGTCTCTTTTACCTTTAAAGTCTCTATATTCGTTTTGACTATTATAATCACTCCTATCCTTAGGTTATAAAATAGAGCAAATATAGAGCTATTCTTGTCATCCCTTAAATATCTTAAGGTAATTCTTACTTTCCTAAAAAATAAGAATCTAAGTATAATCTTAATACTTAGGCAGTCTATAATATAAAACTAGGTCTAAACTATACTATTCCTAATTGTTATAAGAATATTGTTTATAAATCTAATAAATCTTAACTTATTATTAATAATTGTTCTTAAGGCTATTCCTAAACTATAAGTGATTAGAATCTCAAACCGCGTAACTATGTCTAGTATAATTATATTAACTTCTACCTTAATATTAAGTATTACTTTAACGTCTAAAAGCTTAGTCCTTCCTATTAATATAATAACTACCTTTAATGTTAGTAAGCAGTAGTCTAAGTATCTTAAGTATACTTTTACTAATATCAGGCATATATCTATAATTTAGTATAGTTCTGGCTTGTTTTGTCCTTTAAGTATTAGCTACTTATAAGCTATATCCCTTATAATATTATATCCTAGATCTTGTTTAAAGCCTAGAGCGCCGATCTTACTCTCTTTAATAAGGGTTTCTTATATTTTCTAGTCGATCCTTCTAGGCTTTATAGTTCTTGTTTTCTTAGTAAGGTATAGTATAAGGTCTAGTAGCAACATTATATTACCTACTATAAATCTAGGTAAAATCGTCGTCTAGCTTAGTAATTTGCTTAGGGCTCCTTTATAGCTATAGCCTATTTTTAATAATGTCTCTAATGTCCCTTAGTTCCTTATAATAGCGCTATAAGGTATTTTGATTATATGTCCTAGGTTATTCCTTAAGTCGTTTCTTAGGTCCTTAGCTTACCCATCCTTTCTTCTTAGAATCTCTATTAGTACAGGCCTCTCCTAGACATTATTATTACTAAATCTAATAGTTTTTGGTTAGAGCACTTTTAGGCGTTTATAGGAAGCTTGCTTTTATATCCGTTCTTATAGCGTTTCCTTAAAATAAGGTATACTTCTCTTAAAGGCTCTCCTTAATTTCCTAGTCTCTATAAGTTTAATTCCGGCTTCTTATATAATTATCCCTTAGATCTAGGCACTCTTCTCTTTAATAAGCGCTCTTTTATCTAATAAGTCGGAGATATTGATTGATTGATTGATTGATCCTTTTAACGTCCTGTATAAGTCAGAGACTATAGTAGGACGGCTAGGGCTAAGCCCTAGCAGTTTAAGTATAGTTATAAAAGGAGGTCTTCTATATATTCTAGGTAACAGTAAGGGTCAGGCCTTAGTAGTACTTATAGTAGCATAAATGACAAAGGAAATTAATAAAATAAATATGTTTTCAGAACTCACTCCCCCTTGTTTACTCTCCTCCTCCTCTATTACCTCCTCCTCTTCTTCTTTACCTCTACTAGGCCTCTCTAAGTGCCACTTCCTAGTAGCTATTCCTGTGGTTTTAATATAATTAAGTGATTTCTTAATTCCAAGCTTTATATATAAAAGGAGCTTTAGCGAGAGTAGGGCGTTTTCCAGGTCATGTTTTAGCTTCTGTCTTAGGGTATAGCCTTTAGGACAGGCAAGGAGTAGGTGCTCTGCTATTTCTCTTCTTCTATATCGACAGGAGTCAGTATCTGCTTGCTTAATCCGATATAAATAGGACTTTATATATCCGTGGCCAATTTTAAGTTAATAAAAGGCGCTTGCTAATTCTTGCTTTAAATTAGGGGGGATACTGAGTTTTGCTACTATTTTCTAAGGGAAGTGACTTGTGTATACGGCTAGGTTCTAGAAAAGGCCTAGCCTCTTTTAGTCGTATTGCTCTAGGGCTTTTAGCCACTCCTTCCTGCCTAGCTGTCGTATAAGGAGTCCTAATAGAGCAAAGCTTGATTTGTGTGTTTATGGCTATATAGTAATTCCCTCTTTTACTAGCGCGTCTGCTTCTTTATTACCTTTGACACTAGTATGGCCTGGTACCCACTAAAGTGTGATAGTGGCTCCCTTGTCGACTATACTCTAGGCTGCTTAAATAGCCCTAATCTGGCATTCTTGCCCTAGATTATCTAAAGGTGTTTTGAGCCTCTATATGCCAGCCTGGTTATCCGAGTATATAATAAAGGACTCACCCTCCTTAGCGACTGAGTTTGCGTATTCAATTGCTTGAGTGACTCCTTTAAGCTCCCTATTATAGACTAGTTGGCTAGTTCCTATATTATAGCTCTTATAGAGAGTGATTCTCTTTTCCCAGTCAGAGTGGTTATATACTACTACCCTAACCCCTATCCCCTTTCCTTTCTTAGTAGAGGAGGCGTCAGTATATATAGTAGTCGTGTCTATAAGTAGTAGTGATTCTATAAAGGTATTATATGCCTTTGCTTTGTCTTCTTTTGTTGACTTTGATATAACCACCTAATAAGGTATAGTACGGTTTTAAGGGGCAAGGTAGTGATGCTTGATTGCTTCTAGACTTGAGGTTAAATATAGGCCGTAAATAGACCTATAGATCCTCTCTAATTAAGTGAGTTTTGGTTCCTTCCTACGTTGGTTCCTAGGCTTGATTCTGATTAGTCAAAGTAATTTAGCCGTTCTAGCTAAGTTATACTCAATTCTTGGGTTTAGGTCGTTTTAGTAATATTTAGCCCTATTCCTAGAAGGTAAAGTGTACATAGGTTCTATTAACTTAAGTAGACTAGTAGTAGCTAATGGCGCTATACTAGCTTGAAAAGAACTCTCTAGTATTATTTCTGCTTAAGTGGTAGAGTTTTCCTAGCCTCCTAGTAAATCTAGTACGGTGGCCAAAATAGATAGATGTGTAATTTATATAATTAGGCTATTTAGAGCGCTATTATTAGGTTCCGCATTTTGGCTTCGAAGAACCTAATTTGCTGGATTTGGAGTACTAGTGACTAATAGAGCTAAACTAGCGCAAAAGGAACTTTCTCTGATTTCTTTAGGCGAAGATATTAAATTATTTTAATTAGCCAAAGGTGGCACGTAAGTGACGTCTGTCGATTTCTGGAAAAGCGGTATATTTTCGGCTATAAAAACCCTAGCCCTATCTCCTATTAGATCCTAGTAGAGATAGTGAAATGGCACTATACTAGCGTCGGGAGAGGTTGCTAAGCTAGCTATAGTAGGAGAAATGCTTTCTTCTTGATTGGTTTGATTTTCTTATATAGTGGCCAAAATAGATAATTGCATAATTCGTATAATTAAGCTATTTAGAGCGCCATTATTGACTTCTGCCCCTTGGCTCCTAAAAACCTAGTTTATTAGGTTTGTAATAATAGTAACTAATAGAGTTATACTAGCGTCGAAAGAAGTTATTTGGTGGTAATTAGCTATTACTAG
This sequence comes from Halenospora varia, assembly GCA_020726485.1. Lineage (NCBI taxonomy): Eukaryota > Fungi > Ascomycota > Leotiomycetes > Helotiales > Solenopeziaceae > Halenospora > Halenospora varia. The sequence continues at coordinate 370,931 of JAHEWH010000037.1, read as the reverse complement.
CTTGTCTTCCTTGTTTTGGTCATATATATCGTCTATTATATCAAAGCTTGGCGTAGTATTAATCGACTTCTCTATTTTGGCAGGAATTGGGTGGTTTGGCGCTAGTTTTAGTGCTCTGAAAGCATATCGTCAGAGTAAGTTATTAAGTCGTATATATAGTGGCGGTAGTGCTGCTTCTACTTCTATTAGTATAATAGGGGCTGTTTTAACACTTATCTTTTTTGGATTTTGTGATTTTTTCGGAATTCCACAGGCATCAGACCAGAAAAACCTTATTCCTTCAGGTCATAGGCCAATTAGGACCCCCTCTTTCGACTGCAATTGAGTGCACTAAGCTAGCGTCATTCGTTAGCGCGCTACACCCGAAAATGTCAGATTCAGGGGCTATTTCGCTCCCTTCAAGCCCACTACTACAAGGAACCAACCAATCAGCATATACTATAGACGTCGACGAAGGGGAAGCCCAGGAGCTTCCATCACTTCGTACAAGCTTCACTCCAGGCCCCCTACGAATAGACTTTAATAGCATCACTACCAGCGACCCTCTCTAGCAGCCATCTGTCCAGATTTTTAGGGCTAACCTAAACGGGAAACGACCCCTTATCGATAGCACGGAGCAGTATACGACTAAGCGAACCCACCCCTCACTTGACCCTTCTATAAACGATCTTATTCTCCAGGCCCGAAGCCTAATTGTGAAGGCGGCAGGCCTCACTAAGGCACATAAAGAACAAACTAGACTACTAGACCTGATTGAGGTCTTTCGTAAATATACCAAAAAAGGAAAGGTTATTACGTCTTTACGTATTATAGCCTTATAAGTAGCAAACCTCAAATCGACTACTAGGAAAATCGACCTTAAGGCAAAGGAGCTTAGTAAGGTAAAGCCTACTATAGCCCAAATAGCCTTAATAGGAGCCAATTAGCAACCGACCACGACTACTAGCTACAAGCCTTAGGAATGGCAGCTAGTAGAAAAGAAAGAAAAGAAAAAGACCTAGTCTAGCCCGATTAGGAAGGACAACACTAGAAGACTCATTCTTATCTAATCAGGCCACTAGAACACTACTTTTAGCCCTCTCTCTCTCCAAAACTAACTTAACTAAGCCTTTACCCTAAAAGGGTATACAGAACCAATTATAGCTACTATATCTAGAACTATAACTCAGAATATAGTTATTATAACTATACCTATATTTACTTCTGATTTCCTAATCGAGAAGGAGGCTATATAGAAGGGTATTATACTATATGCCAATATCTAAAAAGACGAGTCCTGGTATAAGGTTATATTATATAAAATACTAACAGCCGACTTTAATACTCTAGACGGTATGCAACTAGTCGTTAATAAAATACACACCTTTAATAAGGGATATCAGCTAATCGGAACCCCCTACTAGCTTTTAAGCAAAGAGAATAGACGAAACAAGCTAGCTGGCTTAGTAGTAGTCGCCTTTGCTACTAAGGGTAAAGCAATACGTGTAATAAGGCAAAGACTTTATATTGCAGGGATCAGTATAAGAGTAGAGAAGCTTTATTTGACTGCTCCTACTACTTAGTATATTAACTGCCAGGGCTTTAGGCACTTAGAGCATTATTACAAACGTCAGTCAAGATACAAGCTATGCTCCAAATACTATACGACTAGTGCCCACTATTACAATACTTACAAAAAGAGGGGTGGCCCGTGCCCCCACCTCGAAGTGAAGTGTGTTAACTACAAAGGCCCTTATATAGCTAGTAGTAAGGAATGCAAATCCCTACTAGCTATTAAAAACCCAACCCTACTAACAAACACTCTATAATTAGCGAAAATACGCGAATTATCCAAGTAAACCTTAATAGGAGTCAAGCCGCTACCAAAAACACACTTCAGCTTGTAATAGAGCTAAAAGTCGATATAATAGTAATATAAGAACCTTTTATTACTATTACTACCGACTATATAGAAGCCAGGTTAATAGCCTACCCAAGCTTTACCTAAATACTCCTAATATATAGTAGATACAGGCCAAGAACACTAGTATATATGTTAAAAGCATATAAGCCTACTACTAGTATTTCCACAATATCCCTAGTCGACTCCGACTTTCTTATTATCGATATTACTTAAAATAACCACAAAATAAGGTTATATAACATATATAACCAAAATCGACAAAACGACAACTCAAACCACAACTACCCCTTCTAGCAGCTACTATATAACTAAATACTCAAACTAAACTTGATTATATTAGGGGACTTTAACATCCACCACCCCTAGTAGGACCTCCTAGCTAGAACCCCCTCAATAATAGCAAAGGAGCTAGCTAAGTGGATTAAGAATAAAGACCTAGAATTATATAATAAACCAGGCAAAGGCACCTTCTACCGACTATATATAACACGGCCAAGTGTTATAGACCTTATTATTACGTCAAAAAACATAGCCAATTAGGTTATAGACTAGCAAATACTTAATTTAGTCGGTTCTGACCATTTTGGGATTATGTTTAATATACAGGGCGATAATACGCTATATATAGAGGACGCTAGCGCAAAAACCCACTTTTGTACCAAATTAGCTAATTAGGACTTATTTACTACAACACTAAAAGCAAATATAGCTAAATCAGCTATATTATACTCCGACACCCTCTAAAATATCAAAAAGTTAATAAAGTCAATTAATATACTTAAGAGCCAATTAGAGACGCTAAATACACTAAATAGTACTACTAGTACTACTAGTAGCCGAAATATACCAGCCCCTGACACTTACGGCCAGAACCGGAGAAACAGTAATAACGCTCAAAATAGCTTAATTATACAAATTGCGCAATTATCTATTTTGGCCACTATACAAGAAAATCAAACCAACCAAAAAGAACATATTTCTCCCGCTACAGTTAGTGTAGCAACTTCTCCCGACGCTAGTATAGTGCCATTTCACTATCTCTACAAGGATCTAATAGGAGATAGGGCTAGGGCTTTAATAGCCGAAGATATTCCTACTTTTCGGATTTCGACAGACGTCACTTATATACCACCTCTAGCAAGTCAAAACAATTTAATATCTTTACAGGAAAACATCGGAGAAAGTTCTTTTTGGGCTAGTTTAGCTCTATTAGTTACTAGTAGTCCAGATCCGACGAATCAGAGCTTTCGGAGCCAAAATACAGAACTTAATAATAGTGCTCCAAATAGCCCAATTACGCGAATTGCACAATTATCTATTTCGGCCACTATAGTAACCGACTTCCTCGACTTGGCTGTACAGGAGCTTATAGACGTTATTACTAAGTCTGCAAGAGCTACTATCCCGATTAGTAAGCCTGGTGCAAGGGCTAAACCTTGGTGGTCACATGACCTACTCAACCTTCGACAAAATATGATAAGAGCGCAAAGGCTTGTTATATATAGCGACACAGACACGGTTCGACAATATCTCAGCGCCAAGAATACGTACTTCCAAGCTATTAAGCAGGCTAAAAGAAAGCACTGGAACTTGTTCTTAGAGAAGGAAGATCCAAAGTCTATTTTCAAGGCTATGAAATACACTAAGAGCACTATAATAGCGCCTATTCCGCCTATTAAGTCAAGTAACAGGGATATCCACAATACCTTTGAAGCAAAGGCGAATACTCTCCGAAATACACTATTTCCCCCTCCACCAATTACAGCCCCTCCTTCCTGGAGCGAATATCAACAAGACGAATGGGACTGGCCAGACCTCACTACTTCAGAGCTCAGTAAGGCCTGCTCTATGAAAATCAAGGGCAAAACCCCTGGACCCGACGCTATTACTCAAGTTATTATTACTAGAGCATATACAGCAATACCAGATACCTTCTTTCGACTATATAGTGCCCTTATTGATATAGGGCACCACCCTACTTGCTGGAAACAAGCTACTGGCGCTATACTCAAGAAACCAGGCAAACCAGACTATTCGGTACCAAAAGCATATAGAGTAATTTCACTACTTAATTGCTTAGGTAAAATAAGCGAACGAGTACTTGCACAGAGGCTCGCTTACTTAGCCGAAACGACTGGACTACTACACCCCTCACAAATAGGGGGAGGCTAAAAAAGTCGGCAGTCGACGCAGCATTACTTCTTACAAACGAAGTAGAGCTTAATAAGCAAGCAAAATGGAAAACAAGCACTCTACTACTCGATATAAAAGGGGCATTTGATCACGTGGCTAAAAACCAACTACTCTCTGTCCTACAAGAACTCAAGCTCCCTGCCTCACTTATTACATAGGTCTCTTCCTTCCTAAGTAAGAGAATCCTAAGACTCCTATTTGACGGCCATATCAAAGGGTTTAAACCAATCGATACAGGCATTCCTCAGGGAAGCCCTATATCGCCTATACTCTTCCTTATATATATACGAAACCTATTCGACACAGAGCTAGCAATAAAAGGAGAGGTAAAATATATCTCTTATATAGACGATATCTCTATTTCAACTACATCAACTAGTCTAAAAAAGAACACAAAATTACTCAAAAGAGAGGTTAGTGTCTTATATAGACTAGCGGCTGAGAGTGCTATACAATTTGACTTAGCAAAGACGGAGCTCATACACTTCACTACAGGGAGAGAAGCACAAGAGAGAACCCTTATGCTACCCGACAATACTATAATAGAACCAAAGAAGCTAGTTAAGTGGCTTGGTATTTACTTCGACCAGAACCTTATGTTTAAAGAACACGTAGCAATACGGGTATCACAGGCGAGGTTGGCCTTTAATCGGATGGCTCGCTTAGCCAACTGTAATAGGGGCCTTTCTCCCTTAGAGATCCGACAGTTATATATGGCCTGTGTTACTAGTATAGCGGACTACGGCTCTATTATATGGTGGAGGGGCCAGAACCAGTTTAAGAAGCCACTACAGCTCCTTCAGAACCTAGCACTTCGAAAAATACTAGGAGTCTTTAAAACAGCCCCTATTATACCAATGGAGGTTGAAGCAGCACTACCGCCACCATATATACGACTTAACAACTCACTCCGACGATATGCCTTTAGAGCACTAAAGCTAGCCCCAAACCACCCAATCCCAGCCGAAATAGAGAAGTCGATAACCACTACGCCAAGCTTTGATATAATAGATGATATATACGACCAAAACGAGGAAGACGAGCTAGCAATAGCTAACTACCACCAGACAACTTCTTTAGACGCTAGTATAACCCCATTAGTTACTACTACTACAAACCCAATAAACCAGGTTTTTAGGAGCCAAGGTGCAGAAGTCAATAATAGTGCTCCAAATAGCTTAATTGCACAAATTGCGCAATTATCTATTTCGGCCACCGTACAAGAAAATCGAACCAATCAAAAAGAACATATTTCTCCCGCTACAGTTAGCATAGCAACTTCTCCCGACGCTAGTATAGTGCCATTCCACTATCTCTACAAGGATCCAACAAGAGATAGGGCTAGGGTTTTAATAGCCGAAGATATTCCTACTTTTCGGATTTCGACAGACGTCACTTACGTGCCACCTCTAGCGAGTCAAAACAATTCGATATCTTTATAGGAAAACATCGGAGAAAGTTCTTTTTGGGCTAGTTTAGCTCCATTAGTTACTAGTAGTCTAGATCCGGCAAATCAGATTCCTCAGAGCCAAAATGCGGAACTTAATAATAGTGCTCCAAATAGCTTAATTGCGCAAATTGCACAATTATCTATTTCGGCCACCGTACCAGATTCACTAGAGAACCAGGAAAACAGCCTAGCTTCTAATAAAAAGCTTAAATACTACCAAAACGACCCAAACCCAAGAATTGAGCACAACTTAGCTAGAACGGCTAAATTACTTCGACCAATCAGAGTTAGGCCAGGTAACCGACCTAGGAAGGAGCCAAAACTCACTCAATTAGAGAGGATCTATAAGTCTATTTATGGCTTATATTTGACTTCAAGTTTAGAAGTAATCAAGCATCACTACTTTGCACCTTGGAACCGTACTACGCCCTACCAGGTAGTTATATCAAAGTCAACAAAAGAAGACGAAGCAAAGGCACACAATACCTTCCTAGAATCACTACTACTTTTGGACACAACTACTATATATACCGACGCCTCATCTACTAAAAAAGGAAAGGGGATAGGCGTAGGTATAGTAGTATACAACCATTCCGACTGGAATAAGCAAGCTACTTTCCGAAAAAGCTATAATATAGGAACTAGTCAACTAGTCTATAATGGGGAACTTGAAGGAGTTACCCTAGCTATCAAATACGCAAGTATAATAGCGACAGAAGGAGATACCTTTATTGTCTACTCAGACAACCAAGCTGGTATATGGCGTCTTAAGACCCCTTCAGACAATCCAGGACAGGAGTGCCAGATTAGGGCTATTCAGGCAGCACAGACTATAGTCGACAAGGGCGGCACCATTACGCTTTAGTGGGTACCAGGCCATACTAGCGTCGAAGGCAACGAAGAAGCAGACACACTAGCAAAAGAAGGAACAAAAATACAGCCACAATCACAAAAATCAAGCTTTGCTCTACTTGGACAACAAATATAACAGCTAGGCATAAACGAATGGAAAAGAACACTAGCGCAGTATAAACAAAAGAGGCTAGACTCGATTAGGAACCCGAACTCATACACAAATCACTTTCCCTGGCACCTAGCTTCGAAGCTTAGTATTCCCCCTAATACTAAGCAAGAACAAGCAAGTGCTTTCTACTAACTCAAAATCGGCCACGGATATATAAAGTCCTATTTATATCGGATTAAGCGAGCGGATACTGACTCCTGTCGATGTGGAAGAAGAGAAACAGCAGAGCACTTACTCCTTGCCTGTCCTGAAGGCTGTACCCTAAGACAGAAGCTAAAACGTGACCTGGAAAACGCCCCACTCTTGCTAAAGCTCCTTTTACATACAGAACACGGAATCAAAAAATCACTCAACTATATTAAAACTACAGGAATAGCTACTAGGAAGTGGCACTTAGAGAGGCCTAGTAGTAGTGAAGAAGAAGAAGAAGAAGAAGAAGAAGAAGAGAGAATAGAAGAGGAGAGAAGAAGCGGGGAGAGTTAGGTTGAGAATTACATTTGCTCATTTTTCCTTTGTTTTTGGTACTACTATTAGTACTACTAGGGCCTGACCCTCAATGTCACCTGGAATATATAGAAGACCCCCTTTTGTAATTATACTTGAACTGCTAGGGCTTAGCCCTAGCCGTCCTACGATAGTCTCTGACTTATACAGGACGTTAAAAGGATAAATCAATCAATGAATCAAGTAAGAACCTTATATACCTTTTATAATATATCTTATTACTCTTAATATAAGTAATAAGTTTACTTCTAAGTAAACAAATTAACCTGACCACTATACTTCTGTTATAATACCAACCAACATTACCTTAGCCTTTTATATAGAAGGCTAAACAGTATTTGTTACACATAGGTCCCTAGGAGCTCCTGCTCTCCTGAGCCTAAGGCTCCTAGGTCCCTGACGGCTTCTGAGAGACAGCCGTAACAAGCCTGTACTTGCTCCCCCATAGTATAATTGTTTCCTTTGTGTCGGTATTTGTGTTATGCCAGCAGCCCGCTGGTACAACACAGAACCTGGTACCAGAAGTTCGTGACACGACATGGTGCCAAGCCTTAGGCCATAGACTGCACATGATAATGAAATCATAACAGTTCTTTACCCTTATATAAGCTCCTTATAGCGCTTTATACGTTTTCGCGCTATGGTTGTAAGTTTAAAAGGATTATATTAAGAATTAAAGTAATTAAATTAATTCTAGTGTAAGTAAGAGGGGTCGATCGACATAAGGATTTAAGCAAAATGTGATGCTGAGATAACTGCCTAGGTTATACAAGGTCGTAAAATCATTAGATCTAGCATTCTGCTTCTGTGTGGGATGCTCCTTTAAACTCAAGCCTAAACATATACTTTTCTCCTTATAATGCTGACGTCCTGGTAAATTTGTCATTATCATGGTCCCCCTCTTTATATTAACATGAAAATTATATTATATCAAGACAAGCAAACGAGCAATCCGGCCCTTCCTTTCATCCGTTCTACTCAAATCCATCGTCGTCGTCATCATCTTCATCATTGACCGAACAATTTACTCATTCGAAACCGACTTCCACTCTTGGGCTTCTTCATAGAGTCCCAAGACCCCGTTCGATAGCTACCCCCCCGTGGAGTTTGCGGCGGCTGCGCAGTCTGTTGCGTTGAGGGCCTCTCACTATCAGCATCTATAAGTTAGTTGGTGTTCTTACTAGAATAGAAGATCGGGGAGAGGAAAGATCTCGGAGAGCACTGGTCTAGCGAACCAACGAGTCCACCAACCAGGAGAAGATGCTGAGTACTCACTTCTCTAAAGTCAACCGCGAAAACATCGCCGGCTCCGGCTCTCCGCGTAGCGCCCGCTCGACACCTTGATATTGACGGCGGTAATCGTCATGCTTCGTTTTCGCCGCCATGTATGCCTTCTCCGCCTCCCGACGTTGCTCCTGAAGAGCGGCCATCTCGGAGTCGAGCTGCGCCATTTGGTTCTGCGCCTCGTGCATCTGTGCGTCATATTCTTGGACCTTCTTATCTAGAGGCTGCAGGACACTCGGCATGACGCTGGGGCTGTTGAGTCGGGGAATGGTGGTTCCTGGGTTCAGAGAACCAGAGCCTTCCGGTCTGATTGGGGATACAGGCTCTGGCGATTCCGATCCCGGCCCATTTTTGGACGGGTGATTAGGTCTGTCTCTTGTGACGGGGGCTGACTGATTGGAGACTGAGATTGATACCGGTCTGGACGATGTCGTCCGTTCAGGTCTGCTGTTTGCCGGCTGGTTCGTAGCAAGTTGATCCGGACCCTCGCCTAGTTCATCTCCTCGCCTGTACCCGCGACGTCTCTGCTGCTGGAGCTGGAAGACGGCCTTAGTCTTGTTCAAGAGTTCCTCGGAGGGATGACCTGGGTAGGACGGAGGCCGTGGCGCACCGCTCGCACCGCCTGGACAGAGAGGGGCACTGTTTGTGACTGGCGGTCTGCTCTGCCCTACTGGTACCATGCGTTGCTATAGTAAAGAGTCAGACGGCTCTATAAGGGAAGCAATCGGATTGAGGGCTCACCTGATGCTGTCCTCTCTGGGAAATAGCAACCTCCATTGCGCCGCCTACGTTCCTCGTGGGCGAGCGCTGAGCTCCATTATGATCGACCGGATCATAAAACTCAGCATAATGGGCGCTCGCTCGCTTCCGATCATCGAATTCGCGGGGCGATGGCTTGTTGGGGGTAGACTGCATGTCGTTGGGATACCGAGGCATTGAGGGTTCTAAGTGTCTGTTTCTCTATCTTGCGCAACGAGCGAACAATGACTGAAGTTTGAGGGAGCAATTAACACAAATGAGAGCAACAAGAAAGATTGAAGAATTTTGGGAAGAGGTGAGAATAATCGTGGGCTGGGTTAGTGTGCGCGTTAAGGTGCGGTTACGAAGTACGGATGATCCCACTAGCCAAACCATCAATTCTCCGATCCCAGCCACCCTTTGATTTTGCTTCGGCCTGCGCTGGCGACAACTCCATTTCTTTGCTTGAAGTGCGAAAGTACAACCGCTTCGAAAGTCCAGACCAGTTAGTTCAGGAGACCAGGACGACATGGATTTCCGGGAGATTGCCTTTGAGTCTGAATGTTTGGGTGGGGCAGCGGGCTCGATCAAGCTTGCGGCTCTTTCAGCTGCCGCCTTCTTACCAGCCTTTTTTGTCTTGCCGATGTCATCTTGGGGGGTTGGACAAGCATCGACAACGTGAACCGGGACGCCCATATACGTGGTTCAATCAGTTCCATCTTGGAGGCATTGCGCTGCGACGCGGGAATTTGAGCGAGTCTAGTGTATGGGTTGCAGGAGATGCCTCCTGCAGATTGATTCTCTCCATGGCGCTTGAGTTCGCAGCTGACAGCTAACAACTGCGGGTCGAATCCTTACATGCATTCGCCGCGAAGGGTTTTGAACCATGGTATTCAATTTGATATGCGATGGATATAGCAGAGAAGAGGTGTTTACAGAAAGAAGATTGAATGGCCAGCACTCAGCACGGCAGGATATCGGGATCGGGTTGGGACGGGATCTCCGGAAAACGTGACTCTCAGCTGGCCTGGTGGCTTGGCAATTCTCAGTTGTATAACATCTTAAGTGTGAACTACTTAAACACTTCACATACTACATCTCATGACAATAATGCCTTTACTGTCTTAAAGATTCCTTTTTACTAACAAATTTTTTTAAGATTTATACAACAATAAAAAATCAACATCCAGTAATGTTATAGGTTCTACGGTACGTCTGCAATGTATTATCTCGAGAAGTACCGTGAAAGCTCCAGCGAAAGGATCAGGCAATCGCGGGAAAACTTAGTTTCGCCTCGACAGATGAGATTCTGGGAGGGACAGATATTGCCAAGTTCAGGAAAGGACGTGAGATGAGATGGTGTTGTGGAAAGCCACCTGGTTGGCAGGGGGGATGAATGCGTGAATGCGCCGAGAATATAGGTCAGGAGATTCCGAACATCTGCAGACTCTAGGCTTCTGCTTCGCTAAAGAACTTTTCTCTACCTCCATATGTAAAATGCAGTGGCTAGATTACGGTGTAGATAAAAGTATCTCAACGCTGCCAAGATTGTTCTTATATTGTTTTAATATATTCAACAGTTGCATTGATACCACCTTACACTTCTAGTTACACATCGTGTTCTAGAAGGGCTAAGTGTTAGGCAAAATAATGTCTCCTCTCAGATTTAAGTTGCATTTTTGGTCGTGTGGCTGATAGAGGGTTATCTGAGGCATTCTTATTCTTGTCGTGTGATGCCTTTGAAGAATTTATTGTTCAGATGAACTCTTCTCTCTTCTTTGCACCGTAAAATTGAAAGTATCTTTAACTCTTGCACAACTGGCGCTCTTACTTCATTTGGTGCTTCTTGAATTAATACAAGTCGAACTCAAGTAACGTAACTCTCCTTTCTCTTGCATTACCTTCCATGGTAGTACGTTAAGTCTGGGGTGCTGAGTATTAGAAGTAGTAACAATGGCGTCCCTTCTAAAAGGAACTGCAATAGCTGCAATTACCTTGGGCGTGAATCACATAGAAGTGTACCAACTTTCGAGCTCAAAGACCTGCCTATACAGATCTTACAACGGAAGCTGGGACGGCGGCTGGAACTCCATTGGCGGATCATTCGACTACATTCCGTCGGTAACCCACTACGGCTCCAACCGCTACGATGTCATCGGCACTGGAAGCAATGCAGGAGCCTATTACAAGTACTATGATTCCGGCTCTTGGTCTGGGTGGTACGACTATGGAGGAACCTTCAAAACATCTATCTGTTCTGCCTCATACGGCTCGGATTACCACTACCTCGATTACTTCGGGGTGGGGACCGATGGTGCCGCATGGACAAACTCGTATAATGGCAATAGCTGGAGCGGCTACAAAAGTCTCGGCGGGACTTTCTCGAGCGCTCTATCCGTCGTGACCATCACCACATCTGTTTTCACACGCATCGACTTTTTCGGTGTCGGTTACGACAAGCAATGCTGGCACAAATATAAATCCGGGAGCTCTTGGTCTGGGTGGGATAGTCGAGGAGGCTCTTTCATCAGCGAGATCACTGTCATCAGGATCGATATTCAAATCATCATATTCGGTATCCGCGATGATAAAGCGATGTGGTACCAGAAATGGGATGGTGAGAAATGGTCGAGTTGGGAATCTCTTGGGGGAAGTTTCAACAGCAAGCCGGCAGTAGTCTCATGGGGAAATGACAGGTATGATTGTTATGGGACTGGAACAGATGGTGCTGTGTACCATAAGAAATGGACGAGTGGTGGAGGATGGGATGGTGGTTGGGAGAATATGGGTGGAAGTTGGAGTTGGGCGCCGACTGTTGTGAGCTGGGGGAAGGATAGGATGGATTGCTTCTGCAAAGGGGATGATAACAAGATTTATCATAAATATTGGGCCGGTTCCGGGTGGTCTGATAGGTGGCAGGCGATATCTTAGGTGGACGAGGGTAGAAAATCGTGGGCCTTGGGCAGGGTGGTTTCATCATGAATTCGGTCGGCGAGTCAGAGACTGGGGGTTGAAGTATCTGTCTTCCAAATTGTTACCCTGTACACAGCATTGAAGACTGTCTCTCTCATATACTGTTTGAATTTCTTTAGGATTACTTAACGTTCGTAATTATGCAATGCACTTGATTTACTGTTAGTTCAGAGTAGTTGACTTCTAAATGTTTGACGGATTGGGAGCGGGAAACACTGAGTAGTCAGCTGCGCCTCGGACCAAATCTCGTATGTTTTCCACAAAGCAATTGATGGATCTGGCTGGTAAGGAGAATGCCATCCGACAATGTAAGGTGGTGATAACCAAAGAAGAAAATGAGTGCACTGGCTGTGTGAGTTGACCGCCAATTATTTACATTCTAAAATTCGCTGGCTGATACCGTACCTGACAGAACTCGTTGTACACTTCGATACTAAAGGAAGAGTGATGGGAACATCAAGGGTGGAGGTGTTGAGAGCAGCTTCTGAGGTATCCCTGAACCCTGAAATGGGGGCTGAAGTGTGGGGAAAAAGCGTTCGGCGCTAGTGTAACCGAACCAACCCCCTTTTTCCTTCCCGTGGGGCTGTCTAGGCGCCCGTCCGACAGGATTTTAGGGCGTCTTTCCACCATTCCCATTCCTCCACTTTTTTCTTTCAATTGTTTTGCCAATTGAACGATGGCTTTCAACCCTCTTTCTAAAATGCCGTCAATTTATGAGCCTCTTGAGGTCGAAAGTTATGAGATCCGAATGTTGACGGTTCTGCCCGGACCACCCGAATCTGTAGTGAGGTGCAAGCTGGAAAAGACTTTCTTGATAAATCCTACCAAATACGCAGCCTTGTCATATTGCTGGGGGGACTCGAAAACCACAACAAAAATCATCGTGAATGATATCGAGTATCCGGTCACAGTCAACTTGGCGGAAGCTCTACAACAACTACGCTCGCTGAACGTCACTCGCGTATGGGCTGATGCATTATGTATCAACCAATCTGACGAGGAAGAGAAAGGCCATCAGATTCGCTACATGAAGCATATTTATTCTCGAGCAGAGGAAACATATGCATGGATGGGAAAGGACGAATCCGGAACTTCCGATGCCGCAATCTTCTTCCTTCAGGTCGTATTACTCGAACGGACCAAACTGAATCCCGTCCCGCATTCTCATCCTCCGCTTCCGCCAGACCACAAGCCTATGATTACAGCAAATGCAACACCTCACAGTCGCCTGCTACCAAATGGTTGCCAACGATGTCTCTTCGAAAGCGATTTTCAAGCACTTATTTCGTTCTTCAGCCGAGAGTACTGGAAACGGCGCTGGATCATCCAAGAAATTGCTGCTGCTTCAAAGGTACAAATATTGTGCGGCAGCGAGAGGATTGCTTTGAATGATATGAATGCAGCCATTTTGAGATGTCGGACTTCCTGGTACTGGAAGCCGGAAGTTGAGACAGCATATTATCATCTTGAAAGAGTCTTGTTGTTTCGAAAATACTACCAGGAAAGCACACGACCGGGACTGTGTGAAGCCATTAGAAAGAGTCGGAATTCTCTTTCCACTGATGACCGCGATAAGATATTTGCGTTGCTTGGAATCTGTGAAGATGGGACAGAATTAGTGCCCGAAGAGCTTGGTTATCAGTATCCCGTGGAGGTTATTGTGATGACCATCACGAAAGCTTTGATTCAAAAGACAGGATGTCTTGACTTCATCCTGTTTAACGCAATGAATGGGAGGTCTGGAAAGCAAGAAAGACTCCCAGATTGGACACCGAACTGGCTTTCCCACGATCTACCGAAGGATGCCTATCGCCTTGCTGAGAAACCTTCTGGACCAGGATCTGTTCTCGCTCCAGATGAGTTACCAGTTGACTCTAGGATCCTTCGAGTTCAGGGAGTGGTCCTTGGTACTGTTCTTGACATAGCTTCAACTTTCCAGCTGGACCTCAGATCTCAACTCCAGCTTTTCTCTCGTGATGAGATGAGCCAACAAGTTGATGCGCCTCTGGCTCCCGCACTTGCAGCTCCATATTATTACCATGATGAAGAAGACACTATTGCGACCCTAGTCGATTGTCTCGTGGGTCATGGTCCCAGAAACACCTTGGCTCCGTCAGCTGTTGTGCTATACGCTCTTTCGAGGGCGTGGGGTCTTTATGAGGTGAGCTACGAGAGGCATTCCGACGAAGCCAGAATGCAGAAAGCACTTCGAAAATGGACACATGCACATGCAGAAATGCCGCTAGAAGGCGAAACTCTGAAAGACTGGTTGTCGGTCAGCATATTTTGGCGCACCTGGATATGTATAGGCAGCTCCACATTCTTCCTCGGTGTACTCCATATCTCCATGTGGATATTCTACATTGGGACGTGTATCCTGTTGACTAATGTCCTCATAAACACAGCACCGGAGTCAGAGCCTGACTCTGGATGGTACTTCTGGCTCGTTTTCTTGTGGGCTTTCGTTGTTTTGATGGGCCCCTTGGCCGTTGTGATGACTGCAAAGGCCTGTTCTGATATTGGATATATGGCAGAAAGTCAACTCGCAAGCTTCAAAAATCATCTTGTTGAAGTTTTTGATTCACCAAGACGGGTCATAGTCTCTGACAGAGGGTTCCTTGCCACGACATCTTCAGCAGCAAAGCCTGATGATATCATTTGCTTTTTGGTTGGATGTTCAAATGCGGCCATTCTGCGTAGAACAAAATTCGACGACTCTCTAACACCGCGGTATCGAGTGGTAGGCACAATAGATGTTTACCTGAACAATGAAGACCGAGAGAAGTACAAAGGCTTTCAGTTTGGAGAGAGGCATCAACACATGAATCATGCTTTAATGAAGGAGTATAGAGAAGAGGGTCTGCTTCGTACGTTTGACTTGACTTGATGTTATATACCTATAATAGCCTAGCCTGTGCACCAAGTATCATTGTGTCATCTATTTGTCACTAACTAGGGACACTCGTTGACGTAAGACCCTATAATATCGTCTTAGGATTAAGCAGGCAGGTATCGTTACGGCTTAAGGCGGTACAGAGAGTGCAATATAGTTGAAGTTTATTCCCGTCTTATACTCCCCTCGTACTAAGAATGCCTTCTTCTCTATACCTTCCCCTTAAAGGAAGGTCACCTGTAGCCTTATAGCGCCTCTCGCCCCGACTCTCTTCTACGTACTACACGTACTATACGCCCTTATTTTATCTATTATCTATAAAAGACAGGCACGCTATCTTTCTCTTTCCCTAAAGATAAAATCTAATACTACTACTACGATCACCTCTAGCCTTAATTTATAGAAGATATAACATTTTATAGAAGTAGATGACTTTATAACTAGCCTGACGCTAATCGTAGTAGAGTCGATGCTTCATCTTTAGGAGTAAGTCGGTTGACTATATCTATACTTAGCTCTCTTAAGAAAACGCCTAAAACAACTTTCTCAAGGCAGTAACATACTATACTAGATCTATGTTTATAGTATATACCTTCTATTAGTAACCCGGTTGGTGATATGGTTTTATATATGGGCATAATAGTAGCCGTCCTATTAGAGGTTCCTATACCTATTCTGAAACATTCTTAAGTGGCGCTATCATATATATATATAACACTAAACTCGAACTATAAAGACTAAGACCCTAGATAACTCCCCTTTAAAGCTAAAGGCGCCTATAGTCAAACTATATACTCCTTCTTCGGATCTACCGACAAGCAGCAAATAGAGCACTTAATTGGATGCTCGCGGATTAGTAAGAAGTAAAGTAGCTAAGAGGTCGTTCATATCACTCGCGGAGTCGCTTGCCACTCCCTAGACAAACACTAAGAAACGTACACCTTCCTCTTATATGAACAGCTATTAAAATCAAATCAATCAACTGCCTGGCCTTCGACGTACGCCTCAGCTGTTGTGCAAGAACCTTCCCGCTTCCCCAGCAAATGAGGAAGAGCCACAGGCTGACCTAGAGCCTCAAACAACACCTTTTATTCCATTACAATCAGACGACCTGCCCGAGTCTCAAGAGCGAAGCCCAACACCAGTTTTATTGCCTTCGGATGACCTGGAAATTCCTTGCCAATTAGAGAATGAAGAAGAAGAGGAAGAGGTACAAATGATCCAGAGCCTCCAAAGACACCTATTCGACTTGTTCAATTACTATCGGACGACCTGCCTTTATTATCGGACGACGACTTGCCCCTCGGTCTCTCTGATCTTTCAAATTTTGTAGCTGGAACACTTCAGCTGGACCTGTACCTCTCTTCCAAAAGCTCACCCACCCACGACGAAGCCCCTGCCATTGTTGTAAGAACAGCAATTTCATATTCCGCTCGTCGCGCTCCCCTTCCAGCCTTCCCCATAAGAAAAATGTAACCCCTTCGCTCTTTTTTGGCCATTGCAAATTAGCACCTCGTCCACCTCATGCCTGAGAACTCGACGCATATGCTGACTAACGAGGATTGATAGTAAGTTACTTTCCCTTCGAGCTGACAAGGTGACACCTGGGAGGGACGATCTGACAACATGAAGGAGCGATAGTCAAATGGACGCAATTCGAGGCACTTTGCGAGACCTGTACTTGCTAGAATCTCGTGATCGAGCAAAGCTCATGTTCCCAATACGAACAGCTCTCCTACATCCCGGAGTAAGAAGGCAGACGAATCCAAGATCTTCGCTCCTTCCACTTGCCCACAACATCCCGAGCACACACACAAGTAAACAAATCACACCAGCCTAATCCGCCAAGTCAGCACTAAAGAGATCACAATATAAAACACCTCACAATCACTAATAACCCATGTACATCTTCATAGTATGTAAAAGTCCATATATTTTCGCTAAAAATATATACAATGCAAAGGTGGTATCATCCGCGATGCGCGCAATGCAATGCCGGCCGCAAAAAACCAACAAGCACACCCGAGTCTCCAGAAACGACGCGAATAACCCAATCCCATATGCACCATCCTTAGCCGTATCCCAACAAACCCACGTCCTATCCTATGCTCAAAATACAGGTACAAAATGTGATGCATGCGCCGCCTGCATATGCTATATGTCCAACTCCTTTATGTCCAATCTCTTCCCCACCCTAAGAGGAATGCCTTCCGCATGCTGCCGTGAAAGCCTATTTCTTGTTCTTGCTACTTTCAAGACTCAGATCCAAACTCCAGAGAGAATCCCAGATCACTGAGCGTTTTGACGGACTACCGCCCGTTGGTGTGGGTGTAGGTGTGGCTTTGGGAGTAGTTGCGTTCTATGGCCGCCGTCAGCGTTGGCTCAGGGACTGCTCAGAAGGTCATCGATCGTATAGTTTCGTACCTCGGAAGTCAACGCCTTGTCCTCACTCCCGGTGCCATCTTGGTTACTTCTGTGCCTAGTTGCGATCGAATCGGATGCTTCGCCGGCTTGCTGAAGACTGGTTGTCGATGCTGCTTTTAAGGATGCTGCATCTGTTGCGATGGAGCCAGGCTTGATAAGAGGATTCGCTGGCGCAGGAACAGCCTTCTTGGAAGCACCACTGCTTCGACGAGAATCGAGACTTTTGCTTAGGGTTCTGTTGATGCCCTCCACACCGCCGCTGGAAGACTTCTTTGATCGTCGGATACTACCTGTCGCATCGATATGAGCGCTCGCAACGGTGCTCTTCCCCAAACCTGGCGTTGATGGTGCACCAGGCTTTTCTTCAGCTGCATCAATTAAATACCATCTTAAACCATCGGAGAGCTCAAATGGATTATCGTCCTCAAAGGAATCGCCGCCATTGCTGGCAGCGCCGAATGAGCCATCTGGAATATGAGAGCCAGTCATGGACTTAGACAAATCTACCACTCGGTCCTCGATCTTGTGGATGCGAGCCAGAAGCCAGTCTCGAGTACGCAGCTTGTGAGAATCTTGTTCACGCAAGAAGTAATGGGGTGCCCCAACATTGAAGGCAGCCCAAGGTTGAGTTGCCTGGTTTCTGGTTGGAAGAAAGAGAGCAAGATCGCCTTCTTTGAAGTGCTTGTAAGCAATCTTCTCGTGCGCTTCCTTTTGTGCTGCGTGTGATTTCTCTCGGTATGCGCGAGCATCTCGGGCATACTTCTTGGCCGTGTATTCAATATCTCGGATACGTTTGGAGATGACATCGCAGAATGCTTCAACATCGAAACTGCCGATAGCATTGAGATACGCTTCGTACTTCTCAGACTCGGCGCCGGAATCGTCATTGTTCATCCAATACAGGAGATCAAGATCTCCGCTGTCAACCATGGCTTTTCTGGTGACAGAACCTGAAATACTCTTTCGCAATGATGTCCCGGGATCAGAAGAATCGTTTGCATTGGTCCGATCTGGTCTTGGTATTCGCTGAATGGTCATCGTGCCACCTTCTCGAGTGACAGAGTAGCTTAGTCTTTCCAGAAGTCTACACAATCGATCGTTCTGAGCATAAGCCCGTTGGGTAAGGTCTTTCGCGCGCAATGAACGTGCTTCGAATCTAGCAACCAACTTGTCATGCTTATTCTGTGCAAATTCATGCTTTTCATGGAAAGATCGCAGTTCTTCCTCAATGCCACCAATTCGAGATTGACGGGTAGCAAGTTCCTCGGCCATGCTGGTAACCTTCTTCTCCTCCTCTTCGAGACGATTGCGCAGTGCCTCTGATCCAGTCTCACCATCGGCAATCTTCTTCCTTAAAGCAGTCAACTGTCCACGCTCATCTGTCAACTCTTCTTCCAGGGCCGTAAATTTGGCCTTTTGTGCTTCCAAGGTCTCTCGAAGTTGTGATGTCTGGCTCTCTTCTTCCGCCAACTTGTTCTTTGTGGTTTCAACCTCGGTCTTCAAAGTGGTGACAGCCGTTTGGGCTGCATCTCTGTCTGATCTGGCAATAGTGGCGTCGCTCTTGATGGATTCAAGTTCCGCGGCCATGTCTCCGCACAAGCTTCTGACTGCTTCAGCAAGAGCTGGCAGTTCATCTGGGGCCCCGCTAGATCTCAGGCATTCATGGACATCAAGTAAAGCCCCTCGTCCAATTTCAGCGGCCGATTCTGCATTTTCGGTCCGAGTGAGAAGCAACTTGTTCTCTTCTCGAAGTTTCTGAAGTTGTTTCTCGAGAGTGTCGTTGGTCTCTCTCTGCAGTTTCGCATCATTTCGAAGGAAGTCGACCTGACCTTGAGCCTTTTGAGCCTCTGCTGTATGCTCTTTGTTGACCTTCTCAAGCTCATCCTGAAGAATCCGAACACGCTCATCAACGCTGGCCTTCTCATTCTCGCGAGAGCCAAGGTATCGGTCCATCTCGTCCTCTAGCTCTTCATGCTTCTGCTTCAGCCGCTTGATCTCGGTCTCTAAGGCTTTACGCTCTTCGATGAATTCACGCTGTTGGGCATCAAAATTCTCCATCAGATCCTGCTTGGTAGAGTTTGCTTCCTCAACTTTTGCTTGCATGTCGTTGGCAGTAGACTTTCGCATCGAGATCTCTTTTTCGAGACCAGACGCTCTTTCTCGCTCTGCAATGAGCTCGGCTTCCAATGAGAGAATCTTCTGCTGGATCGCCTTCTCTTCGGCACCTTGATTGGCTGAAAATCGACGAGAAGACACAGATGATCTTCGAGAATCATCGTGGAGGCGAGGAGAAGCCAAAGGATTCCCATTTATCTGCTGATCGGGACTAGGATTGCCGGGTAGTTGGAAGACGTTCCCGGTAGAGTTACGATTACTCAATTGCGACTGGCGATGGAGCAGATCTTCTAGTCTCCGGATCCGACTTTGTGAAGTCTTGTCCTTATTCTCTAACTTTTGCTTATCCTCTTGCAACTGACGTATCAAGTCATCGTCACCACGGACCAAGAGAGCACTTCTCCCAAGAGCAGCCTCATGGATACTACCAGCTTTGAAGGCTTTGGCCCGCTTATTCTGCTGCTTCGTGGGGTTATTCAGGTCAGAGATGATTTTCGTGACTTCAGTGACGAGTTCCGACTTGGCGTCTTGAGAACGCAGTATCTCGAGTAACTCATCTAGTTGTTGTCTCGTAGCTGTTGGCCATTCTTCTTCCCCACCTTGAAGATTGACTTCCAAACCAACAACCGCGGATTCTGTCTTGTCACCCCAGAGGGTGACCCAGTAGATTTTTGCCACTTTCTCCTCCGGCGGGCTTCTTCATCTTGAAAAGTTGCCATTTCATTCGCTAGAGTCGACGTATCGGACCTGACTTTCTCGTTCCAGTCTTTACGTTTAATTGCTTCAGCCAGAAATGAGGCATAGGTCACAGGTAAAGCGTTTAGTACTTGAAGCAGATTGAAGGCATCGAGTCCATCATCGTTGAGCTCCAAGGCAGCGAATTGTGAGGTTGTCTCGCCGATAAAAGCAGTTAAGGTAGCGATTTCACGCATGCGATCTAAGGAGTTAACTGCTATGGTATTACGTGCTTCCGTAGCAAAACGTAGTATGCCGTCCATTTCCGTCGCTCTTTTCACCAAACTTGGAAGATAGTTTTTAGTGTGGAGTAATGCAGATCGGGAGGCTTGTGATATGCTGTTCTTGCCTGTATAGCCAAGAACACTCTCGTAGTCACTGCTGACCTTCTTGGCAATCGGTTCTATATCCTCCATCAGCTGGACTGATTCAGCAGCACGTCCAAATGCTTTCCGAGCAGGATGTTTCTCCACTTTTTCGAATAGCTCGTCTATCTTTTGCAGTATGGAATCGACTTTCGTTCCGAGGTTGGCGCTATTTCGAGAGAGCTGTGTCGAGATATGTCGAACAATTTGTCCTGCTTTCTTCATCTCTTCCACATCTACCAGGTCTTCCAGGGTAGATTGTCTGGAGTTTCTTCGAGGATCTCGACCTGCAATGAATCTAACCACTTCGCTCGTCGTAGGTATCGATCGTAATCTTTGTATTGATGCTTCCGAGTCGCTCCCTACCATCTCTTGATCCTTCAGAAAGTCGCGCGACCAAGCCTGGACATCCGCATTTTTCTGATCGACCGCTTTGGCGTGCTTTTCGAGGTTATAGACAGCAGCATCCACACCATGTGCTATAACTTGAATTTCCGAATATCTCTCTTGGGCCTCATCTGACATGGCCGCGCAGTCCTCCACCACCTTCAAGGCCCACGTCCTCCTCGCGTTGAACAAGTCCTTCCATGCTTGCAAATCCTCTTTATCGGTGATCGTAACAGGGAATTCCGCAGGAGTATATTTCGTAGGCAACGGTATTTCAGGCTGAAAAGCCCTCGCAGATCCAGAAGCAGTCGGTTGAGATACTCGGCGATCGTAAATGAATATTTGTGGCTGTCTAACATCAGTACCACCCACTGTGTATCCCGAGAACCACCACCCACCTCAGTAGATAACATCCCAAACTTCACAGCCTTCCCCTGCGGCGTCAGCGCAATATGATCCTGCACCGACACCGCACTATTCTTCGCAACCCAACTCTTAAACGCATCCAAGCTGTTTTGCAATCAGTCCTAAACAAAGCATCGCCGAAGTTTCCAGCAGCAGGTAGGTACACAACTCACGAAGTAAAGGATGCAGGGTCGATATCGAGGCGTTTCCCCGTATGCGCGAATAGAACTTCTAGAGGCATCCCCGCAACTTCCCTCTGCAGCTTCGAGAAGCTGAGATTTCTTTGTGTTGGCAGAGGAGTTGAAGTTGATGATGGAAAGTTGGGGAGGTGACAGGAATCACAAGGCTTCAAGGCCTCGTCTGAGGATGGAACCCGTGCACGGCCACACTTCGGGATGTGATTCACTAGCCACAGTTTCGACGCGCCGAGATAGTCAGCTGCCGACGCGACTAGGTGCACACGGGTCTTGTGCGGTGAAGTTCTTTTATGACTTGATTTTGATTGATTGAATGCGAAAGATGTCTCAAAGCAATCAGAGAGATGAAATGGAGGGCGTTGAAGTCACTAGGCATGAAAATGCAACCCCGCCATTGCTCAGCGAGCAGGAAAAGCGGATACTGGAGGTGTATGATCGGATGGAAGAGCTGCAATTGGAAATTGCACTTCTGAAGGCTCAAGGTGTCTTATCTCAGGGTACATCCTTTCTATGAGTTACAGTACATTAATCTGACATTATATAGATGAGCCTATGCACGTGTCTGAGGAAGATATTAAAACAGCCCAGCAAGATCTGTTAAAAGCCAAAGCCGCTTATCAGCTTCGAAGTAATATCGTGGAGAATGTTCTTGCTACCAATCCGATTCTGAAAGCAGTTCATTCTGGGAACAATGCCACTTCGGCTGAGCAGTAAATTTCCTTCAACTGATGAGTTAGATCAGGGCTGATATCATCATAGAGATCTCCTTCCGCTCATTGAAAAGCGAGATGAGCTCTCCACTAGACTGACCGGCTTAACGTCTCAAATTCTTTCAACAAAGAATGAGCTCACCACAATTGAAAGGGAACACATCACCAGAGCCCGGAAAAACACCGACTTGGCCAAGAAAATGATTGCTTTAGCTGAAGAAGCGAACACTCGTAAGAGAGACGATATCAGTTCCAAGGCAAGAGAGAAATTGCAAGAGATGGAAGAAAGTGTCAAGACAAGTAGGCAAAGATGGAGAATCATGAAGGGTACTGCGAGTGGAACCATTGTTGGTAGTGGAGTGGATTGGGCGAGGGATCCGAAGTTGTTGGAGATTGTGTTAGATCATGATGGTACAGAAGATTGAGAGCATCACTCACAGTCAATTTGTGATGGAGAGGAGGATTTTCTCACAGAGTTGCCACGTGTTTCAGAAAAGTCGCAGAATAGGATGAGAAGTATTTGAATTGAGGACGGGGATAAATTGAGATGACTCTGGCTCGATCTCATTTTGTTGTACTTGATAGCGTGCCTCACAAGTCACAACAGGAGGAGAGTGGAGTTTATTGAGAACGATCAATGTTATGTGAGCTATGGACTCAAACGATACATGGAGGTCGCCCGCACGAAACCCGTGCAAACAGAAGCCAGCCCTGATGGAACACCATGCCAAATGAGTCGCGACCTTGGTTGCTTTACGGAATGGAGTAATTTCATCTATAATGGAGTAGCCCGCACTGGCTGTGTACGGTGCAGCACCTTGATCAAGGTAGAGAAGGCACGAAATTCATCAAATAGAAGGAATGCATTAACTTTTCTGGAACACTGCTTTTGCAGCAGCTCATCGGCCAGAATAAGAGCAACAAGTCCAACATCAAATCAATTCATGTTGGTGGATGTCAAAGCACAATCATGAATGTATAAAAGAAGTGCTTAACAACCGTAGAACTTCCGACCTCAATCAAGTCGGTAGACGGAAGTACCAGGACCTGGATGCGATGCTGAGACTCCCCCTCGAACATCAAGCGAACTGGTCGACAGAATCGCCGAGATGTCATTGCCAGTAACACAAATGGAGTTGCTATGTATGGAATTAGAATGTGAGACAAGATATGCAATAAATTTCCCAGGACCCTTTCCAAGCCGTTGGTTTATCGGCACTCCCATATCTAGGATTCTCATCAATTTGTCGTTGCTGTTATCTTCCTGGTGTGCCTCGTTCGTTGGTCATGGTGCGATGCCTTACAAGGCAATTGACCTGATTAATGCGATTTTGATGCGAATTCATTTTGTTATGCGAATATGCTTACGCAAAATTACACCTCAAGAGATTCACGAAAAGAAGAGATCGAGATTAAGAATTAGTACATGGCTGGTTGGTCTCGCTCACAAATGGAAGGCACAAGGTGGGGAGGAAAGTGAGCTCTGATGAGACTGAACCGCAAGACCCATCGATACATGGGAGGCACGAAGCTCCAAAAAGACCGCGCACGCTTATACCATGTCAAACATCATATTAGTATTGCTAAATATGTGAGGAAGCTGCAAATCATAGGCGCTGTGGCATTCAAAGATGATCATCAGTCTTGAGGTTGAAAGTCAAATTTGAGATGTCTGAGGTGCAAATAAATGGCGTGGAATGTACTCCGTGTTGGTACGGAAGAGGTCCTTTCTCCTCCCGCTCATTTGAGCGATTTAGAAGAGGTCGAATCCTGGCCTGCATCCGTAAGGTAGCACATGCTCTTGCCAAGAAATACTCAAAGTGAAAGAAGGGGCCTGATGGTCGTGCCTGCTGTTTTCTCACCTCTTCTAAGTTTCCACACAAGCTCTCAAAGCAAGCACAACCAACTCCACGTCCCTGAACGCCATTTACGACATCAGTGTCGTTAAATCCTTGCTCTTGGCATCTGCTTTCCATCGGAATCAAAACAGGAAGCTTGAAACAGCCAGGGGTAAGCTCCAACCACGCGTGTACTAGTCCCAGAAGGGACTGGGTTGCTTCGGTTGAAGCTTAGCCGCGTATCACGTGATATCAAATCGCATTTGTTGCTCTGAGTGTCTGCGCAGCAATGCAGAGGGCGAGTTTCCTTGTGAGGACGATTGCTTTGATGGTGGTGCATTGTTGCGGTCATTGCAGGCGATTGGAGGTCATCCGCGTGATGTAAACACACACGGGAGATGCATTGCCGACAGAGCGATGCGCCTATTCAAACAGGAGCCACACTTGGCTGGCCCTCCTCAGCCCAAACCGCGGAGGGAGAGCGGGAAGAGATGCGATGGAAGGGGCAGAGGGTGGTGACGGTCGACATCGGGGAAGAGATGTTGCAATGGCTTGTCATTGGTAATAAACAGACAGGTTTCCTCTGTTTACGATGGCTTCTTGCGCTGGTGAAAGGCGTGGCTGCTGATTTGGGCTGCGCCGGAATGAGAGGGAAGCACCATCACCGCGAGCTCGCCTCCAGCAACTCCACTTGGCTGCGGCCAATCAGCGGCGCGCCCTCTCCCTGCCCCTAAAATCACTCTTTGGCCTGCGGGCCTTCCATATCTGCTGCCCTCCCACCAAACTGCGCTCTCTCTGCCATCTTCTTCCCACGCAACCAAAGTCGACACCAGCGCAAAACGCACCAGAAGACCTGTGAGTGTACCTCTCCCATACAAATTTATTCCAACCACTGCAAATCGCCTCGCCTACACAGCCTGGTTTCTTTTGCGGCCTTGATTGGGTCGTCTAACGCCCAGAACGCGTGCAATTGCGCGCAATCGCTCCTCTTCGTCATCTCTCGCAATGCCTCCAAGCTGGTCGGCGCGTCTTCGTCGCGATGCGCATTTGTTGTTTTGATGGATGGAACACCAGCTAATTCGAGCAACTGCGCTCCAGGCCCACCACCGTCTCCAGATTACGATCTACACCAAAAAACTACCTCGATGTGAGTTTTGTGCATCTGATTTTGTGTTCTTCCATCAACATTTCGCGATCGTGGTGGAGTTGTCAACTTTGCGACCGCTGCAGCACCTATTCACCTTGCTCCCCTCCGACCACAACAAATCCGCGTGCGCCGACCAACTTTTCGATATTGCTTGATTCACCAACCACCACCCCCTCCGTCGCTTTTTCCGATAGCGATTTGCTCGTCGCACTGCTCTGCTGTAGCCACGCTGACCAATTTATTTGCTCAGAATCATCTACCTCCAACATGCCTAAGGAAAAGACCACCAAGCGTGCCACCGCCAAGCGCAGCGAGAAGAAGAAGAAGGGTTAGTCCGCTCTTTTGCGCGCTGTTGGCGACACATGCTGACAATTGCGCAGACCCCAACGCCCCAAAGCGTGGCCTTTCCGCCTACATGTTCTTCGCCAACGAGCAGCGTGAGAATGTCCGTGAAGAGAACCCAGGAATCTCCTTCGGTATGGCTACCTACCCATTGTCGCAACTACTGGCAACTACTGATCTGCGCGAACACAGGCCAAGTCGGCAAGGTCCTTGGTGAGCGATGGAAGGCTCTGAACGACAAGCAGCGTGCTCCTTATGAGGCCAAGGCCGCTCAGGACAAGAAGCGTTATGAGGATGAGAAGGCCAGCTACAACGTAAGTGCTGAAGAGCCTGTGGGCGTTCGCAAGCGTACTGCAAGAGGTACTAATCGGAACGTCGCACAGGCTGATGCCGAGGAGGAAGAGTCTTCTTAGACTGCTTTCCTACCCAATTGATTTCACGTTTGCGACATTACTCAGGCCTGGATTCCGTCACGATCACTGTACTGTCACTATGATCTCTACTAGGCTTCCATGTGACGTGCTCTCACGAGCGTCTTGCTAGGCTTTTCACATCACGTTTCTCTCTTTGGGCTGGGGGGTGTTTCTGCACAGGAAATGGGAACAATCTTGCGTTTTTACTTTTTTGCAATGGAGGATGACCCGCGCAACGACGTTATGGAGGACACCTGACGAAAGGGGTGATCTAGTCCAAGATTATCATTGAATACGTCTTTACGATCTGGGATGCGACAGTGACGTGGATCTGTCTTGCATTCCTATTACACGTACCAATGGTATCTTTGTATTCTAGCTTTCTCATTGAACTGTGCCACTACATTCAGAAGTCTTCAGTGCAAATGATGTGACATATGTTGACTTCCATTGGAATTCAATATGGCTCTACTGTACCTATTTCGAGACTTGAGCTTACCAATATTCAGCTTGCAATGTCATCATGGAACTCAGGACTTCAACCTCAGTCCTGTAGTGGCCTGGTTGCCTTGATTGCCTCGTTCGACGCGCAAGGGGATCCTCGTTTCGCTTGCTTTTTCTGCCTAACTTCAACAACAAGACAACGACAAACATGAAGAAAGTATAGAAGTTTCCAGTATCTCTTCAATGTTTTCCACAAAATTCCGCACTGTTTTCCATACACGCATTGCCGTGCTACCTAACTCTACCCAAGTGGTATGCCAAGTTGGCAGCTGAAATGGGACACATCTTGTTATCTTCATTCACTTTCCACCAGTTACTACCTTCTTCGTCATCTGCGGTGGCAGGAAATCACCCAAAGAACACAACATTCGTTGGCGGGTGCATCTCAGTTCCGTCCACAGAAGTCTCTGACCTCTGAGATCATGCCATGCAGCTTCCCAGCGCAAGCCAGCATGAACAAAACAGAGCCATCAGAAATCCGCCCCCATTTCATACACGACTGCGTGGCTACCGTGAACAATCTCTCACCCGATGCACAGCAGCGAGCATACAGTTCATCTAGTGATGACTGCGTATTCTAAAGGTCGGTGAGATTGTCGTTGCTGCTTGGTGTATTCTGTTAGCATTCTGCCGAGAGGTGCTCGCCATTGCTTGGTCGCTGCGAAAGGGAGGTCTTGGGATATGTTGATACTTATCAAATTTCAATATTTACCGTATCATGTTCTCCTCCTTGGCGTTGTACGTTGTACGTCTTTTGCCTACCTCCACGCTGGCACCATTTGAGGCAATATCCCTCTGTATGAACATCACACCCTCATCATGTCTCTGCTCGCCAGCCAATTTATCTCCGGTTGCACTCCCATGATCACCAGCCGTGCGATGCTCGTTGTACCATTCGCCAAATCGCATCACCAAATGCATGCCGTGGTATGCTCTGCATCGTGGCAGCACCGCACGCCGGCCTTTTCAGTGGAGACTGCACGTATGGTTCGCCGTTACCCTGCACCACCTCGTTAGTTGCATGCCGAATCATCCTCGCAAGTGGAAGTTAAAATTTCATTAATCCAAGTATCCGAATTTCTCCTCTCACCTTTCGAGGCCCGACACGTCAGAGGACTCTGCTACATACATTACTTTACATATCAAAAACTTGATACATAATCAATTTGCTGCGGAGCCGCCATCCCAGGAAAGATATAGCTTGCCTTCTCATTATGATACCCGCTGTTTACCAACTTCTCGAATGCTTATCAAACCCGCAATCGATGCTACCTCCAGAGGCGCACTGACTGATGTCGGCGCCCTACGGATGGAGTTGTTTGGGTGTTGGCAGGAGGCGAAGCGGGCAGACAAGATCGCGGCATTACTCCTTACGCTCCGAACAGACCTGGATGGACTCTACTACGACGATATCACAGCACTCTTTCGACAAGCCGAATGCTCGTCTCGTCTCCTCCGCGACCTCTTCGACATCTTCCCCATCTACCATTCTCGCGTTCCGCTCATCAGATACTACCTCCATGTCATTCTCCCCACTATGAGCAAAACAATGCGCGACATGTGTATCTACATCGACAATGAGGAGCTGCCCAAACGCCGACAATGGACACTGATGGAAGAGCGATTAGGGGATCAAGCAGACATGACATTGGTTCAACGGTTCGCGATGTATTGCGAAGCCCTAGTCCAAATCATCCGGCTATTGAGCAGGTGCGGGAAATCTCCAGCCCATCTACAATATGATTGGCCAATCCCCGTCGTTTCTTATTTCTTACCATTGTCAGCAGATCTCCCACCTACCATTCCACGATGCTGGAGCAGCTAAGACAGAAACACATCCGGCTGCGAAAGCTTCAGGGAATTCCAGGTACGCTTAGTACCCAACACCTTTTCTCAATTCTTTCAACATGAATCGCGAACTCATTCGTTACCCAATCCTAGACCCACAGGTTCAAATCATCCCTCATCATGCGCCGCCGGTGCCTAGCGCGGCGGAGATAGAGGTGCGAGTCCCATTAAGCGTGCTTGGTTTTTTATAACAATTCTTATAGGGGAAGCGTCGGCATTGGGCTGAGAAGATTTTCGATGATCAACCGCATGCTGCTACAGGGCTGAAGCATAGGCGAGCGTAAGTTGTATTCGTGTTCTGAGGGTGGAGGGTTAGCGATCGTTGGAGCCTGCTAGGGGATACTTAGACAATGGATTGCTAATTGTGTGGTGCTAGGTCGAAATGTTTTGGGTATCCGATGCCTGAGCCGACGGGTATTCCGGTGGGGTCAACTGTCCTGTTTAAGTTGTAAGTATAATTCCTTGAGTCCTTCCCACGATCATCAGATACGCGAAGCTACTTGAGTCCTCGAAGTCTCTTTAAGTCTTCGGTATGAAATGGGTGAAGTACTCGAGAATGTCTCGAGAACTTCGCTTCTATTGCTCTCCCTCAATTCACCACTCCCTTCTCTCTCAAGTCCCCCACCCATACCTCTTTCCCCTCCCCATCTCCTACAAACACTCACAACTCTTCTCTAGACCCTTCGACAAAAACCGCCTCAGCATAACCCTCTACCTCCACGCCGACGGCGCCGACATCACCCGGCTCCTCTGCCGTTGGACAGACCGCTACTGCGTCAACCCAATGTACTCCTGTTTCGGGGTTCACGAGCTCTGCATTCGACGCAACGGTTCCTCTCTTCAATTCCGGCGATGGAGTAGTGGACGCGCGCACTCGGCGCTTTGGGCTGCGTTGTTTTTTAAGACTTGGGAACGTATGTTTACCCTTCCTTCTTACTTTCATATCGCTGATGTAGCTAACACTTGCAAAAAGGAATGGTCCTCTTCCACCAAGCATTTGTAGCCCTCAAAGCCCGCTGCCCACTGACCATCAACGTCAACCCAGACGACTACGTTCTTTCCGGCGAAAAGGTCCTTTTTCGTGCGTTAGTCTTCCCCCCTTCCTCTTCGCATTTAACATTTCCTGACTATAACGCAATTAGGCAAATAATCGACGACGGCTTCGAACATGCGCTGTCTGTTATTCAGGATAAGAAGTCTTTTGGGCTAAGGCTGCATGCTGCGGTTTGGAACGGCGAGTTGAGGAGGTGTCCGGTTTGGACTGCTTTTGGTATGTTGCTTTTCTCCTTTCCTCCCCTCCTTTCTTATCTTCCGTTCTTGCGATCCTCAGCCTGCCCTCATCGACTCAGCAATTTGGATAATTGATACTGATGATTGCTGGGGTAGTGACATACCAATCCGCCTCACCCTCCTGGCTCCACCGCCGCTCTAACCACCGCATCTGGCTCAAAGACATTAGTCCGTATGTCTTCTGCAACACGTATAAGAAACGCCGTCAGATACGCAAGCATGGGGAGTTTGAGATTTATTTTGTTGATAGGCAAGGTTCGCCTCCCTGTTTCCCTACCCTCTCCCCTACCCCTATCAACAATCTCAATCTCTTTCTTTATAATTTGTTTTGATTGCCGAATATATTGAACATTATTGTACTGACGAGTATTTGGAAATAGCGGCTGATGCATTCGAAGAAGTCTTCATGGAAGAAGAAAAAGACGACCAGATCATCCAGATTCTACCTCGAGCAGACGGTCAGGGCCATGTTGAGGTGGTCATGTCTGGTGGGCTCTGACCCAGTACCCCACGCTTGCACCTCATTCCGAGTGTAGCGGGGTAATTTCATACGTTTTCAGAGGAGGATCTTATTTTGCTGGACAAATTGTATGTGTGATGTGTTTTGGGGATTTCCCCCCATTATTTGAAAGAAAGGAAGAAATTTGACGAAATGAATTGGACGAATTATGATGTTTGGATGATCGCGGTGGAAGATAATGGGCTACAGATTTCTTGTCATTCACAGGAGGCATGTAAGATTTGATTCTTGTACGCATGAGCGAGATAGCGAGATTGTTGTCTATTCCTGAAATCGTCGATTTTGTTTTTAGCTTGGATGAGATATATACCCATGATTTACTTTCATTTCATCTCCCAGATCTAGCATTACATTACATCAGCTAGCAATAAAATCCACCACTTTATCTACAGACATCAAACCTCAGAACATGAGGCAACGATATGTTCCAAAGTGAACGGACTACAAATACATGGGAACTTAAAATGTGAGACACCTGATGCACATTCCATCGAGCCGTGAGACGAACCATGTCTTTGGTGCGACGTTCTGCCTTTGTGTAGAGTTGTAAGACGGTATATTTGTCAGCGATATATTTTACAAGGATAGCCGTTGAGTCTAAGAGTCAATATGTCGACGCCATACCCTCAGTACCGCAGAAGAATACTTGGCAGCAAAAGCTACTACTACAACAACAACAACAACGCTTCAACAACACTTGCTCCCACATCCCAAAACATCTCCGTATATTGTTCTCAACCTTCCTCTTCCTGCCACTGAAAATATACAATATTGACAGACCATTCTACTTCCAATTGAACAGAAAAGATTATTTCTTCAACTTTCCCGTCTCGTCAGCCAAGTTCTGATTAGGTCTTTTATCCATTGAAGGCTAGGACTTGGGTGGTAAGGTTGAATATATACTTTGAACCTTGAGGACTAGTCTAGAAACGGTGAAACTAGTGAGATGGACTTGGAAGATTCTCGCCACTTTGCTAGAAAATACGGGAAGGCTTCTTCGGCGAGGACATGACAAAGCATACAATCTACCAGTACCATGAACAAACAAATTCTTCTTCTGGATTAGATGGTAACATCCGATCTTGGTATTTTCTCTAACCTACATGCTGATCTCATTTGGAAATGCTAGAAATAGGAGTATAATCTTCACTGCTCTCGGAATAAAAGAGATATGCGTTTGTATAAAAGAGAAAAAGAAGAGAGGCCCTTACAAGTATCTAGGGGAAAATTAAAACATCAAGAGAAGCATCGAATGGGGCGCGGAGCAGGTGTTACGGATGTGCCGAAAAAGTATCGGTTACTACCCATCATTGAGCTCTCAATGCGTATGGACACTTGTAATATCTACCAACGGTGTTCCCATGGTTCAGGAAGAGCGAAGGGCAAGTGGAAGATGGACACTTGGAAGGTCTTTGGCAGCAGAAAGAACTCTAGCAACGCTCGACCGGGACAACTTGAAGAACTTGAAAGCTCCCCTTTTCCACCATTGAACAAAATGGTAGCGTCACTGATATAAAACTACAACGGTGCAGGTTCTCGAATGCCATTGTAGCAAGCAATGTATCCCTACACTCGGCGCACACGTGTCTTGATTCTGTGGCAATGGCCTCGTGCAACCTTATCGAAAACTTCAAGTCTGCTCTCCAAAGACTTATACATACTTGCTGCAAAACCCACCCGAGCATAGAGAGAGACAAGATCATAACATCCACACCCTTTTCCTATTCTTTGGAATTATGACACGGTGAATGTATCCCCAGCCCTCACCTCACCACCTTCAACAACAACACCAAACCTCCCTATCCCATCCCGTTTGGTTTTCTTCAACACACTAGCCGGCCATTCCTCCAGCCTCTTCTTCGGCATCCTCCATTCAGTCACCTTCACTACAGCCCCAGAGGAAAACATCAACGTCGTACCAGGTGGCAGACCCTGTAAGTTTTCTTGGGGTGGTAGAGCGAGGAGGATATTTTCGCCTAGTGCGCCTGGTGCGAGCTGATCCGTTGAAGACGAAACTAGATTGCAGAAAATTAGTTTGATCGAGCTTCTTATATTGATCTAGAGAATGGTGGGGAGTTCAGAATTCTCGCTGAAGGAGGAAGAGGAGAGGACGAGAGAGGAAAGTTTACGTGTCTCGAGTTGTGAAGACGAAAGTAGCAAGATCTGCCGTGTGTTTGAGGGGTTGGGACTCGGTGAGCAACTATTTCCTTTTCAGCCAATTTCTTATTGTCTGTCTATCTGCAGGCTGGAGAATAAAAAATGGGGAGGAACGGACTGGATATCATCTTTAATTCCTTGATCCTTGAGCAAACGAATACTGACTACTGGCTGATGCTTGAGGCCATGTGTGGTTGAGAGGGATGTTGCAACAACAGACATTTTGACGTGAGAACAAAATCTGGTTGAGGAAGTTTAAGGTTGTGAAATATTATCCATAAATTTGGGAATCAGAAAAATCACTAGAGCTGAGCTGCGGCAAGCTATCGTAAAAAGCAAGGTGAAGATTGTGCGGGGTAAAGAGGTTCGCAAGGATTCTGTAGCGCTTGCTTCAATTGGTTCAGGTCGTTGGTGTTGCTTTTGACTGGAGCCACGACGAAGAGTAAAGATAGTAAGATCACACCACGAATGGATAAAAGGCAGAACATGATATCTAGAGTACTCAGCACATGTAGTGCATATATTCTCTGTCAGAACGATGTGATACGTTCTACCTGTCTAAGCAAAAGCACCCACCGACTTCTACTTGACCGTTGTTGAAGAGCCAGCCAAGTAACGCCAACCGCTTCAATAAAGACCCATCCCATTGTTGAAAACTTTTCCCAGAACTCTCTTTATATGCCGTTGAAGGACAAATGCTTTTCCCCATATCATCATGTCATTAGTCGTGTTGAATTATTCGACTGTTTCTGCGCCGCTGTGAAAGAACTCCGAGAATATGGAAAGGAAAAATGAGGTATCTAGTATCTGTACATGTCGCTCTTGTATGGTCCCTCAACCTCAAGTCCGAGATATTCGGCTTGAACTGGGGTGAGCTTGGTCAACTCAGCGTTGACGTGAGCCAAGTGGAGCTTGGCAACGGTCTCGTCCAAAATCTTTGGCAGAACGTAGACACCAACATCGAGCTTTTGGGTCTTGCCGAACTCGACGTATTTCTTGCCGAAAGCCTCATCCTCGCACTTGTACAACATGATTTGTGCAAGGACCTGGTTGGTGAATGAGCAAGACATGACGAACGAAGAGTGGCCAGTAGCGCATCCCAAGTTAACGAGACGTCCCTCAGCAAGGAGGATGATGTGTCGTCCACTTGGCATGAGGAATCTGTCGACTTGTGGCTTGATGTTTTGAACGCTGGTAGAGTTCTTCTTCAACCAGGCGACGTCAATCTCAATATCGAAGTGACCAATGTCTGCAAAATGTTAGATATGAAACTGGTTAATTTGACTGGAAAACTTACTGCAGACGATGGCATCATTGGGCATCTTCTCGAAGTGCTCACCAACCAAGATATCACGGCATCCAGTGGTTGTGACGAAAATTTGTCCCTGGCTAGCAGCCTTCTCCATCGACATAACTTGGTATCCGGAGACGGCAGCTTGGAGAGCGTTGATAGGATCAACCTCAGTGACGATGACACGAGCACCCATTCCGTGGAGAGCCATGGCACATCCCTTTCCGACATCGCCGTAACCAGCAACAACGGCAACCTTTCCAGCAATCATGACATCGGTGGCACGCTTAATACCATCGATCAAAGACTCACGGCAACCGTACAAGTTGTCAAACTTGGACTTGGTGACGGAATCGTTGACGTTGACAGCTGGGACAAGAAGACCCTTGTTCTTCAACATCTTGTACAAGTGGTGAACACCAGTGGTGGTCTCCTCAGATACACCGTAGCATCCCTTGAGCATCTCTGGGTATTTGTTGTGGACAAGAGCGGTAAGATCTCCACCGTCATCGAGGATCAAGTTGAGTCCCTTGCCATCCTTGAAGGCAACAAGTTGCTGCTCCAAACACCATTGGTATTCCTCCTCGGTCTCACCCTTCCACGCAAAGACGGGGACACCTATACAGTTAGCTTCGAGGTGAAACAGGTAGATTCGAGGGTCTTACCGGCAGCAGCAATGGCAGCAGCGGCGTGGTCTTGTGTGGAGAAAATGTTACACGATGACCATGTAACCTCAGCACCAAGGAATGTGAGGGTCTCGATGAGAACAGCGGTCTGAATAGTCATGTGCAGACATCCAGCAATGCGAGCTCCCTTGAGTGGTTGATCGGCAGCGTATTTCTCGCGGGTAGCCATCAAACCTGGCATCTCATTTTCGGCGAGCTCGATTTCCTTGCGGCCGAAGGCAGCAAGGGAGAGGTCTGCGACCTGTGTAAATAGAAGTCAGCGTGTGCTGTTGTTGTGATTAATGAATGTCGACGAACCTTGAACTTGGTTGCTGGTGCAGACATGTTGCGGTGAGGGGTCTTTTGTTTGTTGAAGGGAGTGTTGAAGGGAGTGTTGAGGAGCTGTATGGAGAAGTTCTCGTCAGTAAATTAAACTGGGCAGAGCGATTGAATGTTGCGAGGACTCGAGGGATACTTACAAAGGTGTTTAATTGTGGTGCGAGATGAGAGAGAGAGTTCGAGGAAGAAGTAGAAAGTTGCAAAGAAACTTCGGAGTGGTTTTAGTGGGGTGCATCGGATTCCTTTTCGGGTTTAGCGGTGAACGCTCGGATCGAACCCCTGCACAGGTCAACGAGGGGTTCATCAGGGTTGCGGTGAATGAAAAATCTTGGGATATGATACAGAATTTACCCTAATTCACATATTAAGAACAGTTTTATCTAGTCGAGCATTATTCTGGTCTCTCATGAACCTCTGTTTAGTTCCGGGTGCACGTTTTGTTCAATTTACGGAATTGAAAGACTAGGATACTTGTTATCTTGGCTCTCTTGATATCACAAAGAGGTAGGCATAGAACTATTAAAGCGTTTCCTTGGGTATATCACTTTCGTCATTTCTCTTTAAATTTGAAGGCGCACGTGGAAGATATCCAGCACAGGGAATGCTCGGCGGGGTATCTGAGACACCGTCAAAAGCAAAAGACGGAGGCAAATATTCATGAGATTGATCTTGGCCAGACTTTTTGTTATACGCCAATTCTGGCCACGCACTCCGCTGCACTATTGTATAAGACAATGCCCTTCTTAACGCCAGCCCATGCAAACCACCGGGATATACCTCATTTTATCATGAAATAAAGGCATGTCCAAATAGCAACTCCTCTAAAATCCATACACTCATGACGTCTCAGGCAACAAATTGCTCTTCACGGCAAACATCTTGCTGGTAATGCTTGCAGTAAAGCCATCCACCTGCCTTGAGTACTGCTCAACCTGGCGAGCGTTCAGCATACCTTCCAATCTGCTTGGCTCCGTTGGCAACTTGAATACTCTCTCCCACTCATCCTCAGGTAGTGGTGCCAGCTTCTGTTGAACTCTTGTAGCATTCTCCGCAGTTCGCTTTGTCTTCCACGCTGTGATCTTGGTCTGCTCACGAGCCAGTTGTCTTTGATAGTATTGGAAGTTGTTAAGTTCGGTGTAGTGGGTCTCGATGCTGTCCAGAAGCATATCGCAAGTTCGCTCGAGGTATGGGTCGATTGATAGGTCAAGGGAATCAAGGTTGGGATATAGAGGAATTTGTGGTTGGTTCGCGTTGAGGTCTGCGAGACTGGTTGGGAAGTCCAATTCCTTCTTGGGAGGCTCGGCTGGCAATTGGTGTAGGAATGATGTCAAAAGGTGCGAGTTGTGAATGACAATCGGTAACTCGACGAGAACATCCTTGTAGGTGAGCTTAGTCTTTTGCATACTATTTGATTGTTAAAAATTTCCTCTTGCGGTTTACGGATGCGACATACTTCTCTGTTGTGAACTTGCTCTCCTTGTAAGCAGCCATGAAGCTTGGGGATAATCTGAAGGCTCGCAGACTCAGAGCACCCTGAGAGCTTCTGCTAACATCATGAACCAATGCCACTGTCCGTTCGTTGATCTCCTTCTGGTAAAAGAACTGGTTCTCAATCAAACTGGTGTTGATGAAATTGCCCATGTTTGCGCTCGTGTACCATCCAACATTGTTCGCATCCACGTTGACCTCCCGCAAGTACTTGATCATCTCATTTTGATATGTAACATTTGCCTTAGATCGTGGTGCTGCAGCGGCGATGTTCGAAGCGGCCATATGATCGTTAGGGTGCGAGTCGGAGGCTGCGATATCTGCGGTGGGGAATGGGAAGCAGTTGGTGACTTGGAGACAGCTGTTGACGTCCATGCCAACGATCGATCCCGTAGCCGTAGTTGGGAACGTAGCAGCGCATGCCTTCACGATTTTCATCACGACCTGGTACTCATGTCAGTTCAACCCTTCCCCACCATGGAGGGATTCTTCGCACCAAAGCCTCCACCTGCACCGAGTTCAAAGGAACCTCTTTTGGTATATCC
The DNA here is from genome assembly GCA_020726485.1 of Halenospora varia. Lineage (NCBI taxonomy): Eukaryota > Fungi > Ascomycota > Leotiomycetes > Helotiales > Solenopeziaceae > Halenospora > Halenospora varia. Next base: position 334,244 of record JAHEWH010000037.1, on the reverse strand, counting down.
GCCATGATTGCGCGTTGTTCAGATTGTGGATATCTTGGGCGGTATGAAGATGCGCTCGTGTCGATCGGGAACGATGGTGGAGTTTGGCGTCTTTGACGTTGTCGCGAATCGCTTTGTGAACTTTTTGACTGCAATCGATTTGTGTGCTCCAAGTCTTGGCGCGGTAAACTTAGCGCGGGGGGTCCTCATACACAGGTAAGACCCCCACGACCTTTTTCCAACCTCACTTCAAGTGTTAAATGCTTGTTCACGCTCGATTCTGAGTCTACAAGTCGTTTTGGCTCGGATTTTCTACCAGAACTTTTCAATCACCTCGAATAAGTGCCGCCTGCAATACTGGATCTTGAGCACGAGCCTCCCTGGCTTCGTCACGTGCCGAGAGTCTTTTGAAAGAAGCATTCAGAGTTATGATTCATTCACTGTATTCTATGATAGGAGAAGTGCCTAACTATCACCCAGGTAGCTTCGAGCATGATAAATTCAAGATGGTGTAATGCAATGCTTTTTTGTATTTGATCTAGGAGTCTGATGGATGAAAGCGTCTATCCGTCTAGCAAGTCTAGCCACCAACTCCAGGAACACTATCTAGCTTAACGCTTGCGAGAAACGAGAATATAACGCCGTCTACCCTATAGCCGCCAGATACGAAGGGGGAATCTAAACGCGCTTTCAATCAATCAACCCAGTCATCAATCTTCCATTCCTTCAAATCGTCCTTGATGAGAAGTCTCAAACGTTCGATCCTCCATTCAGTGTAGAGAAGTCTGGTAGCTCCAGCTGCTTTGCGATGAGCCTCTCCTACACTTCCAATCCTAGCATCGTGCTGGTTGCGCCAGACGCAAGTTGCGAGATTTCTTCCGTGCTCATCAGGCGAGCCGAACCAGTATCTATTTCGTGTTAGCCTTTGGATTTTTTGGTACATAAATTGCTTTTCATACTTGAGAAACCCTCCGCTCTTTGTTGCTTCGGCGTGCGCGGCTTTGTCCAGAACGCCAAGGTCAGCGTAGACTGTCGTTGGTGGGATGCGTGATCGGAAGACAACGATATAGAATGTCGATTCTTTCCAGGCATAGTTCGATGCTTCAGCGAGTTGCTGGACTTTGCCGATGACCTCGGGCCAGTTGAAAATTTCTAGGTATGGCGCCGTGGCGTAATCGTCCCTCAAACATTTCAGGTCAACCAAAGCCTTGGCGAGCAATTGGTTTGCAGAATCAACGGTGCGAAGATCGAGTAGGTGAGGTTTTTCGGTGTAAGGAGAGACAACGAGGAAATTTTCATCTGCGTCGTGGTTGTTTCCATTGTTGAGAACTTCAAAATTGGCGGTGTGGGTGTCAGAAGAGGTGACGGCCCGAGAGGTTGAGTCCGACCTTGAAGGAATGGGCCCAAGGACAGCAGCCATGGTGTGAAAGAGATCGCACAAGAAAATGGAAGAAAGCTGAACTACGGATCGAAAATGTGCGGAGTCGCACTTGGGGGAGACGACTCAAGAGCTAGTGGAAAGAAAGTTGACGGAAGAAAGTAAAGGGTGGAGGGAGGAGAGGCAGATGAGAGAAGTCGCACCCTTCATAACCGTGGCTTATCAGCGACGTTTGATACCTAGGGATGCTTGACAGGTAGATCTCGTGCTTGGGTGATACCGGAGGGAACTGGTGTCATTTTATTTTATTGTGTTGTGATATGGCGCAATTATCCGTTGGGATGGTGAAATGGGGTAAAGAGTAGATCCGTGGTCTCTTCGAAAGCTGTTTGTTCCAGGTTTGCATTAACGTCAACCTTGATGGATTTGCGCTGAAGCTCTATCTTCACCGCAGTAATATTCCCACTTTGACCATAAAAGACGAATCGACAGATTGTGTGGACATGGATGTTCCCGCGAACTCCGAACTCCAGTCCCGAAAATGTGGGTCAGACGGGGTACCATCCCGAGCATTAGACTTTGAAGCCTTCTCGATATAAAAATAATTCAGCTGTGGCAGATTGGGTCCGAAAACGAGTTCGAGCCATCTCAAACAACACCCCAAAATAATTTCTCAGCGACTTATGGGCAATCCACAGACTAGCTTTGAACCGGTAAAGTACTCCACAACTTTGTAATTACTCTCCCTTGAGCCGACTTCTCACACGAGTCACAGGTCCTCGAAATTCTGGATCGGATAGCCCTCCTCGGGACGGGAGGATGAGCTCCGGAGCCTCACCGCCGAACGCCTAGGAAAATCTGCAGGCGAGACGCCCGTGGCCAGCCAGGGCCAATCGCTAATTCATCTGAAAATCATTACCGTTGAGCTTCGAAGTTTGGGAGCCTTTCCGACGAATATTCTCCGACACGTTCGAAATATCGGTTCCGGATTCGGCAATGCGACTCGTTCTATAGACCTTCTATATGGTGATGGAAGAAGGCGACATGCGAGATAAAGCAAGGAAATCAATCCCAAACGTCAATCCGTCCAAGAGTGGAAGGCATATGACTTTCAGTATAGCTGGAAGTGGTCGTCTCAATTCGGTAAGCCACTCAACATCTCCCAGCGTGCATGTTTAGCCGGGGTAGTTTCCGACTGGCACGATATCATGGATCGTCTGAGGACGCATGCTGTCGGTCTCCAAGCCATACGCGTCCACTTTCGTATACTCCTAGATAGAGTCCACTCCCCAGAGCGGTCCACGCTGCTCTCAAAATGCCGCCACGAAACAAACCTTTGATTCCGCTCTCTTGCATGATTTCTCGTGCGACCGTTACACTACTTTTCCTGGCCACGCCCTTTTTACTTCTCAGATCTTCTATCGATTGCCCTTGCTTCTTGGCATCCTCAACTGCTTTTTTAGCCTCACTCTCTGAGCTCTCTCTAGCTGCTGCCAACATGATCCGAGTTTTGACGACGTCGACTGGGGTGGTAATAGTTGCTGCAATTGAGCCCGCACTACCAGCACTTATGGCAGTGATCATTCCGGTTTCTAGCAAGCTCCCGGAAAAAGTGCCATGATCTTTCCGGTATTGCTTGATCGATTCTTTCAAATGCTCAAACATTGGGAATTGCATAGCTGTAAAAGGCAAATTGCGCGCTGCTAGTGCAGTATAACCTCTCCATAACTGCGAAGGTTTTTGAAAGCGCTTAAGGGCTTGTAAAGTTACAGATGGCTGAAATACCGTCGAAGCTTTGGATGATGAGGATTCTGCAGGGCGTCGTATCATCTGCGCATTTTGCTTCAGTACTTCAGCAGGCGTCAGGATGAAGCATGAGACGAGCTCAGCCATTGATGATGCTGCACTATGAACGAAGGATTGATGGACAAGAGGTGACCCGGATCCTATAAAGCTAGTATTGGCTCTTGTAAGTCCACTCTTCGCTGCTTCATATGTGGTGAAGAATGCTCCGGCTAGGTTTTTGTCAGTCTGAAATCCTACACCAAAAATAATACAACCATTTGGCATCTGATACGTCGCAGCAATGGTCACTTGGCATTCCTCATCTATTTCCAACTCCACACCAAACCCTTGGTGCTCCAGGTGTGAACAATAGCAAGATCATTTTTCCAACTCTGCAAGCAACAAAGAGACCCCGATACTCACAAGAAGGTATGGTGATAAATATTACACTTCCTACACCCTGGTAAAGCCCTCGAAAGAGCAGTCTCCGATCGATTGCATTCTTGGATGCATTGGAGTAGATTTTCTTGTAATCCGGACTTTGAAATCGGGTCTTCAAGGTATCAAGTGGATAGACTAGCAAGTCGACCGTAAAAGCTGCGAAGGCTCCTGCCTGTTCTTATTAGCGGGCACTCTTTGATATGCGATGGTGTCATATCTGAGGCATTCAGTCCCAGGATCGCACAATCGTTGCTTCCTACAATGTACATTTAGCACATTACACTCTACTTAGAGTTTGGAATTAGGTATTACTCCTGCAGATAATACCAGCCGTCCGCCAATGGCTTGCTATGAAGATCTCTCACCGGAACACCTCCAAATCTTTGCTTCAACTCCAAACGAAAGTGTTCTCACATGCAAATAATTGAATGGGCAAGAAGATACCAAACATGAAATGGGTTCAACTCACCAGAAGCACATCGGTATGCGTATTAGACATTTAGAAATCATGTTAAAAATCTCAAACAAAACAGATGTCCAACTTTGAGAAGTCTTCTCGTTGCTATGCCGTCATCACCCAAGAGCTTTATCTAAGCGTCTCGATAAACATCCCTGCCCAAGCTATCCACTCCACTACAACATCCAGCTTTACTCAGCATCCAAAGCTTCACCAATTGCTTCAATTATACCCACCAGGCTCCGATCGAGCTTGAGATCCTACCAATAATTCATTGTGGCGAGCTTCTTCTGGAAAAGACCCTCTCGCGCAGAGGCCCCCAAGCAACCGCCACCCAAAGAAATAATGGCCCAACCACCTCCACACCCACCACTAACACCCCAATTCTGCTTCAACACCCTCGCCCTAAAAGGTCTCACACTTCCCCAATCTTCCTCAAATCTGCAAGCTAATATAATGCCAGACTTCCTCCGCATCTCCCGAGCCTCTATAGACGACAGCATAACCCAAAACCTTAACGCCCTCCTGACCCCCTCAACAGCCGGCTTCGACCCCACCTCAACCTCAACCCGCTACCCCCGCTCCCCCTACACCCGGCACATACCCCTATCCTCCTGCACAACCTTCAAAAACCAAGTCCTCTTTCCCTCCTGGCAAGCCCGCTCCGATGTCCTAAACTACTGCGCATCCGTCGCCACCTCTCCAGACCCTGAAGATCCAGAGTCAGTGTTGAGACAAATAGAGAGTGAGAAAGATAGGGAGAGAGTGGTGGATGAGAGGTTAGATCCTTATTCGGCGCGGTTTTTCCCGAGGGAGGCGAGGACGGAGAGGTTGGCGAGTGTGGTGAGGCAGGAGAGGGGGGTGGAGAATATTGTTAGGGCGAGGAGTTGGGGTTTGGTGGTTGAGAGGTGTGGGGAGGATTTTAGGGATTGGGAGACAGCTTTGGATGAGTGGAGGAAGGGGAGGGAAAAAAGCTCGAGGCCGGAGGAGACGAGATGAAAGGTTCAGACGAAAAATGGTAGAGGTCATGAAGTGATGAAGAGTGCTGAAAAGCACCATGGATAGTGTACAAAAGGACGAATTTGGAATACACGTCTGCATTATGGCATTGGAAGTATCATTTGATATCGGAGTCCTCGCATTAGCTGGCGCAAGCGGTATTGAAGGCATTCAACTCTCTGTAATATTAGTATAGATGGTTGGCATATTTTACAAGCATTCAATCCTTGAGGCCTGTAAGACGAGTAGGGTATCAGGTAGCTTTTATGTATTCTCTCATGATAACATTTTGTGCTAGAAGTCGTAAGTTTTGTCGAATCTTGGGGTAGCGACTTGCCTCGAATCTGAGCATTGGAGCTACAAGCTTCGAAATTAGTTGCTGGGTCTCGGAGACTTCAACCATTCCAAACTCTGCTCTATAATGCCAGCAAGAATCGACCCACTTCCCCATATCTCATCATGCTTTCCAGAAGTCTTCAAGCCATGCACCCGCTGACTAGCATTATCAACCACAGAAGCACGATGCAGCATAAGAGAGGCCTGTTCATTTTCAACCAGTCCGTCTTCATCTGAGTGAGAGATAACGATTTGCTTCGCCTTTTCCCATAAGGCCTTTCCTGGCAGACGACTTGTGGTCGATGCTTTCTCCCACAGACTTCTATCAGGAAACGCATTTTCCATAAGCTCCTTATAGGCTGGAATATTCTTGTGATTCTCCACGAACTTCTCAAAATCGTAAATTCCGGCGACACCAAGAACACATGATGCTTGCGGGAGAGGGTTGTCTGGAAAGTAGGAGTTGTGTAGTTCGAAAGCCATAGTTGCACCTGCACTATGGCCTACAAGCATATACTTGTTTGCAATTCCATACTTCTTATCCAGGTAGGAGAGAGCTCGTCCTACGTCAAGGAGGTGGTCAGGATAGTGGATATTCCTGGACGGATCATCTGGTTTGCTAGGACTTTCTGGATGAGTGGGATATGGTGACAATCGGTAATTTATAGATGCAAAACCAGAAATGGCGTTTTTGAAAGAGGACTTTTGTAATACAGCAACAGCGGGCTCGAAAGACCTTGAATCTACTATAGGATCTCGCCATGCTCCGCCATGAATATAACTAGTTATGGTTCAGCAAGATATTTGAGAACGAAGGTGGGATAAGACAAACATGATCCAGATTCCTGCATCTTCAGAAATTGATTTTGGGGTCCATGTCTCAACTGTGTGAAGCTCAGTGGATTGAGTCCCATCAACGTACTTTTCGATGTTGTATGTGAAGTCTGATTCTGTCATGTTGAGGTGGTTGAAGAAAGGCAGTGGGTCTAGAGTCAGTCCAAGCTGAAGCTGTCCTCGCCAATCGGACAGCAGAATGACGGAAGCAAATGCTTCGGACACAGGAACATCAATCCAAATCCTAACCACACGACTTGAAATATTCACCAACTCACGCTCCTTTTCCTCCATATAAGGATTTTTATTTCTACGCAGCGACTTGGGGACGCTGTTGCCCGCCTTTGCGCCTTTCGACCAGCCACCCACTGTTTGTCGTTCTTCAAAAAGAGCGCTCAATACATTTTCGCCCAAAACACTTCTTCCTGGAAACCTTTGCTCCCCAAAATCTCCCTCAGGCTGATTCACCATGCCGCAACAATTGAGCTCGAAAGAGCAGTCGCTCTTCCGAACGGTGGTGCGGAACTATGAAGACAAACAGTACAAAAAAGGTTTGGAATCTACCATCTACCTGCAGTTCAGAGCCGCAGTTCTAACAGTTTCTAGGTATCAAGGCCGCCGACCAGATCCTAAAAAAGAATCCGAAGCATGGAGATACACTCGCTATGAAGGCCCTTATAATGAACTCCCAGGGAAAGACCGAAGAAGCTTTTGCGCTGGCCAAAGTTGCTCTACAATGCGACATGAAGTCGCATGTCTGCTGGCATGTCTACGGGTTGCTTTATAGGGCGGTCAAAAACTTCGAGGAGGCTATCAAGGCATACAAATTCGCGCTGAGGTTAGAGCCAGAATCCCAGCAGATCCAGCGGGATCTGGCTCTGCTTCAAGTCCAAATGAGAGACTACCAGGGATATCTTGTTAGCCGGAGAGCGATGTTGACTGCGAGATCGGGATTTCGACAAAATTGGACCGCATTAGCAGTGGCACACCATCTCAATGGGGAGCTTGCGGAGGCAGAGGGCGTTTTGACAACATACGAGGAGACCTTGAAGAACCCACCTTCGAAAACGGACTTTGAAAATTCGGAAGCTGTTATGTACAAGAACTCTTTGATCGCCGAGCAAGGGGATTATCAAAAGGCTTTGGATCATTTGGAATCTGCTGGGAAACATAATCTGGACAGGTTGGCTGTTTTGGAGTACCAGGCAACATATCTTTCAAAGCTTGGTCGCACAGAAGATGCCACAAAAGCATACCGTGCTCTTATTGATCGCAATTCTGAATACAAGACTTATTATGATGGTCTTATAGAAGCTATGGGAATTGCCCCGACAGATCACAAGGCGATGAAGGCTATTTATGATGAATATGCTGAGAAATATCCTCGATGCGATGCAGCACGGCGGTTACCCTTGGATTTCCTAGAAGGTATTATCAAGATCCCTAATTCTACTGGAATAATAGCTAACATCTTTTTTAGGCGAGGACTTCCGAGAGTGTGCTGACAAGTATATACATCGGATGCTTGATAAAGGAGTTCCATCGACCTTCGCCAATCTCAAACATCTTTACTCTAGCGACTTCAAGAAAGAAACTCTTCCCGCCCTTGTTCAGAAATACATCGACAGTGGGAAAAGCGAAACGAATGAGGAGCCAAAGAGGAATGGAGACACCTCAAAGGGCGCGTCCGCCGCATACTACTTCCTCGCTCAGCATTACAACTATTACCTTAGCCGAAATCTGGACAAGGCAATGGAGTATGTCGAAAAGGCAATCGAGTTGGAACCCAAAAGCGTGGATTTCCATCTGACCAAAGCTCGGATATGGAAATATTACGGCAACTCACAAAAGGCTTCTGAAATCATGGAGCAGGCGCGAGAACTAGATACAAGAGATCGACATATTAACACGAAAGCCGCCAAATACCAACTCAGAAATGACGAGAATGAAGCTGCCATCAAGACTATGGGTTTATTTACTCGAGCCGAGACTGTTGGAGGACCTTTGGCCGATCTGCATGATATGCAGTGTGTTTGGTATCTCACAGAAGATGGCCAATCTTATTTACGCCAAGGCAAGTTTGGTCTCGCTTTGAAGAGATTTACAGCTATTTTCAACATATTCGATGTGTGGCAAGAAGATCAATTTGACTTCCACAGCTTTTCATTAAGAAAGGGTCAAATTCGGGCATATATCGAAATGATGAGATGGGAGGATCACTTACGGGAGCATCCTTTCTATTCTCGAGCTGCATTGTCGGCTATCGAAACCTACATCAAGATTCACGATAAGCCATTAAACAACGGCACAAATGGAAATGCGGATGCGAATGGGGAAGATGCTGCTGAACGGAAGAAGGCCGCCAAGAAGGCACGGAAAGAGGCACAAAAAGCTGAACGAGAAGCTCTAGCTAAGAAGAATGAGCCCAACAAGGCAACAAGAGAAGGAGACAACGACCCCAAGAAAAAGGACGATGATCCAGAGGGTGCGAAACTTGCTGCTACGACGGAGCCAATGAATGATGCTATGAAGTTCCTCGCACCACTTTTGCAATTTAGCCCGAAGAGCATTGCTGCACAAGTGGCTGGTTTTGAGGTCTTCATTCGGAGACGTAAGTACAACAATCTACCCAGGGTTCAAGAAATGTATACTGACAATAAACAGGGAAGCTCCTTCTTGCACTCAAGTGCTTGTTGGCTGCCTCGTCGCTCAACAAGGATCACTCAGACGTCCACCTGCAAACCATTAAATTCAAGCTGGCCCTCGACAAAGACTTAGCAGAACTTCCTCCCAAGGCCGCAGAAATTATCAAATCCGAGTTCACCCTCATTCCCTCTTCAACTACACTCACCCAATTCAACGACGAGTACCTTTCCAAGCACAAGGATTGCGCCAGAAGAACAGTCTCTGCACTATCTGCGCGAAAACTCATATCACCAGACTCCGCCGCGGCCTGCGAAAAGGGTGTGTTCGCTACCCTCGACCTCCCAAGCGGGACATTTGAGGAAGCAAAGGAGGCCCTGTCAACTCTGCAAACATGGAACAGCGGTCAAGCGGATGCATTTAAGACGAAAGCCGGACAGAAATGGCCAAAGGCCAGGATTTTTGCAGCAGCAGCATGATTGGTTTCTCACCTGTAATTTGGTATCGCGGACACCTATCAGCGGAAGCACGGTGTGGTTGGTGCAAGCAAGCTTTGGTTCTCGTGGAGTTAGTGATGTGGAAGCAGTCCACAATCAATCGATCAGCACAGGTACGAAGTTATGATACAACTACCAATAGATAGACAAAAGTTCATACGCATTGATGGTACTGGCGGAGCGGAGCAAAAGCCCTTGCGTTATGGTATTTGAAATGCAGAGGAGATTATGTATCTATGTTATATAATGTACTCCACCAAACCCCATGCTATGCTTATCCAGCTTCGTAATGTACAATCCGTCCTGACTTGATGAACGTACAACAAGGTATCTCTAAACCACCCTCCTACATATGTTGTACAAATCCCCCTATCCTACTCATTCCTCATCCTCAACATAAACAGGCGCCTTCTCCTTCGGCGCAAAATATCCTATAGCCGACTTGCCCAAACTCCTAATCCCTCCCTTAATCCATCCCTCTACCTCAATCTCAGGAACCACAATCTTTCTCGCTCTCGCCTCGTCCTCAGGACTCAATTCAGACCTCCTCATCCGGGACGCAATCCGTGAATCCAACACTACCGGCTCCAACCACGTGCGCTCGGGTTCCCCTTCTACACGCACACGAGCAGATTTGTGCCATTCTTTCTCCTCTTCAAATAGGGCGGATTGTTGTTCCGCCGTCTGTGGAATAGCCGGCGTGGTTTCTGACTCTGGCAAATCGGAGGATGTTGGGGACGCGTTGTCGTCTGCTGTGAATGAACTTGGCGTTTCGGCAACAGAAGTACTGTGGTAAGGACGGTAATTACACAATATTATCGCCGCTGTTTCCCTCCCAATCTGATCTGCTACTTCGCGGCGGTTTAGGAAACGGTAGAGTCTTCTAGGCGTGTTTAGGAAGCCGAGGATGTGGGGGAAGGAGATAGGTGCTGAGGGGGAGAGTTCGGTGGGGAGTTCGGGGGGTGTTGGGGCGGAGGGGTAGGCGAGTGTTGAGATGAAAGGGGAGGGCTGGGGTGGTTTTTTGGGTTTGTCGTCGTCTTCTTTCTTTTCTGATTCTTTGGGTGGTTCTGCTTCGGATGGTGGTTTTGACGGGTCGTCTGAGGTTGGGGACTCTGAATCTCCTGTTAGAGAATCCAGGGTGGAAATGGAAGGTGCCTCTGGTGTTAAATCTTGTAGTTTTACTTCCTCTGGCGCCTTCTCTTCAGCTGGTTTTGGCGGTTCGGAGATGGGCCCCAGCCAACCTTCATGTAATCCTCTAACATACTCCTTCCATGTGTGTCGCCCAATAACAATATCTCCAGCCGGTCCTTGAAATTCTTGAATCCCGGATTTCCTTCGTACATCCATAATCGTGTCTACCTCCTCCTGCTGCTCAATCGGTGTTCTCTGCTTCCTTATTTTTTCTGCAAGTTCAGCCCGAATATCGCCTTCTTTTCGTCCTTGGATGAATTCCCAATCCAAACCTGAGGCGACCAAGATTGGCTTCACGTATTCCTTGAAGTGATCCTGCGCTGATCGAAGTCCATCTGCTGGTGGTCCTTCTAGGAAGACTGTGAGCTTTCTCGGCATGTATCGTGGATCCAGAGGCTCTTTGGCGATATGTTCGACCAATTTGCACCATTTCCGCTGCACTCTCTTCTTTTCCCGCTTATCATATACAACTGCCGCTGTGAAGGAACCGGTAATCGATAGGAATATCAACCAGTTTCGGGAAGGCAGTTTTGGTCGAAAGTTTTCTCCAAATCCCATGTATTTCCACATCGGATTCGGTTTCCCCTTGGGCAGTTCTGCCTTGGCCTTAACATCTGGCTTTGGAGCGGGCGCTGCATTCTATAGAAATTGTCAGGACTTGCTATGCATTTGCGCAATCAGAACACTTACGTCCGCTGGGGCTGTAGAGTCAGCCATTGTTTTCGGCCTTTATTAGAACAATATAAACTCCCTCGCTGCCGAAGTCACCTCAGCTCCTGCAACTCAACGTATTTACGGAGGAGTGAAGTTGCCAATCGATTTCGTCCCAGAAAGCTGGAAGCTCCTTGTCCAAAATTTAGGTCAGGAAACTTTTGAATTGCGATCCGAAGAAGTTGATCCGGCGGCCGTGTCGGGCCGAGCCCTAAGTTACTGAGCACGTGTTTCCTATCACGTGAGGATCTCCTTTGACAGATACTTCCTTCTATTTCTTCATCTGTAGCTGCTATTCGAGGAATAAGACATCTCGTCATCCAATTATCTTTTTAGCATCTTTTGCCGAAGAAACGTTGCCTTTGTGCTTCCCATGATCAAAATTCACAATAGTCATGCATGATCCATGTGGCGTTTGGTGTTTCTTTGCATAGATTTATGCAATAGTGCATAACCATTGCGTTTGACTCCTTTGGATAACCAGGGGTTGCATGCCAATTGCATAGAAATAGAGGGTCTTTCCAAGAATCGACCGTTTAGAGCGCTACGGGCGTCTCTTATGCTTAAAAGCGCTAGTGCTCAGATGTAAGAGTTCATCTAATGCGTAAATCGCTTGTTGTTAAACTATAAATTAGCATTTCTAGAAAGCGCGAAGATGCTCGCCGTAATGCTGCCTAACAGCACTAGATCGACAATCGGGCTTCTGGCGTATAAGGTGCAACAGAGCAATTGTTTTGTTTCCAAGTTGCTACAAAACACTATAGAGCAACGAGTGACAGAGTAAATACGAGCTTAAAATAGCTTTAGATTACCACGAGGCAGAAGTGTCTGGAGCTCTCTAGTTCAATTTGATCACATCTCCAAAAAGGGTTCGATATCTGGCACAGCTATCCGCTTCAAAATCCGGTACAGATATCTCACATTTTGCGGTTGGCAAGGCTAAGGCAGCTTCCAAAAGCAGTTTAGAGATGCATAGAACAACTCTTACTGCATTTTTAGGCAAAAGTGTACAGTTGACACGGCCTATCATATTACACAACATCTGAGAGAAAGCCGATACTGATGTAAAATGGAGAATAAGTCCATGGAGGCGGTCGTGAGACGGCCCAGACAGGCCTAGGTCCATGAATCAGTGACACGCGCAGGGTGGCCTCGGGAGGATGTTCCGCTGCCAAAAAAACGGATTGTTGTAGAAATTCGACGCAGGCTGACAGCATTAATAGGCTCAAGTGTGAGCACCTCAAAACATTGTCTTGGGTTTTCGATGCTTCTGTCGCACGCGATTGTGTCCAACATGTCTCGAAGCATGTAGATTAGGCGCGACCCCCCTTTTTATCGATACCCTTAAATCCCCAGGGTCAGGGCCGCCAAACTAAACTTCGGCGCTTTCTCCTTCCCCCTTCCCCAGCCAAACCTCGTCGCCATTCACTTCCAGACACTCGCAGCAGCACGCACATTGACAGCGCGGAGGGACATCCTTCTTCCAACAAGCTGTCTGTGCGAGACTTTCGAAGTCTCAAAACACGGTACGAAGGTACGCTTCGTCAGGGCGGTGTGTACCCGATACAAGTAAGGTCTGCTAGATCAGATGCGAATATTCACCGACACTGGGAAAAGCAATCGAAGTCAGTTCTAAGTTTGCAGTCTCCTCAGCGGCAATTCCGATCAATACTCCAGCACATCTATAACCATGGAGGGCAATAATGGGAGATTCCACCTGAACCTCAACAATAATGCCGAGCGGCCTCCCTTCAACGATCGAGCCTATCCTACGACGCCATCAACGTTCCCAAACCCAGTCTCAAACTCCGCGCAACAGCCGTACTCCACCGGTTTTGCTCCTGCCGGCTACTTTATGAACAATCCATATCCTCCTGCCTACCCTCAGCAGCCTCCTGCCACGGCATACGGTCAGGCTCCCCAGGCTCCTCCAGCGTCCTACCAACAGCGACCTCAGCAGTATCAAACGAATGATGCGACCAACGGACTCGTCCACCAATTCTCGCACCAGAACTTAGGCGGTCGAGTATCACCATACGGAACACGTCAACCAGGAGGAGGAGCCCAGCGCCCACGAACTGCGGGCGCCCCAGGTCAACAGCCCGGATACCCAAGCTATTTGAATGCCCCAATGCCGCCAGCACCCCCTCAACCAAATTATCCCGAATTTGAACCTGCTCCCGAGCGCAATCCCGACAGGTATGGACAATTATCACATACCAACCAGACAAAATGTCATCAGTTGGCGGAAGCGTTCTTCAAGGACAGTGTAAAGCGTGCAAGGGATAGGAATGTGAGGTGAGTTGATTCCTGGTGAAACACGGTTTATTGTGAATTGTGTTGACAGTTGCAACAGACAAAGCGAGATGGAGCAACGCATGGCAGATCCAAATCAATCGCAATCGCGACGCGAGCAGACATGGTCAAATGCTGGGAAGCAAGAGGGCAAATATCTTCGATTTCTACGAACACGAGACAAGCCAGAAAACTACCAGACTCTCAAAATCATCGGCAAGGGTGCCTTTGGTGAGGTTAAATTGGTACAGAAAAAGCAGGATGGAAAGGTTTATGCTATGAAATCGCTCATCAAGAGTGAGATGTTCAAGAAAGATCAATTGGCGCACGTTCGAGCTGAGAGAGATATTTTGGCCGAGTCCGACAGTCCTTGGGTCGTCAAGCTTTACACCACCTTCCAGGACTCCGATTTCTTGTACATGTTGATGGAATTCTTGCCTGGTGGAGATCTTATGACTATGCTCATCAAGTACGAGATTTTCTCAGAAGATATTACTCGCTTCTATATAGCCGAAATCGTCCTTGCCATCGAGGCAGTCCACAAGTACGGCTTTATTCATCGGTAGGCTCGACGTCACACATTCTTGTTATGCCTTACTAATTCTGCTAGTGATATCAAACCTGATAACATTTTACTTGATCGTGGTGGTCACGTCAAGCTCACAGATTTTGGTCTCTCCACAGGATTCCACAAGCTGCATGACAATTCTTACTACCAAAATCTGCTCCAAGGAAAGTCCAATCGACCACGAGATCGAAATTCCGTCAACCTTGACCAGATCAATCTTACTGTTAGCAATCGAGGTGTCATCAACGATTGGCGAAAATCTCGTAGGGTTATGGCCTACTCAACTGTCGGTACTCCTGATTACATTGCGCCCGAAATTTTCACTGGACATGGTTATGGCTCGGACTGTGATTGGTGGAGTTTGGGCACGATCATGTTCGAATGTCAAGTCGGATGGCCACCGTTCTGTGCTGAAGATGCTCATGACACCTACCGCAAGATCGTTAACTGGCGGCAATCTCTTTACTTCCCCGAGGATGTTCAATTGGGTCCTGAGGCCGAGAATCTTATTCGAAGGTAGGCTAAATAATGTTTGACATAGAACTACAGCTAACAATGTTCTCCTAGCTTGGTCTGCAATTCTGAGAACCGACTTGGCCGAGGAGGAGCCGATGAAATCAAGAACCACAAGTTCTTCCGTGGTGTCGAGTTTGATACCCTTCGCCGTATCCGAGCACCATTCGAACCTAAGCTCAACTCGAATGTTGACACCACATATTTCCCAACTGACGAAATTGATCAAACTGACAACGCTACTCACCTGAAGGCCGCTCACGCTGCCAATGGTGGTCAACCACGCGTCGAAGCACCTGAAATGAGCTTGCCATTCATCGGTTATACGTTCAAGCGTTTTGACAACAACTATAGTAGATGATTGCAATCTCAGGAGCGATGCAACAGGCTACAATTTGATGACTGCCGGAAGGTCTCCAATTTTTGATATTTCGAATCATCAGCTCATCGTGTAGCTTTCAGAAACTTTTCAGCAGATACCACTTTGCGTCAAATGGCATAACGGGGTCTGGGTTATGAAGCACTTTTCAGCAATCATGTACTGCCCTGCGTGCAAGTAGGGGGATTTGAATGGCCGTCCGCATAATTCGCGATTTCTAGCATAGTCCAGTTATTGGAGGACTTTGAGATGCATTTCACGGCGTAGCAGGGTCATAGAACTGATGTACGCCAGGTCACACAGGATCACAAAATCAAATGAATAAATGATATAGAATCATACACGGTGAATTACTGTTTTGTGGGCAATATGAAAGTAACCCAGAGAGTCCCTTATATGTCCAGACTCCTGCTGGAAATACCTCTTTTGGGTGCAGCACTTCTAAATCGAATCTCATTTCCACCAATCCTTGAGACCACATCATAATGTGCCAGAAGTAATCAAAGTAGTCGTACAACTCAGCACCAACTCCCAGACTCCATCCCTCAAACTTCTCATCTTCTCGGAAGCCCAGCAGGAGCCAAACCAGGCACACCACTGTATCTTTCTTCTCTCTCCGTCTTAAACATAACCTGCACCCAAAACTCCTTCAAATCCCCATCCCACCACGTCCAAAACCGCTCATTCGTCCTATCCACCTCCCTCGCCTGCAACTTAAACCCACAAGTCTCATACGGTTCCGCGGCCACCAACATATACTGGAAGTTCTTATCCGGCGGATCATCGACCTTTTGCTCGTATGCGCTCATGAATCGGACTTTTGGCTGCATGTCGGGCGATATCTCGGGGTATTGAAGCTGAAATAGAAGTCCTTGTTGCCGCGTAACCGGATCTCGAATCTTGGTGATTTTATACCCAGGTCTCCCAATCTTAACCACATTCCTCTTCACACTAACCTGCGCGCCCACCATGCCCACCGGCAACCCCGTAATCGGATCCGTGCCCGCCCTCCCTTCCTTCTGCTCTCTCGCCGCTCGGCGCGCCAAATTCGTTTGATGTTTTCGTCCTTGAGTGTGAGCGAGGTACGAGCCATCGTTTTGGTGGACTGTGAGGCACAATCGGCATTCGAAGGACCCGACGTGGTTTTTGAAGAAGTAGGGATCTTTGTCTAGATCGATGGTTTCGAGGGCGAGTTTGCGGAGACGCTCGCGGCGGTCTGCGTTGGTTGCGCTGGTGGAGGCGACGCCGCCGCCGCCGAATTTGGAGCCGGCGCGGTTTTGGTAGTCCATTTTGTTGTGTGTGATTGATATTGATGGAGGTGAGTGGATGTATTTGGGTGCCCTGAGGCTGAGGTTGGGTGTGGAGGAGTTGTGGTTGTTGATGGAGGAAGACGAGGCGCGATGGATGGTGTTGAAGTTGGAAAAGTTCGGCTGCAGCCGAGCTTCAGCCTTTTGCGGAAGGCTACCAACCAGAACGCTTTCACACTCAACACCTCACAACAACGAAACAATGTAATGAAATGGCGTTTAGTCAAAAGTATCACGTAGGGCAACGTGTCTCTTTTGACTCACTTGGTACGATCAGGTATATTGGCCCGGTTGATGGCGCTGGAGCAGAGAAAGAATGGCTTGGAATCGAGTGGGATAACTCTGAGAGAGGGAAGCATAATGGTGTATTGAAGGGGAAGAGATATTTCACTTGTAACTTACTCCTTGACGACTTTGGGGCATGCATCAATCTAATCACACTCAGGCTTAAGTTCTTCAGAAACAACAGCATCATTCATCAGATCCAACCGCGTCTCAGACTTAGAACGCACCTTCATAGAAGCTGTCCATGAGAAATACGCTACTACGGGCCCAGCAATCAAACCTATCAAGATTTCCAGCAAAGTAGCTGAAGAAGTTGGCTTTGACAAGATCTGGAAAGAGCAATCTCAACTGGCTGAACTCAAAATTGTCCTTGTGGATGGTTTGAGGATTAATCGTGCTGGAGAGCCAGGAAGTATACGAAATACTTGCCCGAAAATTGTTGAGCTTGATTTGAGTCGGAATCTATTCGAAGATGTGCAGGATGTCGTCGATATTTGTGGAGAGCTAGATGATTTGAAGAGCTTGAAGCTTAAGTAACAACTCCTCATATCTGCTAGTCTTGCATCCAAGAAGCTAACAATTTCACAGTGGCAACAGATTTACCGCAATCAACACAGACCAGGAAGCTCGAAATGAGTTTTCTGGTATCAGGCATCTGGAAATAGACGAGATGCTCATATCATTTGAAGTATTATCTGAATTTGCCAGACAGTTCTCTTCACTTCAAACGCTTGCAGCATCGTCGAATTTCTGGACTTCGATCCCCTGTGCGCTGAAGACTATACACTTGACTTCGCTGACAATGGAGTACAATAAGTTTACCAGTCTAGCAGATTTGTCTTATTTGGCATTACTTCCACTACTAGAGAATCTCCATCTAAAAGGCAACGATATAAGCGACATTACTCCTTCAAAGGTAATTGATTCTGGCGAACAGACTTCGACCAAGGAAAGTCCAGTATTCGGGAGCAAATTACGATACGTCGATCTATCCTACAACAGCATCAACACCTGGTCCTTCGTCGACTCATTACCCTCCGTGTTCCCAGGCATGACCGCTCTCCGACTCTCACACAACCCAATATACGGAGGAATAGGAATGTCCAAATCCTCCTCAACTAGCATAGAAGAAGGCTACATGTTCACCGTCGCGCGACTTAAGAACCTGAAAGTCCTAAATTTCAGCACCATCACGATAGCAGACCGTACAAACGCGGAAATGTTCTATTTATCCCGAATTGGGAAGGAAATTGCGGAAGTATCAGAGGATGAAGAGGGAAGTGTGACAAGGCGGCACAAACGCTACGAAGAGCTTTGTGAAATTTATGGTGCTCCCACGGTGGTAAGAAGGGGGAAAGACGCAATCAATCCCGACTCCTTGGAAGCTCGTTTGATCACCTTCACCTTCTTCAAACCTACGTCAAACCACGACGGAAAAGAGGAAACAATCACACACACCCGCCAAATCCCAAAATCGTTTGATATCTATAGGGTGAAAGGTCTGGTAGGCAGGATGTTTGGTATGCCGCCGCTGGATATACGGCTGACGTGGGAAACGGGGCAGTGGGATCCAGTGGCGGGGTATGAGGAGAATGAGGATAGTAGTGATGATGAGTGGGATGGGGCGGTGGAGGAGAAGAGTACAGAGGTGGAGGTAGAGGGTCCGGGTGGGAAACGGGGGAAGTGGATGGAGAGGGAGGTTGAGATTGAGGATAGTACGAGGCAGGTTGGGTTTTGTGTCGATGGGAGTGAGGCGAGGGTTAGAGTTGAGGCGAGGAAGGGACCGAGTGGCTGAGAATGATTACTTGACGAAGGTCATCTGGAGGTGTTTCTGTTTGTCGATTCAGTCGCAATTGGTTCCTGGGAGAAAAATCAAACAAGTTTATATCCGCAAGCCTAGTCGGTTTGCAAGTGCAGTAACACAATTGCCATTCTTCCCTTTCCACGTCAAAGCAAGCGCGAGCTAAAGCAAAGAGCTAGCAGCAATCCTATCCTGAAACACATATATCTAGTCTGTAGTATTCTTTGACTCGTGCCACTTCATCATCGCTTACTCTTACATATCCTCCTTCCTATCTGGGGGATTATTAGCAACTACACACAACATATTTTCATCATGTCGCCCAATCCTCCAAATGTCCATTCAAACACGAAGAAACCATGGCCTGCCTACTTCCTCGTCCGTACGACAGGCGAAGTCGTCCCGCTCATAGCCGTCGACGAACTCCCTTCTTCCCTCGATTTAGTAGACGTGCCCAGGTCTTTGGGCCTAGAAGAGACAGTAGGCATGTTGAACTTGGGGATTGTAAGGGGGTGCGGGAGGAGTTATCGTGTTGAGATGGGAAGGGACAATAGTCCTGGAGAAGATAACGATGATGCAGAGTAAGTAAACGTATTTTGGTAATTAGGCAGTGGAACACTTGCTGATACTTCATTTCAGCGTCACACCTACTCTCCCCAGCAAAGTTCGCCCTTCAGCACCCACTGAAAAAGCATCCAAAACTCACCCACCACCACCACCAACCAACTCACCAACATCATCCTCTTCCCTCTCCTCATCTCCAGCTCCAGCTCCAACTCCAACACCATCGCCATCGCCAGCACCTCGTCCAGGCCCCAAACTGGCCTCAAATTCCATCACACCTCGCCCGACCAATCCACCATCTCAAATAACGCAAACTCAACTCTGCCGCCACTGGTGCACCCACGGCATCTGCAAATGGGGCCAGCAATGTCGCTACCGCCACATCATGCCTATGACACTTCCCGGGTTGAGAGAGGTGGGACTGAGTGATTGGCCAGGCTGGTGGAGGGGTATGAATCCTGGTTTCTTTTATTCTGAATCTAGTGCTCAAACTTCAGGCCGAAGAGCGAGAAAAGCTGGAGTGGGAAATGGAAGGGTAGGAAATGGGAGTGGAAAGGTGATTAGGAGTGAGGAGTTGGGGGAGCAGATTATTCAGCGGTTGAGGACGCTTGAGACGGAGAAGAGTTTGAAGGAGGGGCAACTGAAAGAGAAGAGAGGAGTCAAGGGTAGGGGTGCCGTGAGAGCGCCGGAAAGTGCTGGGGCGAGGGTGGAGAGAGTGGCGGAGAGGGGAAGGAGGGACTGGGAGGATGATGATAGTGAGAGTGATGTTGAAATGGCAGAGGATGAGAGTACGGTGATTGAGGAGGGAAGTGGTGTGGAGAAAGAGGATGGGAAGGAAGTGAAGAAGGAGAAGTTAGTTGATGTTTGAGTTCGGTCACGAAGAATAAAAAGATGCGCCATACCTGGTCTGCCTGAGAACGTCATAATGAAGGGGGGAGGGGGAGATACGGGCATTCATTTGGCGTTTGGCATTGTTGAGAGGAAAATTATGGTCCTCGAGGATATAGAAAAGTTAATGCAGCGTAATTGTGTATGTATCTTCTGTAATATCAAAATTTCTTAACAGTACTTCATAAAGGTAATGTGGTCCTTGACCAAATAGAAAAGTTGAACGAGTCCCTGCTGGTGTTTTCTAATATGTGGTCCATATAAGTGTGAGAAAGCAAGGACAATTGATCTTAGACAGATGGGACTGACCGTAGAGAAACAAGAGGTCTCTCGAGCACCTACATTGAAGAACAATGAAGTTCAACAACATATCTCGAGTCCGAAATCTCAAATTTTGATTCGAAGAAGCAGTTTTCGTTCACATGCAATAAAAGAAGAAAAAAGCGCCCCGCTACGTGCGGAGCTCGTACACCTTCCCTCTAATAATAATTGAGACGCGCCCTATGGAGCTAGAAAGTGAAGCAGTTCAAAAGTGAATACACATCCCTGAACCCCACGGCACAATCTCGGCTCCCACCCCTTTCCCTTCTATAAAGATTCAATTAAGCACAAACCTCCAGCAAACAGAAGGCGTGTGTCTGGCTAGGCGTTTGGATCAAACTGTTTGGCTGAGCCTAGAAGAGGTTGGCTTTGGGATTCGGGAATGGACATAAGCCATTGGGTAACTTTGGGTTTAAGGCCAAAAATTCGACAATTATCTTCGTATGATGAGAACCATTCAAATGCGGAATTCAAATCAATACAAACTCAGTTCATCTGGTTTAACACCTGTGAGCCTCACGCCTTGCGTGAGGTGGTGTTTTTGTCTTTTTGGGGTTTATATTTTTTGAGAATTAGTTTAAATACTGTGATAGATATCTTTTCGCGTAATGGAGGGCTGGAGCATATAGAAAATCACTTTTGACTAGTAATTGATATTTGAAATTCTCTATCGTTGCAATTAGCTGCTTTTCGCGTAGATGCCATCGCTCAGGGCTCAAATGTAATGAGATACTGTACAAGTTGAGCTTTGAACGCCCAGCGCTGATCCTATTTTCCCACCACCCTCAACGCCTGTGCTGTCCCCGAAAATTCCCATTACACCTGTCTCATAGACGCCAAAACCGCAGCTGCTTCTCTTCGATCCTCCACTGGATGACTTGGAGCCGGACTTTGAGGCAACCCCATATTTATGAAAACCGGCGACGCAGCATGTGGCATGACAGCAGCCGCAGCAGCAAGCTCCTCAGCACTTGGTAGCTTCGCGGCGCCCATTAGCACCTCGTTTCGCCGAGTATTGTAATCAATCTCATTCTTGACGACCTGATCCAACAATATCTCCTTCTCCATCCACTCCTTCTTCCGGATCGATTCCATTTCCTCTGCTTGTCTTTTCAAAGCTTCTGCTTCTTCCTCAGCCCAAGCTAATTCTCGCCGTAGATATCTCCATAGTTCTTCTGCGGCTTTCTCCTCTTCTTCGGGTGTGAAGGCTAGCTCTGGTGGGTATGAAGAGGTCCATTTCGAGGAGTCGATTCCGTTGGTTGTGCCGTTCGTTGCTGCTGTTTGAGGCTCTTCTGAGTGAGCTTGTGAGGCTTTCAGGATGAGTTTTAGTCGTGAGGATTTTGCGGGTTGCATGGATTTGGGAATGGGGTCTGATGGGCGTAAGGCTTCGGTTTCGTGGACGGTCCGCATGTGCTTTGCTAGAGCATCAGAACGAGTGAAGGCACGATCGCATTCTGTAGAGGTGGTGTTAGAAACCATAAGGAATAATTTGGCAAGCAAACATACCTGGTAATGCACAATAGAACGGCTTCTCTCTGGTATGGCTCCTCATATGTGCCTTCAAAGCATACCCACTTGCATGCGGCATGCTCTTTCTCGTACAGTCCATCCATTCGCAAGTGTACTTCTTCTGCCGCGTCTCAATATGTTCGTTGTGTATGTGTTCCACCAATTTGTCCATATCCCCCATATCCCCAGCATCACAGCCATCCCAGGCGCAAACGGTCACTTGCTCATGGCTATCGTCGTCTTCCGGCCGCAGACCACTTGTAGGAGAATTCGGAACCTCGCCTTCAGTATCAGAGGATTCATCGACGGCATCAAAGTCAACTTGGTGCGTGGTAGGGGTTGCGCGCATGGAGGACTCCTCCACCTTCTGTCGCTTTGCGGGAGGCATGTGGGTAGCTACATATTCTGCTTCGAAAGCATCGCTGGAAATGGTGGAAAGGGGTGAGCCTACAGGAGACTCCTCCGCCATTTTGAAACTATAGGGCGGGCGGGGCGGGTTATACAGTATATTGAGGGAGTGAATTAGAGAAGTTGGAGCTGAGATGCACAATCGCGTCGTCAAGCTGGCATCTGCGGTTGTCGCGATGGTGGATGCGCTTGCTTGCTCGGATGTTTCCGCCCAAGCTCACTGCAGCTCAAAATTCCTTTCCTCGCACAACTCTCTTCTCCTGCATCAAAATTCAACACAACGTCCGGAACAAATGCTCTTCATCTCAACAAGCAGGAATCGCTATTTTGATATGCCTTTATACTTTCAGTCACTAATTAACATTCCTAGCCCACAACATTTCGTTTCAATGGACATCACAATTGACTGTTCGTCGAGAATCTGGGACTCCAGGTACAGCTACAATTTTCCTATGTCCTCCCTTCTCTCTGCTATGATGATTAAAATAGAGTTCTGCAATACGGATGGCTTCGGCCGATGTCGATTACTCAATACGTTACACATTCTCTGAGCATGAAACAGGTTCCAGTGATCTAGTTTAATATTTCGGAGAAAGCATTGCTAACTGTTCAACCCTCAAGATGCGACGAATGCGAATCTGGATATCGACCTCCAGTAGGCTCGAAAGTCTTCAATATTATATCAATCGCCTCAGCGTCCTTGCTGTTTAACTCAATGTCCTTCGCATTCTCGAATACACGATCCACCTTCGTTGCTCCTGGGATTGGAATAATCTCAGGATTACCATTCTTCTTCGAAAGATGCCTTACCCAGGAGATGGCAAGTTGTGCTGGGGTACAGCCCTTCTCCTTTGCTATATCTTGAAGCTTGTGAACGAGTTCCAAATTCTTTTCAAAGGCTCCGGCTTGAAATCTTGGCATATGTCTGAGAGGATTATCTTCCGCGAGATCTTCTGGCTTGGTGATCTCACCAGTCAAGAATCCTCGACCAATTGGAGAATATCTGGTAATGTCAGTAAGTTGTCTCAAGTAAGTACGGGGTTGTCTTACGCAACAATGGGAATATTGTTCTCGGCACATACTTCAGCAACGCCATTGCTGAAAGGTTCTGTGGCCCAGAGCGAGACTTCAACCTCAACAGCTGAAATATTTGCGACTTTTGCAGCCTTCTTGATAGTAGCAGCCCCAACCTCACTCAAACCAATACCTCCAATCTTCCCCGCCTTGATACACTCATTAAGTGCCTCCATAGTGGTCTCAATTGGAGTATTCTTATCCACCCTTGCACACTCAAAAATATCAATCTTCTTCTTCCCATCAAGCAACCTCAAACAATTGCCCACAGATCTCTCAATGCCCTCTTGACTTCCGTCGGGAGACCAATTCTTAAGTCCACCCTTGACTGAAAGAACAACCTTTTCTGCATCTTCAGGATACTTTGTGAAATAGCGGTTTAGCAGGTGAAGTGAGTTGTACTCTGGTGTTCCGTAGAATTCGCCAGCATTCCAGAAGTTGCAGCCTGCTTCTAGGGATGCTTTCATGGCTTTGAAGGACTCTTCTTCTGGTTGGGGTTGTGGTCGCCATGTCAAGCCTAGGGAAGTCAATGATTGTTCTGTGAAGAGGACTGGGAACTTACCCATCAAGCCGTAGCCTGTAGAGCCAACTTCCTTTCCTACCAATTGCATTTTGACTGTTGCGCGTGAATTCGAGGTTTTAATTGTGGTGTTTGTGTCTGATAATGGATGATCTCGCCAGTAGAGTGGGACTTGTGGAACTTAGGTCTGTTTGAATCAATTTCTGAGAAATTCCACTGCTCTTATACACCGTCAATTGATGATGGAAGTGGCACAGAAACTGCTTACAATGGCTTTGAATCCGTTTAGTCACACTCCTCGTCCTTGCTCGTCGTGTATTTCGAATGTTCAAACAAATGCGGGCTCGAGATACCCCTCTTAACTCCGATAATGGTATCCAAATGAAGTCTGCATCGAGTGCAGATATGCCTGCCGGCAAAAAGCGGCAGATCCCGCGGTAGGACCACAGGAGTTAAGTGCCGTTCACCATCCTTAATACCGAAGACGCGAAAGGATTCATCTTTTGAGAGTTTCATAGAATCATAGACTTTCAAATCAAGAAGTGTCAGGGTTGTAAGCATATTGAGTACGGGAAAGGGTTGGATAGGCAAGTGGGTGTTTTCCATGCTGAATTCCGAGAAGATTGGCTATTCCTGTCAGCTTTTAGTGCTTTCTGAATGCTTATTTGCACATCCTTTCGGGCTTGTGGCCAATGACCAAACAGCAAGTCTGGTATCTCTCCTTGCCTAGAGTGCATTTTCTCGTCCTGGAAAGTGTTCCGGTGTGCAGGTAGGTGGCTTCCGGATCGCTCCGCTCGCTACGAACGAGACGCAAGAGAAGTACCTGCTTTCTACTTGTGTATTTCGTTATAGTAAGCTACTTCTTATCTTTGTCATTGGCCGGGGGTGGGTATTGGGTATTTTTGGGTTTAGCATGGAGTTATGGAGGCTCTTCTGGGGTTTGCGGAGAGCTTTGCTAGGGTGTTTTGGGATTGCTTTTCGATATTCATGGTTCTTGACTGCGTTTAAATTTTTTGCTTGCGTTTGAAATGTAGTGGATCCTGGTACCATTTGCTATCTTCGTCTATCTATCCATGTTGCTTTGCAATGGAATTCGTCATCTCTAGAATTTGATTCGCTTCTTTGGCTTTTCAAGGATCGGATACGGACTCGAATAGTTTCTTATGTCCGTACCCTGTATAGCCAAATGGGCAAGGCACGAGACTCAATCATTCGGAGACCTCGTTCATGTTCTCAAAGCAATCAAGTTCTCAAGTGACCTTAAAGCTCCTCTTTTAAGGCAATGTCATCTAGAATCACCTAGGCAAGAGCCGAGATTTCAGACGGAGCTGTTAAAAACCTTTGTTACCACGCTAGATCTGCCATGGCTTGCCATCCATTCTTTTCTTTGGAGTTAGTTTACTATACAATATATTCTGTTCACTTTGTCCACCGTGTGCCCTCTTACAACGACAGGACCGAAGCTCTTCATCTTGAAACTAAAACCCAGAAAGGAAAAACTTGAGATATCAGTCTTGAATCTGTGCATATAAGGAGTTACCAGCTACCCTTTAGTTGTTCATGAAGTAAATTTCACATACGTCTTAGTATTCTGCGGGATGAATGTGAGAGGAGGTTCATATATCACAGGTTGAAGGTGTGGTGCTCTTGAGGTAGCAAGTGCATTTGTGGTGAGAATAGTATCATTGTAGATCCTAAGCTTGTCTTTAAGGCCTCCATAGCTCCGTACTTGAAATTAACTTCCGTCTAATGGCAACACCTCCAAATTTAACAGCAGCCGTTTTGTGAACAACACCAATGTACACTTTGCTAGATCTTTCTTGTCATTTTCTGCACCGAAATCACACAACAGGAGTAAAGGAAAGTTGAAACCTTTTTACTCCATATAGACAGATGCTTCGTTTTTGCCAGAGAGTTTTGAGATTGCGCTGGCTGTCTTTCCATATACCTTAGTCTTTCAACCAACTTCGTAAACCCTAAGGTCTGAAAGAAGTCCTGATTTGGTGGTACTTATACTCGTGTGTCCATTTAGCTAATAGCAATGTGCGTTTCGATCGCGAATCATAAACATAGATTAGCAATCGGTGAGTGTGTTGCAAAAAAGCATCACAATACTGAGGTTTGCTTGGAGGTTCATGCTCTCTTTTTTGTAAATCTATCCACAGCATCAAGTCAAGAAGTATTTTCACTTTCCAGTTTCCAATTTATGCTGCCGTGAAAGCCAATTCCCTAACAGGAAAATTCCTAGACCATGAGTACATCCCTCCGGATTGTATAAATTCTATCGCCATCGGATCCCATCTCTTCATGGGAGCTTTTGGACTCTGCCGAATATGTATAATTTCTGCTGACTCAAAACAACTCCCAAGTGAACAGATAATATATCTTTTCATTTCACATGAATCTGAAGTGGAGCTGCGGACATATTTACTTTTCGTGAAATTGCTGTTGTCATTTGTACTAGGTGATGCTAATTACCAGAAGCATTCCTTGATTAGTCCGAGTTTCAAGTCTATACATATGATGATGAGGATATGATATTCAAAGTATCGTGCGTATAATTTTACACACATTGTACCCCAATTCTCGACCGGAGTACGGAGGACGGACTTGTAACACATGGCATTGTTGCCATACTAGTTTTGTATAAATGGCTACCATGTTTAGAATCTTCTGCGGGTATTTATATGAGAGTATGCCTGGCGTGGTCGCTTGAACACCGTTTCATCGTCTCGTTTCCGCTGCTGCTTTCTAATTCCAATTCCAATTCCGACCCGTAACATAACAACTCCATTCCAAAACTTCAACTTCAAATCCACACCGTGCCCATTAGCTAGGTGAAAAATTGGCAGGTTATATCCTATAACTCCAAGTACTTCAACTCCCTCAACTTCCCATCCCGATCACAACTAGCAAACTCCCACCACCCCCCTTTAACCGCGCAAACACTCCTCTGCAAAACCCACCACACCACACCCGGAACTTCCGGCCAACTCTCCCACAACCCGCCCTCAAACCCCAAATCCAAATTTCTAAAGAAGAACGGCGTCCCACCAGTAAAACTGACGTACATAGGTGTCTTTGCTGCTTCGGTGCTGATTAAGTCAAGGAGCGGAAGGGTTGGGCCGAACCTTTGGAGGGAGACGAGGGTGGAAATTTCGGTGGACATGTGGGTGTGGAGGGTTGGTGCGAAGGTGGAGATGATCTTGTTTACTTGGGGGAGAGTTAGATGAGTGTTTTTGAATTAAGGATTAGAGAATATAGCCTACACTTTTTGCCATCAAACTCCCCTTTTCCTTCTTTACAACTCGTCAAATAAGCGATATACGCTTCTAAACCGGGCAAGAAAGCATCTTCGTCACCTCGGAATTAGCAACCACAGCTCAAAAAGCGAAGCGAGCAGGCGATGCGACCACCTCTCGATATTGATTTGGACAGGGCAAGAAACGAGGAATGAAACTAGAAGACTCACGATGTTCTTCAACTTCACTCCCCATAATCCCCTCCTCGCCTGTAATCTGCTCAATAGCAGGAAATAACCTCTCTTCTTCCATAGTATGGTGGTGAGTTAGGAGTTCGGACCACGTCAATGCATACATCACAACTATATCCATCTCAATCAGTCAAAAGATTATGCTTGCGGTTGGACTATGAAAGTATAGCTTCTCGGTTTATAAAGGGGAGGGTGGAGGAGAGATAAGGCTTAAAGGGGGAGTTTACAGTTTGTAGTTTGAGAAGGAGGGATATGAGGTGCTTGGAGCACGATGCTATTGAGACCGCGGATGAGGACGTTGTGGCCGAGAACCATGATGCTTGCTGCTTCGAGGTAGGGATCGTATGGTTTCTGCTTCTTCGTTAACTACCTTCACTTATAATAAAATATCTTTTGTAGGACATAAGAAACTTACGGAACATTTTTGGGCATGGATGGGAGTTTCTATAAGCTGGAATGGTCCAGTTGCAAACTTAGTTTGAGGGGGTGAGGTTTGCATTTTGAGAATAGTTGAGTATTGTCTTCTGGGTTTTAGGAGAGTCGAGGTCGAGAGATATATACTTCTGCTTCTTCGTAGGTTATGAAAAACGACAGGGGAAAGCATGCCGAAGCGAAAGATGGTGGTTAGGGAAGAACGAACCACTTGGTTATATATGAGAATTTCAGAAATCGACCTACGCATTTCAACGAAAAGACTCGTCAAAGCAGAGCACACATTGGAAATATAATAGACAATTAACCAATAGCTGTCAGAGAGTTCTTTTGGGTGCCTGGAGATGCATCAAGGGGTGGTGGTTCGGGACCGGATTTCGGGACCGAGACAGAGTCTTGGCATCTGAGTTGCGGCGTAGGTATTCCACAACGGGTAGAAGTGCTCTTGATACGACAGGAAAATGCGGCGTGGTTTCTCCAGACTCACTCCACGGGGAAACCCTTAGGGTCATGTTCTAGATTTGGAGATGTGATGACGTTTTGTATTCCTGGGTGTGATGCGGCCTGATTTTGTCTACCATGCTCCTAGAGCTATCAAGGCTCTCCTTCTATACCACGTCCCAAAGTCCCATAATGCCTGCAAGATGCCGCACCGGTGTGGAAGCCTCTCTCAATAGGACCAGAGAGTGCCAGAGAGTGCCAGAGACCATAGTCGTGCAAATCGCTATCCACGCGTGGTATTGCAAGGGTTGATGAGGTTCTCCCATAGTCCTCTGTCCCTTCACATCATCATATCGTAATTCGTAGATTGTAGACTCCTTCAGCTCTCCGCAAGAGGGTCACCATATCTGGCTACAAGAACAGCATTAGCACATGTTCCCAGTAGTGCCATGAAAGAATGTCTACATACCAACATCATAGTCCTTGTCAACTACACTCTGCATAGCCCGCTCATACTCCTCATGAAACTTCTTCGTGCCATAGCTACTTCCCGGCTGACCAAAATTTGGTTTCGAACCACTACCACTACCACTACCACTCGATCCCTCGCCATTCGCTCTCGACGCACCGGTATTCGACTGCTGGCCCGAAGGGCCAGAGAAGGACGGCTTCTTGGTTTGCGTGTATGTGGGCGACATTGTTTGTGATGGAGGATGAGGAGGTGTATCTGGAGAATCTCCGAACATGTTTTCTTGGATGGCGGGGGGAGGTTCGTCGTTCTGTAGTGCTGGGTGAATTGTTAGCGGGGCTGGAGTCAAAGGGAGAGTGAATGCGAAGAAGGGGTCCTGGTCGGTACGGTCTTACAGGACATTCTTGCGGATGTGCTGTGCTCACTGCTTGATCCTTAAAGGATTTATTTCCAGGTTGACCTTTGTTGATTCTGAGGAACAGGAGGAAATCTTGGTTACACGATTTTATAGCATTCGGTTTGTCGACCTGGGAGCTTCTTGCCTGATGAGGGATGCCTGCACTGCCTTCCCCACACTCTGCGGGCGCCAACAGCCGATCCGGCCATCGACAACTCAAAACCTCCCGTCCCGCCAAATTTCCACCCCTCCTTTACAACAATTGTCACAAATCAACAACACGCAGAAAATGAGCAAGAAAGCCTCGACCCCAGACGCATGGGACGACGATTGGGAGTCGCAGGCCGATAAAGCGGATCAGGAGCCAGAAATACCAAAAGTCCAAGAGGAAGTAAAACTTTCTAAGAAGGAACGCCTTGCAAAACACGCCCAGACGAATAAGAAAATTTGGGAATCCGCGTATGTTTACTGGAGTAACTTATATTTCTTCCCACAGCACTTGCTAATTGTTTGCGCAGTGAAGAGCCAGAGACTCCATTCTTCCTGGCTGCGCGCGAAGATGTACCCCTCAGATCCGACTTCAAACCTGCGCTTAAAGTCTTGAGTCGCAAACCTGTTGCGAAAACAATCCAGAAGATTGACCCTGTCACAGGGATAGCAAAGCTTATGATAGAGGATGAGGATGACGACGAGGACGAGAAGAAGAATCAGCCGACCCCAGAAGAATTACGAGCAAGAGCACAGAAAGAGCGAGAGGAGAAGCAGAAGAGGTACGATGAAGCAAGAGCCAGGATATTGGGTACGCCCTCTGGAAGCTCTTCACCAGGAAATACGACACCTCCGACTGTAAAAGAGGGTGGAAGATCAAATCGGGGAAAAGCTCGGGGACAAGACAATGGGTCACACGATCACCGAAGACCGGAAAGTCAGTCAGGTTCTAAAGAGCTCTACGATCCGAATTATACACCAAAACCTGGGGTCGGCATACAGAAGCGCAACGGAGAGAATTCACGATCAGGGCGATCCACACCCCGAGACGATGATCAAATCATACGAGCACCAAAAGGACCAGATGGAAGTGGAAGAGGTGGATTTGGATTCGCAAATCGAGGCGGCAAAAAGAGTTGATTCTCTATTTAATTACCAACCTCCGCCAATCTTACCAGCGATCTCAATTACCCGCTCAGTATCGCCAGCATTCTTCCCGACATCGCTAATCACCTCTCTGTAGCTGGTGTATACCAGTCGATCCAAATCTATGCCTGTTGTGGCTGCCCAATGCGCCAGGGTATCTTTAATATATGAAGGAGAAATCCCATCTACCATATCAGGGGAATTATCCAGGACAACCTCACCAGCACTATCCTCACCCGAGAAATAAACTTCGTCTACCTTAGCCAACCAAGCTTTCTGCTCTTGAGGCCCAGGCTTCACTTCAGAAGTCTCATTACCAGTAATTACTGGATCATCAACCTTTATCTGCCCACCACCATTGGTACAGCCACCAGGACAAGCCATGACCTCGACATAAGAATAGTCTGGTCCAGTGGGCTTGCCATTTGGTCTTCTGGCACTACCAATCGGCTTGCCGCCTGGCATCCGAGAAGCTTTGACAGGCTTCAACCGTCTAACAAGGTTCTGAATATTTCGGAAACCATAGTATCGAGCCGCCTTGAAAAGCGTCTCTCCAGCCAAAGATGTGACCGTGTACTCCATCACATCCACATTTCGACCGCGAGTCGTCTGGATTGAAGCACCTTCATGCTGAGATGCGAAATATTGGAGTATATAATGGAGATTTCCTCCAGAACTGCCCCCTGCTGGATCCCCGTTGCCCCTTCGTCGTCGGACTGGGGGAAATAAGAACGAGTTTAACTTGGGTTCTGGAAATGGTATCCGAGAAGAAAGTGGAGTCCGAGGAAGTTTGGCGAAATCCACCCGTCTCGAATCTGCCAACATAAGTAATTCCTTACTGGTAATAACACAGTCGACATCTCGAACGCCGCGGGTTCCTGTTCCTTCCCAGACCGCATCTGTGAGTTCCTCTCGACTAGCTTCTAGCTTCTTGTCGAAGCATGGCATAATAGCTACATGCCATATCCTATCCGGAGAAATACCAAGTTTTCGACTTATAGTAGTTTTCAATAACGTCCCCATCAATGCTTGTGGTGACTTTAACCGTGATAAATGTGGCAATATATGCGGATGCGTCTTCTCAGCATAGCATATCCATCCCGGACACGAAGATGTTAAAATCGGCTTCGTAGGTTGTTTCTTTGCGCCCCCATTTTCCATCCCATTCGTAGTTCCCTGTCCAGCCATAACTTCATCCGCCCCAAGCACCAAACACGCCTCCTTTGCAATATTCGTATCAACCACCCACTGAAACCCATTCCTATACACCGCCCTCCCCTTCAATCCCCTCGCCCCACTCAACAACTGCTCAATCATATACCCCGCGTCCCTCTCACTCACGCCATACGTCGCTGCAATACTCGCTCTTGACTGCGGACTCACGCTCGCTACGTATATCTTCCCTCCCGTATCTAAATTCTCTATTCGTGAACCGTCGCCACTTAATCGTAAGGAGGGGCGGAATCGAGTTCCGAGAGCACTTCGGCGTGGGATTGGAGGGAGACGAGGATGGCCTCGGCGGAGGTTACGCAGCCGGAGCAGGCGAGGCAGTCGGTTAGGGAGATTTGGGCTGGTGGGAGGTCGCTAGGAAGGGGGGCGGAGGTGTTGAAGGATATTTCGTATTCCTGTTGATGGGGTTGTTAGTTGGAAATCGAGGGGAAGGGAAGGAGATGTACATTTTCGTCTGAGGAAGGCTTTGCGGCGGGGAGAGTCTCGACGGGTTTGATGCAGGCTACGCCTGGGGATATGAAGTCGTTTAAATCGTCTGCTGAGAGGATGGCGGACATGTTTGCTGGGGATTGCGAGCGCGACGCGCCGCTCGTTTCTTGGTGATCGTGTTCCTGGTTGTTGTGTTCGTCGTAGCCTTACTCAGGTTGTTGTACAAAGATCAGACTTGTATTTATGACAGAAAGAGTGAAATATGTTTGCAGAAGCGGAGAAGTGTTGAAAAGGTTAGGATTTCAAAAAAAGTTCCGGCTTAACAAAGCACTTCCGATGCTCGGAAATGCACAACCTGTGGCTGGACTGCCGTTGCAGGGATCCCGATAATACCCCGCGCTAGCCACAGGCGAATGACGTAGGGCCTTGGCAGCTTCATCAAAGTACCTGAAGACGATCATAAACTCTATATATTTCATCCTGGACTTTCTTTGTCTCTCATACCATTTTCTGAATTTCAAACAAGTCTCATAATTCTCATTAAGAATTTCACAAGCAAGATGGATGTAAGTAAACTCCTCGTCACTCTATGACGACCAACAGCTAATATCCCACAGGTCTTCTACTCATACACATACGGCACTGCCGGCTGGTTGATGCTCCAAGCAGCCCCCTTGATCGTATCACCAACAATCATAATCACGATGCTCTCTCCTGAAGTTCGTGAGCCGACAGGTAAGCCTTCGTCCCTTCCTTCAAACAGCACACCGACTAACAAAGAACCAGACCTTGAAACATACTTCGCCCGTTCCCTAGGCATAACCCTCCTCGCCCTCGGCGTAATGATCGTCCTCCTCACCGGCTCCGTTCCTCTCACTTCCTCATTCTCAGACAGTACCTCTCTCCTCCCTCCTCCCCTCTCTCACCAGCTAACACACCACCCAGCAACAACAGCAGGCGTAACCACCTCCCTCTCCGACCCCAAAGCTCCCTACGCGGTCCCTACCCTAACCATCTCCCTCCTCTACCACTCCACCATGGCCTTCTATTGCTACGCGCGCTACACGCAATCTTCCCAATTCTCCTTTGCTCTCGGAGGAATTGGAAGTGCTGGTTTGGCGGCGGTGGGACTTTGGTGCGTACTTTTTGCTAGTAGTAGTGGACGGATTAGTAGGAAGACGGGGGCGGATAAGAGGACTAGTGGGTTTCCGTTTGGGAATAAGGAAAGTGCGGGGGCGAAGAAACGGGGCATGGGGAAGGCTATGTAGGGCTTGGTTTTGCGGAGACTTTGAAGAAAACACTTCAAAGTATCGAGAGGATCGTATGTCTTGGTAACTTGGAAAAGCATGATATGTAAGAATAGAAAAGCAAGGTATTCTACAGCAGTTTAGATGCTTTTATTTCGAATCATGGATTTTGTCCCTCCCCTTGGCATTCTAGGAACGCGTCTCGCTGTGACAGCCCTTTATACAATTTGCAAGACAAACACAAAATAAGGTAGCTCTGAGGGAATAAGAGCAGATACCCAGAATATCCGTCCCTTTTTAGAGACCTTCTCGTGCCTGTTTGGTCTCATTGGCTGGGAGACGTTGAACGGGGACTTTTTCTCTCGCTCGGAGACATACCTCGTACCCCTGTACAACAACAATAGAGAAGTATAACCACATAAAAACACTTCACTCCCCACTGCTTCCCCAATTCAGCCTCTTCCACTTTGAAATTTCAATTGATCCCCCTATCTACGTTCTTCACTTCCTTTGGTTTTCAGATCTAGGTTTTCGAATTCAAGACAATTCAACTATAGCCTCACACTTCCTCGCAACATCCCCATTTCAACTCCTCCACTCCCACCAAACCAAACATGGCCTCACCACCAACAAATCACAAACCAAATCTCGAACTCTTCATCCTGATCGGCGGTCTGTATCCCCGCCGCGTAATGATATACCTCCACGAAAAGGGCCTCCTTCCTCCCATCCCTCCCCCAACAATATCCACTTCTACCTCGCCCACAGCACCAATACCAACCACCCTCCCAGTCCCAGTCCAAAACCCTCACTTCAACCTCAAAATAACCCCCTGCACCCAAAAAGGTCTCACCATGATCGCGCCCGGCAAACCCCCCGGTTCCCTCCCCATCCTCTCCTTAGGAAACGGAACGTTTATAAAACAATCACTCGCTATCATCCATTATCTCGAAGAATTATGCTTATCCACTCCATCGAAAGGAAAAAGTATGCTCGGAGAGAGTGCTGAGGAGAGAGCAAGAACGATGGAAGTGTTGGGGCTAGCGGATGAAGCGACGAGTTTATTTGGGTTAGCGTGTCACAAGGGGAGTGCGATGTTTGTGTTACTTGAGGAGACGGATGCGAAGGCTGGTAGGTTGGCTTTGGAGGGGTGTGAGAAGGTGCTTGGGGTTTTGGAGAGGGATTACTATGGACAGGATGGGAGGTTTGTGAAAGAGAGGAGTGAGGATGGTGAGGATGAGGTAGAGGTTACGATTGCGGATGTTGTCTTATTTACGTTGCTGCAGTTTGCAGAGGTGATGTATAAGAAGGATCTGACGCAAGGGTTGGAGGGATTGAAGAGGTTTTATGAGGGGTTTGGGAGGAGGGGAAGTGCGAGGGTGAGTGAAGATATGTATCCGGAGGATATCAGGAAGATTGCTTCGCATTGGCTTCCAGAGACGAAATCGTGGTTCGGGAGTTTGAAAGAGGGGGGAAAGTTGGTGTGGTTGTATTTGGGAGTTTGTGGAGGCTTGCTGAGGGGCTTAATGGGGTGGGGAAAGTGAAGCAAAAGCGCGGGTTTTTGTGTTTCAAAGAACAAGATTTCCTCTTGATTAAGGTTTCGCTGGAGAAGCGGGAACCCCTTGAAGGAGGAAATTGGATGTTTAGGGGATTATCTCATGATGAGGGTTTGGCAAGCTCAGACATAGTCAAGTATGTGAAACAAATCTGCGCACATTCTATTGTTCTCTTGCTGCTTGGTCTTCTATTTCGGCAGTATATATTCTTCAACGCCCAAGGAGAGCAGACTTAGGTTCAAGGATTGCTGTGAGAAAGTCTTTTCGAGGACCTCAGCCACGTGACAGTACCAATACCCGTAGAAAAAGAGACGGACCTTAGATTCATGATATTACTTTTTATATGTCAAGCCAGAGTCAGTCGCTTTCGTATGTGATGATAGAAGTGTTTTTACTACCAAGTGTTGGCACACCTCGTTTATTGTAAGCGAAGCACCCAAAATGCCTCATATTTCATCTCATAAAACGTGAATTCCTGCGAATTGGAGACAAAACTGTGGGCTTAGAGATCATTATGAGGGAATGGACCTGTATGATGGGATGAATGTTGCCGTGCTTACTGACCTGGCAGGAATTTCGTTTATTTAGTCCAAGAAGCTGCTAATCGCTTGAAAAGTAGTATATCTGGTAGCTCCACACCAAGTCTATATCTTTGTGAAAACTCGAAAAGACAGCCCTGGCTGAATGGCAATATATGGTATAGTAGTAGCAGCAGCTATATCGACGACGTGTGCCAAGTCTTGAGCTCCAAGGTTTCCCCTCCTCGAAGTGTTTATGCTTTATCAGAGTCATTGCCAATCCCCACATCCACTCCCACGACGCATAGTCCTTGACGATTTTAAATCCCAGTGACCTTAAAGATTAGGATCTTTGGTTACCAACCCTTGCTTAAAAGTATCTTGTGATTCCTTCTCGGTGCGGAGGTTGTGGTGAGTTGTGAAAAGCGTTCTAGGAGTGTCCTGACGATTTCAACGAAGCGTCTCGCCAAATATAGAAGGTCATTGATTGGATTGTATACTCAATGAAGGTGGAATGGAGAATTGAGGATGTTGGCCTTTTCATTGTTGAGTTTCAACTTTTGATTTTCATCCTCGAAGCAATTCATGTTGCCATTTCGCAACGTATTCTCATCCACAAAAGCAGTCCCCTGAGGTGTATCGCAAATACATCTCATAATCATGACCAAATCCAATTCGGTCCAAGACGCGCAGGCGAAAAATGCAATCTATCAACCCGCTCCCCCAACTCCACACCCCTAACCCTCCTCACCGCATCCCAAGCCGTTTCTACGTTATCAATTCCCTTCTCATCAGCCTCCTGCATTTTCCTCTTTACCCACGTATCAACCTGGAGAGCATCATCACCATACTCATTGATGTCTGGACAAAGACTAGGATCGACAGCTCGATTTATTCGTTCCGGAAATGCTTTTTCTTCTCGCTTTTGAAGTTCAGCGATGAAGCGCACGGCGATGGATATCGGAACGCGAAGCACGTGTTCACCGTCGTGTGTTTCTTCTCGCCCAATTGGTGAAGAATGTTCTCTAATTCATTCGAAACTGATAGGGGCGCTAAGATGAGACTCATCGCTTGTTCGGATTACTAGAATCGTTTGCTCGGGTGACCACTTCTTGACGTAGTCCTCGGATCTGGGGTTGAGATGGGGGAGATCGTCGAATCTGTCGAAGAGTAGTATGACGGCTTTGCAAACAGGAAGGAGACTGTAGTTTGGATATTTACTAGATACCTCTTCCCCCGTAAGCTTTGAAGTTGTATATTTGCAAAGATGCTTGTGTGCATGAATTATGCCATCCACTTTATTTGGACTGAAGGATGTCGCCTGAACTTGACTAGCAATGAAGCTCCCGAACTCAATGTTGGGGACGTTGTTGTGGCATTGAAACCATTGTTCGTATAGTGCAATAATTGGCAAGCCAGGACATGAATCGTGAAAGCGCTGGCCATGGTATGTAATGTATAAAGTTGTTGCTTTGTTGCAGAACATTAAGAGGTTACTCATGGAATTGAGCTGTGCAGTGATATCTGATTCTCTGAAGATCAAATTGTCCGGTCGAAGTCTGATATCACATCTGACCCACTCACGGAATAAAAGATCCCGCCGCCAGTATTGGTAGAACCACCCGAGGTCTCTTTTGACGAGGCATCTTATATTTTCGCTTAGTGGCAGCTGCGTTGGTAGAAACGACCAAGCAGGGTCGTTTTCATCTGAAAACCGGGAAACGGCTGGGGGCAAGTGAATGAGCTCCATCCTTAAAGACTTGAGAGGAAACAGATTACTTGTGTAACGTTTTGCGATCCTCGCTCGGTGTATCCGTAAAGTGCTGTTAGGAGTGTAGACGCAACAGACTTGTAGACCTTAGTCTCTGTCCGATATTTCCCCTGAAGGTTGTGAACCCACCGCGTTTGTCTCCGTTTGAGTGCTGCAATCCCACCGCGAAGACGTCTCTGGGGTGGGTTTTTAGACTTTGTCTCCGTGTGGGTGTTTCTAGGGGCTGCGATCCTGCTCGGGAGATGTCGCCGGGATAGAATTTTACTTGTTGGCGCCGTGTGAGTATTTCTCTGTAGGGGTTGTGGGCTGAGAATAAGTCAATACTGTTCTTGTGTGCGTGCTTTTGAGAACTGTGATGGCTCAGGAAGTTGGATTAAATACTATTTCAAGTTAGTACTAGAGAAATTCAATATGACGGAAGAATTTGGGGAACTTACTCGGCGCGGGGACTAGCAAATAGTTGGCTTAAGCCTTAAGGACTTACCGTAGCGCCTATTGTGCTCAAGAATATCACACTCATTCAGGTCGGTTGAGCATTATAGTGTAGATTCCATGTGCAAGTAGTGCGTTGCGCATCTCGATGTTCATGAACTAATGGTTTTCGTTTGAATAGACTTGATTATTTACCTGCACTGCCTATCAGTCCAACCACACCCCCAGCCACTACACGCCATCCACAAATTTCAACAAAGGATCAGGCCTCAGAAATCAAGACAGTGTGAGAATCTTTTCGCAAGAACCACCCTTTTATTCTATTCTGAGCTGCTGGTCCCATTCGCGTACATTGGCATCCGAATGGTAGTTGACCCCCCTTCGCCAGATCGGAGGAAACCTTGACAAGGCAACTTGAGTTCTAATGAAGCTGCCATCCGGCGAGTCAAAGAATCAATCCTACCACTTTGTAGTCTTTTCAGCTGATCGGACCAGAATGCATGCAGGCAGCATCGCTGAATGTGTGACCCATGCACCCCGACTCCGACACACATATCGAAGAATCCGACTTTGCAGCAGAAGTGAGTTGCCTATCGCTAATAATTCGGGCGCGCTGTCCATGCCGCCCTACAGCAGTATTCTGCGCCAGTACATTGGTAGTGAAATTTGACCTTCACCTGAAAGCTGCTTTGAAGCCTTGAAAATACCCTTTCCTGAACGGGTTGAGATCATCCGCGTTAACTCCGTCCTCCTTGACTCGTTCTCGGGTTGTGCTGGCGACAACTTCTGAATCTGGGATTCGTCTGTATGTGATGAGTCTTCTTGACCCTTGAAATTATTAGCGTACTCCAGATAGTTGTGATATATTGCTTACATCTGTTGAATGGCTGCGTGCAAACACTTGTTATTTGAAGACATGGATGCTCAGGTATTTTTATTTCTTGATCCTGATCGTTTGATGTTGGCATCCAGAAGGAAAGTCGACCCTCGTCTACGAGTGATACAGAAGCAAATTCCAAGATGTCATCGAGCATGGCAAGGAAACTGTATGGCCGTTTCGGTGGAATGTAGCCCGGTTCACTCGGTGGAAATCAGTAACATATTTAAAAAGTCGGGTACGTTGACTTACGTGTGGTGAGCCTTGCCATCTCGGTAGACTGGCTCTTTGCTTTTTGTTGGATCCCTACTTCCAAGGACCTTCAGGCCTTCACGAACGCCATAAGGGGGGTCACAAACAATGCCATCAAAGAGCCTCGTCGTCCTCAAAGGTGTGTTTGTCAGATCAGCAATAAAGCTGTCTCCAAATTGATTGGTGAGCCCGTATTGAACAAAGTTCGATAATAGACTCGCTTTGCCTTTGCCTCTGATGCTGCGACCATCTATGTCGCTACCAAATGCTAATGCCCCAAAGTGCGCACATGCAACTGGAAAACTCCCTGATCCAACGAATGGGTCGTAAAATAGCTTTCCAGAAGCAGCCAACGTTATATTAGCTGTTATGAGAGCCAATTCAGCGTCCATGGAAGTAGTACAAATGTATTTTCGCTTTTTCAAGTCATATTTGCCAATGATTTCCCTCTCGCTCCCACTAAGGAACCGGCCTAAATGCACTGCTTGAGGTTGATAAACGCCCAGAGCGGCTGCATCAAATTGCCACTCTTCAAGGATGCAAAAGTCTTGCTCGGCACCTTTCATCTTGATGGGGCCTTCAAAACCAAGAAATCGAAAACCTTCAATGATTTTTCTCTGCTCCGTGGTTGATCGAGAACCTTGGAAAGAATCCATGGAGAATTTGAAAGAACATTCTTTATACTTAGGCCATAGATGCTGCGAGATCCCACGAACATTGTCGTGAAGGTCTTCGTACGAAGAGCCACTGCCCCAGACTTCGTAGACTGCCTTGGTAAGGATACTTCTTTTCACGAGTCTGATGGCGGCTTCTTCTGATGGAAGTTTGACAATACAAAATGGCGACTTTGAAATTTCAGTAAAAAGTTCAGTGGAAAGGGATTTGATCACATACGCTTGGGCTGTATGAGAGTACTTCTAATTCGATACCTTCAAGGACAGCAAGGGCCTGAATTTCTGGCAGGCGAAAAGTCTCATGCACCTGGGTGAATCTAATCATATATTCCATCTTGAAATAAGCGTCTCCGGAATCTTGAGCGTAAAATCTGATCCATAGATTTGTTGTACCTGATCTCGAAGTTTGATCGAATTTTGGTTGTTTTGAGAAAGTGAAGTTCAGCACACGAAATATTTCGCTTGCCCATGCCCACTTTGTCTGGCGCTAAACTACTTTGAGCCATCACGAGAAGCAGCATTAAATTTCCGGGAAGCCACGACTAATCAACAACTCAAGTAGAAGCCTGTCCTCTTAAAATGCTTGGTTTTGCTGAAGATACGAAAAATGACCGCAAATGCTACGTCACACACGGTATGATGGGACATCTCGACCCAAAGCAACCGCCCATCAAACGAAAACCTTTTGATGCAATCCTGAGCCATCCTTTCATCCATAAGGCAGGCCAGCTGTTCTTGCAAATAGGTTTCATGCTAACGCAAAATCAGGTTGAGCTTGTACTGCCCCAGGAGATCTATGAAATCATCAAAAAGGATCTTTTTGATACGTCTGAAAAGCC
This sequence comes from Halenospora varia, assembly GCA_020726485.1. Classification (NCBI taxonomy): domain Eukaryota; kingdom Fungi; phylum Ascomycota; class Leotiomycetes; order Helotiales; family Solenopeziaceae; genus Halenospora; species Halenospora varia. Next base: position 294,370 of record JAHEWH010000037.1, on the reverse strand, counting down.
AATTTATAGTCGTGTCATCTTGCCATTGAAAGCGCTTCTTGAGGGCGAATTCTTCAATGAATACATCAAAAGAGGTAGGCGTGCCCAACATTCATATTTCATGGACAGCAAGCTTACAGACGGAAGGAAACATTTTGATGCTCTCAGAAGGAATTCCTGGTGTTGACAATACTTACTCGCTGAGTGAAGGTTGGTGTTGAGAGCCGATACCTTCATATCATGATACTAAGTGTTCCAGGAATTCTGAAATTGCACCTCGATAAGGAGAGCTATGAGCGAGCAGGTCTTGAAGGAAAGCCTGAGGGTGTCAAAGGAAAGCGAGGCACCAAGCCTCGATGGAGTAAGTGAAGAACTCATCAGAATGTTTAGATTACTGACAAATGAAAGTCGTCGAAATCAATCTACGTCTTCCGTCAATGGTTCATGGAAAGAAAGGTTTTGATCGAATAGTCTACGCCTTCAAGAACGTTCTGACAACACCTGTCACGTGGCTATTTCACAATTTGACAACAACATGTGAGAAGTCTGCTATGAATTTGTTTAAATTTATTTACTGACTCACGGATAGCTGTGATGTCTGAGCCGCTGGAGGTGCATTTTCCAATACACAAGACTGTTTCCCCGAGGGTCATTCACGATAGACAGGTCAAAATGCCTAATCTCAAACCCCCAAAAGAGGTTGATGTTGAATATGGCCATGATTTCGAAGATCGCGCTACAGAAATCCAGGAATGGCTGGCATTAATTCTGTTAGAAAGCCCTCGTGTCAATACAGACGACAAGATCGACCCCTTCCTCTCTCGATATACCACGCCAGGAGAATCGTTCTCAAATGCCACTCTGGTCAAATTGACATGGCAAGGATTCTTATCTCCGTCATGGGCACATAAAAGCTTCGTGGATATACTGTTGGCCATTCCTCGAAACTCCTGGTTTGCATACTGTGTTGGTGGATTCAGCGACACCTGGCCGGGAGAAAGCAAGAATTGCACCATCTTGAGGCTTCCAGATGCTCCAAACGAGTATATCCTGTGGGAAGTAGCATAGAAAATCTTGTTGGCATTCAACTAGTCCGCCTGCGCACGTCTCTTTCCTGACCTATGTCACCCCTGAGGGCCTCTGTTATGAGCTCTCGCAGTTGTCGTTGCCCTTCCTCCCCTTGGAAATCCTCTCTGGCCGCTAATTCCTCTATGCGCCGTCGGAATTCTGGATCAACCACTTCACCAGCCTCGTCTTCAGGCATCATCGTTCCAATATTGACTTGTACGCCTTCCGGAAGTGGCGGTGGATGAGTGCCATTCGCGGTCGATTCTTCTACGACACCGTTCACTTGTGCAACGCCAGCCTCCAATTCCTTCACTCGAAGATACACAGCAACTTGTGGAAAATCGTTGTCCTCCGCTATCTTCTCTCGTGCCGTCTTTCCCTCATCGCCGATTACAGATATGCTCGCATGTAACTCTTCGACCAGGACCTTCGCACATTCGACCGTCTCCGCCACAAACAATGCTGTCTCACCATCTTCGTCCTTTAGATCGACCTTGACGCCGAATTCGTTCACAAGAGCTCGTAGTAAATCGAGGTGGTTATAGGAGGCAGCGGCGTGCATAAGGGAATACCCATGCTCATCTTGCGAAGATGCAAGTGAGGGGTTCGATCGAAGGAGGGGTAGCAGTTGGGGAGAGTTGTCGGCTGCCAACAGGAATGGATTGGGTTGAGCCATTGTGACCAAGGGCCGATGCGACGGGAGGCAGAACGTACTCTGCTCCGGAAAGTAAACAATCTGATGTATCTGTCGTTGATTGAGAAAATTATAATATTTTCTGCCCACAAGGCTGATGTGGGGTTACGGGAGCCGAAAATGTCCACTTCCGCCAAAAAGCGGGTATCAAAATCTTGAAATTCATATTCACAAGTGTTCACGAATTCTATTCAGATGAAATTGCTTTTCCCATAGTAGTTAGTGATGACATTCCACAGAACTATCGGTTCCTTAATGCATACAGTGCGAGCTCTTGAGCGGCACGGTCTTTTCCGTGACATTCTTGCCTGCGCCACAAAGCAATCTCGTAAATATCAAACCCCGTTTTCGTCCAGCTTTGAAGCCCGAATGTTTCACTCAGCCTTGTGATCTGACTCATACGGGCACCCCTCGGTGTGCAGTCATTGCCCTAACTTTTGTCGCTTCGTTTAGACGTTGCTACATTTACAAGGCTAACACTTTCCTTTCTTGATGTTGTTCAAGCGCGCGACTCCACAACTCCGGCTCTTTGTAAGGAGTTCTACATCTTCAATTCTCCAAGTCGCCTTCCAGACTTCTCCTCCTGTGAAGACTTTTCAACCACTCATTTTTCAACGAACCGCAATCATGGCTTCGAGTATCAACCAGGTACCATACGCACCACAGGATGTTCAAGAGGTCCAAACACTACTCAAAAACCTGGATGCAGGCACCAGAAAAGATAAGGCGAAGAAGACATATAGCTGCAAAAGGACCGAATTCGGAATAGAAGAGTCCCCAGCAAAACTCTCCGTTTGCTCATGGCGATTTCAGGACTGGGATTACAAACGTGATGACCTTCCAACCTACGCTCGAGGTTTGTTCACGGGAAAAAATGAGAGAGGTCAACCAGAAATCTCGGTTCGTGGTTACGACAAGTTCTTCAACACGGAAGAAGTCAATGCTACGAAGTGGAGAAATATTGAGAATAACACCAAGGGTCCTTATGAGCTGAGTCTGAAAGAGAATGGATGTATTGTCTTCATTAGTGGCCTACATGATGGCACGTTACTCGTTTGCAGCAAGCATTCTACGGGATCAAGAACCGACGGTCTCAGTCATGCCAAGGCTGCTGAGAGATGGGTCGACAAGCATCTCGCTACCGTGGGCAAGACGAGACAAGATCTGGCCAAAGACTTGCGGAGACGAAATGCTACAGCTGTTGCGGAGTTGTGTGATGATGACTTCGAGGAGCACATTCTGGCTTATGGCAAAGATATTGCAGGTCTTTACCTCCACGGCATCAACATTAACCTTCCAGAGTTCATGACCTATTCAGGACCACAAGTTCAAGCTTTCGCTGACGAATGGGGTTTCCGAAGAACAGACTTCTTGGTTCTGGACGACATTGAGACCACGAAGAAATTCCTAGAGGAAGTCGCCGAGACTGGTCATTACAATGGCCGAGATGTAGAGGGTTTCGTTATCCGATGCAAGGCGCGAACTACTTCTTCTGGTCCATACGTTGATTGGTTCTTCAAGTACAAGTTTGAGGAGCCATATCTCATGTATCGACAATGGCGGGAGTGCACTAAGGCCTTGATTTCCGGTAGACCACCACGCTTCCGGAAGCACGTCAAGATCACAGAGGAATACTTGCTGTATGCTCGTATGAGATTGGCAAAAAATCCTCAGCTAGGAAAGCAATATCAACATAACCACGGTATCATCCGACTGCGAGACGACTTCCTCAAGGAGAAGAATCTGAAGGGATCTGACATTATTCGAGAAGAGTACGCACAGATGGGAGGCAAAGATGAAGAAGTCACCAAGAACATCATCCTCGTTCCCATCGCAACTCTCGGCTGCGGAAAGACCACTCTCGCAGTTGCACTCACACATCTCTTTGGCTGGGGCCACGTCCAAAACGACAACATTACAGGCAAAGGACGTCCTCCGCGCTTCACCCGTGAAGTCCTAACTCAACTAGAAGAGAAGCCCGTCGTCCTCGCAGACCGAAACAATGCCCAAAAGCACGAGCGACAGCAAATCATCGGCGACGTCCAAGCAACTCACCCCCATGTCCGTCTCGTCGCCTTAAACTTCGTCCACACCCCCGAAACCCTTGAAAAGATCCGCCAAGTCACTCAAGATCGAGTGTTCTCGCGCGGCGACAACCATCAAACTATCCAAGCTGCTACCGACCAAAACAAAGTCTTGGGTATCATGGAGGGTTTTATCCATCGCTTTGAACCATTAAACGCCTACACATCTCCAGATGACGGATTCGATTTCGTCGTAGATTTGAATCCAGCTGCAGACTCTAGAGAAAACCTAGAGACATTAATCAGCCAACTCCACAACCAATACCCCAAGCTCTTCACCGACATGCCAACGAGCGACGACCTAGATGAAGCTATTAGCATCGCTCTCAGCGACTACAAACCCGACATCAGACATGAAATCGGCGATCGTGGCCCACGGAATAAAAACGCGGCGAAGAAGCCTCATCAGCAAGTTGTATGTCCCCCCCCCCCCTTTTCGCCTCCCTCCCTAAAATCCTCAAACTAACAAACTCGCAGAAGCAGCCGATCCAACCAGAATCATCCCGCAAACCTCGCCCCCTAGAATACATCTCCGTCGATCTGCCAAAGTCAATCATCTTGGACACGCTCGAAGAAGCATTCGCAACCATCTCCTCATCCAAAGCGCGCTTCTTCCGTCAGTTGCAGGAAACACGGAGAGTACAGCCCGAATTTCACGTCACTTTAATCCACCGCGCATCTTCCAAAACCATGCCAGACCTCTGGGCACGCTACGACGGCCTGAGAGGAGGCTTGGACGGCTGGGATAATAAACTTGGCTCGTGTAGAATTGCGTTGGAGAGGGTGGTGTGGAATGATAGGATTATGGCCATCGTAGCACGCATCATCGATCCGGACTGGGAATGTGCGAATGAGGTTGCGCATGTGACGGTTGGTACGAGAGACGAGGGGGTCAAGCCTAAGGAGAGTAATGATTTGTTGAAGGTGTGGAGACAGATGGGGAGTGGGGATGCTAGCAGGATTGGGGAGGTTGCGGTTCAGGGTGAAGTGATTGTCGAGGGGACTGTTAAGGCGGTCTTGAGTAGAAGTCGATAGGCTGCCTTGATGGCTGGGAAAATACGCTGAGAGATACCATAGTGGTGGCTGATGAGTGGGAAAATCAAGTGGAGATAAATAGGCGGTACTGAGGTAGTGGTAGCGTTCGCTATTTCCACTCCATCTGCAATGGCATAGCTACTAAAGAGAGTAGTAGAAAAAGCAATTCTCACCTCTTCTAACAATTGCTTCATTCTCAGACGTAAATTGTGATGATTTGAAAACTGGTTGCCGCTGAACTTCGCCTTTGTGGTTTGGTCGCCGCCCTCGTAAAGGCTCACTTGCATATAAGTGCTTACCATGTATGATAACTTTTAGTGATCCACTTACTCTTCTCCGTGCGGCTTGGAATTGAAGAGCTCTTTCGTTTGGGTGCTTTACTTAGTTGTGAGGACTGTAGATGTGGTTAGCATCGGAAGTGAGTGGTGAGGTGAGGAAGCCAGCTTTAAAAGACATTGCGAAGGAGAGCCTGAAGGTGTTGTTATGATCGAGGGAAAATAGTATAGGACTTTCAAACTATTCATAATCCATTATGATTGTTACTAATGCTAGCGGTGTTCAAAGATGTGGCCACGAATAGTTTTGATTTTGGGAAGAGGAAAAGTCAGCTTACGAGCCAGTCTTCTGACGGTGGGTACCGTCGAAACTTCGCCCTGATCCCGTCAACCGCTGTTGATCTTTCAGACTATCCCAGTATGGCAGAAATTGGACTGTTTTCCTTCTCACCTTCAATTAAGAGGAGGCACCAGTCGTGTAAGCAATGTGGATTCCAAGCACATAGCATATCACAGTTTACATCAAGTAATAGCACAAGTGTTGTAATTGAGATTCCATTCCACTAACTAGAAGCAGCCCATCCCTAGCAAAGAGAACCAAAGCTACATCTACATTAATAGAAAAAATCCCACACAATGTGACTGAATACGATCAATCTTACCCATCTGATCCTCCTTCAATACCACCCGGTTCCCTAATTGCTTAGGAAAACCCAGGTCTCTCTGTACTATTCTGACTTCTTTTTTTTCATTTTAGGTCATCCCACCAAACCCAAACGAATGAAACTTCAAAGTAAAAAAGTTGAAAAGGAAATTTTTTAGTTATCGTATCTCTCCCACATTCCCAAATGTCAATGAATCATCCTAAGATTACATCTTGGTATTGTATTGTTGCCAACGAACGAACGCGCGCGTGCTTGCAATTCTTTCCTCCAAGCCATGTTTATGCTGTGTGTGACGTAACTTGTTTTTATGCCGGCCAGCTGATAAACGCACAGAAAAGAAAGTTCCCCATGTCCCCTTCAAATGCAATACAAAGGAGATAATTGATATGCAGCAACGCCGAAAGGAAGCCTGAACACCGGAAAGGAAGATACGGATTTGATTACTTGGATGAGGGTGCGGTGGCTTGTCCGGTTGGTACCCAGGAGCGAGCTGCTAGTTCACAAAGTCGTCGGATGACATTTGTTGTGCCAGCACCGCTTGCCTCATCCATGATGAATTTCTTTGCGACAAGGAGCTTGCTGCGGTTGTCGCTCTCATCAAGTTGAAGAGGTTGCTCACCCTCAGCGTACTCGGTGACTCGGGGACCAATGGCGCGGATGACGACAATGGAGTAAAGGACATCTCGGTTCTCTCTGCCATCAAGCAAGTTACGGAGTGCTGACATGCAGTTGTCAATATCCTTGGTAGAGTTGGGGTCTTCTTCCTTGATAGAAACGAATTGGCCGAGAGTGTGCCAAAACTCAAGCTCACGCAGGCGGTGGTGATCAGTGCTGCCGGGAATTGGTCGAGTGAGTGGGTTATAGGTTGTGACTCGTCCAGTCAACAAGTTCTCAAAGACAGTCAATCTGTTACCAGCTTCGACAGGATCATCGGCGCTTGGGACAGACTTGGACTCTTGTCTAGGAGGGGCCTCAGTAGCAGCAGTTCGGACCATGTTATTAAGAGCCCAGACAATTCTAGCCTCAACACTCGATGTATATGCCAATTCCTTGGGATCGTTCTGGGTGGCAGTCTTTGCGAATTGGGTCAATAGCGTAGCGAATTGATCCATCAGACTACGGTCACCGAGAAGTTTATCAAGGCCCTTAGCAGAGTACCATTTTGTCTCGAGGAAGTTCTCAATGCCGGGAGCATAGATGCTATAAAAGAGGTGCTTGGTTTCGTCGAGAGCATTCGGAATTTGGGTAATGCCATTCGATGGAGGGGGTGCAACGCCACCAAGTGCGAGCAATTCATTGACAGTTCGTTTTGCTGGAATAATCGTGTAAGCCGAGTCTTCTTCTGCAGATGCAATTGAAGGGGACATATGGTAAGAACCGGCACCACCCCGCAGGTGCGTCTCTGACGCACCCGACGAGAATGGGCTAGCACTCTGAACATCTCTGTTCATGTCTCGGAAGTGTGGCATACCTGGTGTAGTGTAGTGGCCTGCAGCCGGAGGGGCAGCAGCCTCCAACGCTGGGTCGATAGCAGAGGTGTAGTCGAATTGTTGGCTGGCGGAGCCGGGTGAGCTGACGCCGGTGGAGAGGGAGGCTTCGTAGCTCATGTTGGGGCCGGCAACGTAACCACCAGAGAGCATAGGAGGAGCACCGTATGGATTTTGGGCGGTCGCTGTCGAACCAGCTTGCGAGGGCGCCGAAGAGGGAGCAGGTTGAATGGCTGCAGGGCCTGGCTGTTGCTTAAAGATGGGGTCGTAGCCAAGGCATTCGCGCTTGGACTTCTGACAGTTACGACAGGCAGGATGAGCTTCGTCACACTGGGGGAGCAGTTAGCAATTGAATCTATCGCGAGATATTTCGCGAATGGAATCTCTCGAGTATCGAGCCGCTCTCGCTCGCTTTGCAAGCTCATGTGCCTTCGCCTACTTGGGTAGATTCGCTTGCTGTAAACGAAAGATCCCATCGCGAAGAACCTCAACCTCATCCGCTTCCATCAAATCATCAAATCCATCAAATCGAAGACACACGAGGCAAGGAAATATCGCGGACTGACCTTGATACGGCGCTTTCGGCACGTCAGACATCCAGTCTTTGTGCGACGCTTGATTTCCTACAGCGCGACCGGTCAGCATTACGAATCGCGACGACACCATGCCGAAACAGCTGAGGCTGCCCTACCTTCTTGTGACGACCACCAGACATGACTCTCGAATCTCCGACGGGCAGCGCGTATCGCATGTTCTGTCCTGTCGGGTCAGAAGTGACGTTCGGATATTGTTGTGAGGGATGTGGAAGGGTTTGGTAGTAAGGACCGCCCATAGGAGCGACCGGCGGAAGGCCCGACGCCATCTGATGGTGCTGTTGATTTTGCTGCGAACTATCGAGGGTGCGCATACTTGGGAGCGACAACGATCCGTTGCTTCCCGTTGGGCTTGCACGATATGGTTCACTAACCTGATGGTTTGGAGGAGGATAGTTGTACTGGTTGTTGGAAAGTGAGGGCGAGGGATACGAAGTCGGGCTTGGGTAATTAACTGGCTGCTGTCTCGACTGGCCGACGTTCTGGTTGCTACTCGACATCGAAGGTGAGGCCGGCGCGGAACCGTTCTGGTGTAGGAGAGAAGCGTGGGAAGACAGATGAGGGCTGTTCCGGTTGTTTTGCTGCGCCATATGAGGGTTTCCGTAGATCGCGATCGCAGCCTCGAGACTCGCACGGCACGCCCGTCAACAGCGAGAGAGCGTGTCGGCAGAGCAGAAGCAGCAGCGCGCAGACTCCTCGACGAAAACAAAGATGCACTACACTCGAGGTGAACTTTCGGATGCTGGAATATCGCTTCGTTACCGAGAGAGAATGCAGCAGAGAAAGGGTGGCTCCTGGTGGAGAGATTTCGATGGAGCGGCGAACAAGCCAAGAGCCAGAGTGAGTGCCTGAGAAATTTGCCCTGGGCTCTTTTGCAACCTGGATTTCAGGAATTCACCACGTTATGCCTTGCACACCTTACTGCTTGCGGCTAGCGCCATCTAATTGCGCAGCGCAAAATAATTACTGCCCCGAGAGGCTTCATTTTAAAAACGAGTGCGCGCAAGAGAGGGGAGCGCGTAAAGGATGAGCGTTGCCGCAGAGCTTGCAGAAGGGCTGCGAAGCTTCTCGCGCGCTCGCATACTGGGCGACAAGCCTGTAATTCCTGGTGCAGTGGTCCCTTCGCTGGTCAACGGCCTCTAGCGATGGAATCTTCCATCGCTTGGAGGGCTTCGGAGGCGTCGTCGCGTCCATCAGTGAGAGTGCATGTCTGGCAGGGGCTGCTTGTGTATTTGCATTGCATGGTTCCTGATCAGTGACTTCTCCAGTGCTTTCTAGGCACTCATCGCCTGGAACAATTGCGATGAACACTGAAATGTCACTGTAGCAGTAAGTATATGCTGAAATGCTTCAACTCACCGCCCGCCCATCCTCAAGACCCGAGCAGGCCCCTTGCATACCCCTTTTCTTCCTTTTTCTCTCGCATTGCCTACCTCAGTCAGCTGAACACACACCCGACGACTCAGCTCCATCTTGCCAGTTCGCCTTTTCCATTTCCATCTGGCGTAGCCTTACGAAAACCCATTGATAGGCTAGCAGCGCTTTAGCCATAGTAGGATCCTCATCTAATTGCAGTCGTTCGAGTCTCGCCGCGAAATTGCCTGTCTGCGAGCGAACCAGCGGCCAGTCCAGCGCCCCATGGCCGTGGTCCAACAGTTACAGTCAGAACAAACGGTGAGATGATTTGAAAACATAACACATTACATTTCCTATTTATTATTCTGCCATAAGGTAATTCTGGCGTGTTGTCGCTGTAAATCAAACAGCAATTGACCAGGAACATAAAACCAGCAGCTGTGCATCTGCATTTGCGTAGTCAGGAATATGAATATGACCCGTCCCGACCTGCTTGCTTGCTTGCTTGCACTTGACCTACATGAATCCTCCGCATTACCTACACGACGTTTCCGAACAATTGAAACAATCACTCCTAAACACTCACGCCGACCCGCGAACGAACACGGCCATACCATATCTAATATTGTAACATCACGAGTCACCACTGCTACAGCGATCTCATACCACGGCTCCCACAGTTGTCAGGACTCAGTTGCAAACCTCACACTACTAACCGACCGCTTCAACACAGACTCCCGCTCCGTCTCCATTATTGCGCTTCAACAAGCGGCGTCCTCTTCACGGTTCACCTGGCCCGATTGCAGCGACATTCGGGGGCTTCCGTCACAACCACTCGCCTCGTCGTGCTCCCATGCACGCGCGAAATGCACGCCATCGTACTGTAGCTTAGCCATGCCGTGCCCTGTCAAGCCCGGATGCCGCTGTCCGCACTTACGCGCGACTTCGCGAGCTGATCTGACCATGGATCCTGAGAACCCATACACACGCATGCACTTCTGTGTTACCTTCTGCTTTACGCGGCACGCCCCTTTTTTCCAAGCTTTTTTTCTTGGTCGAGGATGTCAGAAAAGGAAGGAAAGGAGCACTTACTTGCAAGCGGCGAAGGATCATGTTTGATCTGGTATTTTAAAACTCGAAACAATGATCGGTCGGACCTGCTGCTGGCACCCACTGCCGGCAGTAACACCACGCATGAACTGTCTGCGCTGTCTTGTCTGGTCTCGGTGGTTCTTGCAACAATGCTGAAGCGGCGCTTGAAGTCTTGCTTTTTATTTTGCCGGAGCGGCGAGCCCGGTTATGAAGTTGCGGCTGCTGCGGCGTTGGAATCTTCCATGGCTGGGAACCTGGAAGGATCCGAGCCGAAGTCCGTGTAATGTATGTATGCTGAATGTGGTTGGAAGTGTGGCTCAGTCAGAATATACAAAGTAAAACGAGCATCTACTGTAGTGTACTATACCTCTTCACTATTTGGAACTCCCATTTTTAAGGGACGGGAAATTCCCATCTGACTTCTTACTGGATACACAAACTTCAAACCTCAAACTGCGCTGACATGTCTGTGTTCATCTTTTCAACTGCTCTCATAAGATTGTACAACCAGACGGTTTAGTCTAGCCACTGAGAGCAGAAAAGGGAACCCGCATAAGGCCGAACTAACACCCAGTCGAGCTGGCTAAGAACTCGCCTATTGGACAATTTACCGTTTGTGTAATCTTCTGCCACGAGATGACGAAGTGGCAAATAGACGCACGACCACACGCATGTAGGCCTTCGTAAGTAAGGTTGTATAAAGACACGAGAAGAGGATAATACGAGCCGGACAGGGGTATTTTGTGCCTCAAGCCAAGCTAGCAACCACGTTTTGCTCTGTCTCGCCTAATGGGTTTCATGTATTAGATGAACTACATCTTTGAGGCTAGAAGAAAGTATATTTGCTCAGGACCCCTGAATAGTGTATTTTGAGCTTGATGAAGCTATAAATGTCACATGATACTTCGAGTGGACGTGAAGGATTGCTAGCTCGGTAGTAGCCGTGCCGGGTATATACTCACGGAAGAATACATATGTATGCCATACATACATACATACATACATACAACTATTTCCCTCGCCATCTGAAACTAACGCGCTCTACCCGTCAGTAAGAACCCTCGTCCAATCGAACTTCCTCCACCTCCTCCGAAACCCCTCAAGGCGTTTATCCCCTCTCGTCCACCTTCCCTGCCTCTTCACAACATCAGGCTCAATATCCAGCATTCCCCCAATAATCTCCCTAGCAAACAGATCTCCCCTCGGCCACCTATTGCTATCCTCCACCACATGTCCCAGACCCCCATCCAACTCAAACCACGCATGAAAATAAGGCATTTCTTTCGCAATTGAGCGCCGGAATGCTTGTTTTCCTAATCCGGATTTTGATGCTGATAAAGTGTCGATGAGCTTTTTATGCTGCGTCCATTCTTCGTCGGAAGATAGGATCGCTTCTTTGAAAAACGCCGGCGCCGTCTCCCCGAGGCTATACGGGAGAGGAACAACCTGCATCGCGGCGTGCATTTTTCGCTGTGGGGCCGCTGCATTCTCGTAGAATACCACGTCCCGTCCCTGATCATGGTACATGCGAGTAAGGCACTTCATGAAATTCCTGATTTCCTCCCATTCATCGTCGTCGCACTCTAGAAGGTTAGTTCTATGCTGTATTGGCACGATGACCGCTCCTCCTTCGCTGAGTTCGGGCTCGGTGGGGAGGGTGAGGTAAACGCGGGTTGCGAGGGAGATTAGGGGGGCGATGGGGGGTTCGTTTTTGTCTTCGTGGTGGCAGAGTTGGCAGGAGTCGAGGATGCGGTTCATTTTTTGGAATTCGCCAATTGCAGCGTTTTTGAGGTTGATTTCGGATTTTTGGACTCGTTTGGCGAGTTTGTTGGCGTTTTCGTCCATGTAGTCGAGGTCGGTGTCGAATTTGGCGTCTTTCGCTATACGCTCTGCTGCTTTCATACCTTCGCCGCCGGCTTGACCTCTGGTTCTTCGCTCTTCGCGGACCATATCTTCAATGGTCATATCTTCGTTTTCTTCAACAAGACCTCTTTCTCGTCCACGCTTGTTGTCGATAGACTTGGCCTCGGCACGGGTTCCTGCTAATAATCGATTGTCCATCTTCCCAAGAACTATTACACCAGGATCCGTAGGATTTCCATAGCTTGCCATAGCTTCGTTGTACTCTGCTTCCAGCTTGGCAACATCTGGTGATTTCTTCAGCTTAGCTTTCATGAGCTGTGCCTTCATTCGATTTAATGTCGTAGCATCCACTTGAACAGAGACTGTCTGTGGTGGTTTCTCCTCGAAAATCTCTCCCCGAGGAAGCTCCTTCCCCTCTCCTGTAGAATTGTTATTTCGTCTGATACCCAAATCCAGTTTCCTCTCCTGGAACAACTCTCCGCTCGGCTTCTCTTTTCCAACGTATCCTTCCCCATAGAGTCGCCGTCGTTCCAGCTCAGTCTCTTCCTCTCGAGCGTCGTCAAACTCTTTTAGACTTCCAAATCGTCCTATAGCAACCTCATCCACGGACTTTCCACTCTGCTCAGCCGTAGTATAGACAGCCTTAAGCTTTGTCATACGCCATTGAGCTCCAGCATCGCCAAAAGTATAATCGACTTCCTGCTCCTCAGTGTCCAAGTCTTCTAGCTTCTTCCCATCTGCCAAATCTTGTAGATGAACATTCAACTCATTCTTGTGAATCTTTAAATCGTAATCAGGTTTCGAAGGCGGAGGCTTGACAACTTTCTTCGCTCCTCTCTGAGTATAGTCAACATCCATTGCTGAAGGCGCCGTCATCCAGGAATCGCGCTCGAGCTTCGGTGTCCTCGTTGGAGCTTCGTCGTCTGGCAGTGGTAGATCCTCATGAGGATCTGATGTTTTTTCGTGCTTTCTTGGTCGATCTTCTCTTTCTTCCGAATGTCTTGATCGCTTCGAACTTCTCTCCTCGCCCTTCAAATCGTCATCGTCTCGAGATCTGTGCTTCGACCGTCTGCTTTCCCTATCCTCTCCATCGTCTTTCAAGTGGTGCTTTGACCGATGGCGATGCCTATGTTTGTGCTCCCTATCCCGACCACTCTTTTCACTCTTCTCCCTCGCCTTCTTCTCGTCTGCCAATTGCTTCTCGAACTCGTCGAGTCCGTCCATTTTGTTGTTTTTGGGGAAGGCGAATGGGTTGAGCGCAAACTAAAGCTCCCAAGCTGTCGGAAGCGAAGGTCCAGTCTTGAAATTCACAAGCGGGACGGCACGTCAGTTCGCGTCAACATCCCACCTCGCCCCGCCTTCCGACCTCAAAATATTTCTCCAAGAACAACATCTGCGCCTAGATCAACAACCTCTACACATCGATCATGGCAACTCCACAAGCAGCACCAGGCACATCGCCTGTCGCGATTGTCTGCGTAGGCATGGCAGGTAAGTTATTTGCTTCTCTATTAAAAAACCTTCCTAGGATAGAGTACTGACTTCCTCCCTCCAGGCTCAGGAAAAACCACCTTCATGCAACGCATCAACTCCCACCTCCACTCCCAAAAAACACCCCCCTACGTAATAAACCTCGACCCCGCCGTGCGCAACGTCCCCTTCGACTCCAACATCGACATCCGCGACTCCGTAAACTACAAAGAAGTAATGAAATCCTACAATCTCGGTCCCAACGGTGGTATCCTCACCTCCCTCAACTTGTTCGCAACCAAAATCGATCAAATCCTTACACTCCTGGAGAAGAGGACGACGCCTGATCCTGAAAAGCCGGAGATTAAGCCGATAAAGAATATTCTGGTTGATACGCCGGGTCAAATCGAGGTCTTTGTTTGGAGTGCTAGTGGAAGTATATTGCTAGATAGTCTGGCGAGTACATTCCCGACTGTCATAGCGTATATTATCGATACTCCTCGCACCGCATCTACGTCCACATTTATGAGTAATATGCTCTATGCCTGTTCGATCCTCTACAAGACTAAACTTCCTATGATTCTGGTATTCAACAAGACGGATGTTAAAGATGCGGATTTTGCTAAGGAATGGATGACGGATTTTGAGGCTTTCCAGGCTGCATTGAAGCAGGAGGAGGAGGAGGGAAGTTTTGGGGGTATGGAGGGTGGGAGTGGCATTGGTGGGGGAAGTGGGTATATGGGGAGTTTGCTGAATAGTATGAGTTTGATGCTGGAGGAGTTTTATAGTCATTTGAGTGTGGTTGGTGTAAGCTCTATGACTGGTGCTGGGATTAACGAATTCTTCGAAGCTGTGCAGGAAAAAGCTGAAGAGTTCGAGAGAGATTACAAACCAGAGTTGGAGAGAAAGCGAAAAGCTAGGGACGAAGAGAAGAAGGCGTTTAGGGAGAAGGAGCTGGGCAAGTTGATGAAGGATATGGCAGTCTCAAAAGAGCCAAGTTCATCGAAGAAATCGGATATCGATATGGATACTATCAGCGACTTGGAGGATGAACCCGATGAAGAGGATGAGGATGGCGAGGGTTTGACCGAGCGATATAAGCAAGCACTTGCGGAGGGAAGCGAAGAGAACAAGAACGATGAGCACAGCTTTACGAGATATTTGAGAGCAAGTCAGATGGGATTGTAAGGGTTAGTAGATTGTCTTTGGAAAATTGGCGCTGGGGCAGCATTGCATGGCGCATTTTGATACCACATGATAGGCATAGGAAAATATGAATTGAGTCTGTAGACAGTCTTCGGAGGCCATGGAAATGCATTGTCCCGGATTCAATATAAACCTCGTCCCACATATGCTACGGTGTTGCGAAGCCGGAAAGAATCTGAGCCCTTACGTCCTTCCTTCCTAGAAGAGATACGACGCCTTTCGCAGTCGCTGACACATGTGCAAAGATTCGTGCTTTAAGACCGTAGTAATCCGCAGATTTGTTGGCCATCCTTTGGCTATAAAATCGACACCATACGCCAGTCCCAGACTTTCGCCTCCTGCCTCCCAAATCACCATATGGTATCACTCCCCCATCCTACATCACTTCTCCTCTCCCTTATACCCTTCATCGCGCGCGGTCATCTCGCCTCAAACTGCACCATTCTATCACCACCCATTAGCACATCTCCCCACCACTCCTCTCTTCCACACCACAATATTTCGCACTCACCTCTTCGTCCGCTCCTTATACAAGACCCGATGTCCACACTCCTTACACCGAATAGGATCCCCCCGCTTCAACGGAACCTTGCTATTGCAATCGCCGCACAGGTAGTTGATCGCTGGGCCCTCGCCAACGCCTGAACCGAAATTATCGCGCGACGGGTTTGGGGCGGCAGTTGGGACGACGTAGGCTTCGCGGGACATGTTTGCGATGAAGTTTCGTTTGTGTGGTTTGGTTGTTGGTGGAGAGGTTGGATGTGGTTGTGGTGGGGTTGAAGTGGTCGGAGGAGGCTGAGAAATCGCGAGAGCAGTTCTTTGAGAAATTTTGGCGGTGGAGAAGGGCAGAATTTAGAAAAGGTGGAGGTGCCACTTTAGGCGATGGGCACTTGGAAGAGGAGTTCGTCTGATGTTTTCATGTGAAGAGGCTTGAAGTCACAGTGCAATTTAATATGAGAATATTTCGATATATTTCAATCAAGAAACAATTCACTCAAACCCCCATATAGTATGTGTTGCAACTCGAAAATACAAAACAAACTTCCATACATTTATTTCTGCTACCGCGGCAAGCAATTCAATTACGAGTTACATCACATTTCTTCAGCAGATTCCTGTGTCACTAAATCTAAAACCGGGATCCAAAATAGACACACGACTCACCGCTAATATGTTTCTCTCCGAGTAACTAGCAAGATATCCCCGATACATAAATTTTCTGTGGAGAAAGTGTCACCCAAACTTGCGTTACACAACGAGATCACCTCACACCTTCACCGTTTTTCTCCAGGTGGCGTGAACATGGATAGCACGAGGGATATCTTGTCCTTCCCTACTCTTCAGGTACAACGTGTAACCATCAATCCAGTGATGAACTACTGTTTCGATCAAAGTGAGATAAAAACAAACAAAGATGTAGATATTTAAGTCTTGGCATCATGGAACGAGTAATTACAGTGACTCCTTTGCGCCTCTATCAAAGCCTTTTCAGTCGCACGGGCCGTGGAGCGGTTTGCTGCTTTCGAACCATGTTCCCGGGGTCACCCCTACCATGAACCTCCAGATACTACGGAGTATGACCTAACCCATCTTTCCTCTCCTCTTCAACCAAAAACATCATGCAAACAGCAACTATTTGATCGCTCTTCATTCAGTACATTTATTTGCATCGCCCGACTGCGTTTCACTCGTTGCGCTTCTTGCTTGATTTGTACATGTACATATTTCCGAGGAGGTGAAGAGTATCGTAAACCTTCCCCTCTTGCCAGCCTTGTCATTGCGAATTCTGTCTTTCGATCGGGGTACATAGCTTCTTGGTAGCACATGGTCCAATATGGTCAGTCTCAATCGCAAGATGCCATTATTTGTTTTCGAGGGGTTTAATGTCCATCTGATCTGACCTGAACAGGGCTGCTGTGTATCAAGGGAGTCCTCTCCATACCCACCTCCACAACCCAATAACCCCAACTCCTCAACTCGAGCTTTCACCGCCTCACAACCGCAATCCCAATCTCAACTCCCCAGACCATCAACCAATGCCTCCAGCCACAGCACCAGCCACCGAGGAGGATCTCGACACGGCCAGCCAGCTCTAGCACAGCATCTTAATCAACCTCTAAAATTACATGTCTGGGCCAGCAGACGTCGGACATGGACCCGACAGGAACTCGATCATGAGCGTACGGAATTCTTTGATACGAGGACGACGGGGAGGGAGGAGATATGGTTGACGCTGAGGGCGGTACTGGAGATACTGTGGGCGGGTGGCGGTCCGGAAGATGCTGATGGGGGGATTGCGACGGCGCAGATGATGCTTAATGCTTCTGGGATAACTATACCATCTGGAGATTTGGCTGTCGGAGGAGCCTACGACGCAACAGGACAGCACTATAAACTACCTGAGCAAATTGTCTCTGATCCCACGAATCTCGCCCCCTCACCTGAGGCACCCCCTCACAACGATGAATCAGATAAGGATGCGGAAAGTGAGGAGCCAGATGAGGATGAAATATTACGGCGACGGGAAGAGAAGGGAAAGGCGGTGGTTAGTACGAAGGATTTAATGAATGTGAGGTGTCGATTGAGTGATGGCCCAATACCAGATCTGGTAGTTAGTATTGGGAAGGACGATTCTGTGCGGTTGCTAGCCAAGAAACTCCTTGAAGAGGCCACGGTGCGTCACAATTCTCCTCCCTCTTGTTATCATATATTTTCTGTTTTTTTCTAATACACATCTCAGCTCCCACCATCCAAACACATCAAAATCGTCTACCTCGGCAAAGTCCTCAGGGAAAACCAGTCCCTCCTGGCACAAGGCTGGAAAGACGACCACGTAGTAAACGCAATGGTCTTTGGATGAGTTTGAATTTGTATATATGAAGTGCTTGTGGAATCTGGATATATCCTCCTGGATTAGCGTTGTTGATAGGAGCTTTTTTGGTGCCACATTGGGTAATACCCCTGGGTTGGATGGCGTTTGGGTAGCTTTTATGGCTCGGGCTTTTTGTCGAGTCGTTTGAGCGAGTGTGAATCTTGAGGAGCATATATATTTCACTAATCAATGTTTAATACCCTATGGCTGATACGGGATCCATTGGTGGAGACTATCTTTGCAGAGATGTGAGGGTAGTGGTGAAGGAAATTTCTAGTAGACATATAACACTCTTTGAGTTCTATCCTGGTTTCTGAGGGGTTGGGTAGTCCCCAGGCATCTTCCCCCTTTGGCGATGTAGTTTCAATTCCTGGCTAGGTGCCGTTGCTACAGCTCTACTCGTTGTCATTTCCTTAAACGCCATGCTGCCTTTCTAGCTGTTTCTTCAAGGCTTGGACTCCTAGAATGATTTCCTCTTGATTTTGACGCTCTCGGTTGAAATTGCGGTAGAGATATCTGAGATTTTTATCTGATTTAGAATTTTACTAGCGCTTCTACCTCCAGGCATTGGTTCTTTCCTTAAATCTCTCAATCCCTTCCAGCTTCTATCATACACATGGAATGAAGCTTTCGTTCTCGATCTCCACTGAGTTTTAAGCTTCTATTGTGGCCGCTCCAAGGCTATAAAACCCTGCATACTCAAACCCAGTCACCATCATCTCCTTGCCTGCTGCAGCAAAATCGTCACGAGAACTTGTCGGGGCCCCATGGGCTCGGCAACAATAGTTAGTATCCTACGTAACACTTGGGCACTATCCCTGTCATATTGTCCTAATCTCCCAGCTCTGAGACGAGATGCAAGATGTTTTGAGTTATGGGTGTTTGAGGGGGCTTTCAACAGCAACCAGTTCTCCATAACAACAACCCATTTCCATCACCTTACACAACCACTCTTCCAGATGTGAATTACCACTGAAATGAAAAGACATTTTCCCTACAGACTCCACTACACGTCTTCCCTTTGGAACCACGCCGTTTGTTACTTCCCACATGACGCAGCTGGGTAAATAACATCTTTTCAAGTTGATCATTTCGGTCGTAAGAGTTCTTGGAATTCATATCTCCTTTAGTAAACGCTTGCGGTTTGTGTGGATAGTTTAACCTAGATGTTGTCATCGTGGGAAAGGCATGGATGGGCATGAGGAATCGGCGGTAGGTGGGGAAATTTTGCTATTTGTAGAAAGGGAATTGGGGCTTGAGGGGGGAAGTTGCTAAAGTTAAAATTGCTTTACTACACGTGGTCATATGGTGTTTTTGTGGATATTGCAAGTGTTCTTGCAGCATTTAATAAGTTTTTCGAATGAGATGTCCTATGTCGACGACGAGTTCTCCAACAACAGCATTCAAAAGTAAACAATAACTCCGTAACTTCTTGTCACTGTATTCTTTTAATCTCGTGCCGTCAAATAGAAGCTATTAATATCATCCCAAGTCCGCCTTGCGGAGGTGTTCGTCTCGTTGCACAGAAAACGATATTTTCGGGTACAAACCGGTTCCCATGATTGGTGGTCGACCTGTCATATTTTCCTGGATACTGATCGTCGAATGGTGGTTTCGAAGGTTTGTATTGCTTTTAATCAAGAAGGAAAGAGGAAGCTGAGGGAAATTGGGGCTGTCAGCTGTCATACCGTACTAAGGAAGAAGCAATGGAGGCTTTGGGAGATTAGTTTAAGCCATGGACGGGGACAATCGTATTAGCCGGACTGAGAAAGACGATGCGATGACATATGGAGCGGTCATGTCACGTCAAGGAGGAGTCATATCAGTGATCACTGGCACCGACACGTTCATGAAACTTCCTACAATGTAGAATCTTATCACCGATAAATCTCCACTGGCATTAAGGGCTGTAGAAGTACTCAAGAGCGATGAAGAGAGAAGGAGAGGCTGTGCAATTTGTTATGTAACACAAGAGGATGAGGAGATTGCTGTAGCTGGAAAGATTTACGACGCCATCTTCTAGGCGATTACAGTAAGCGAACGAATTGAAAGGGGGATATATGATGAGTGTGGCACTGTGGGCGTTCTTGCCTCAGGCATCCAGCTGAAGTAACTTCCACCTCGCTCTTTTCAGTCTTATCTCCTTCCTAGAAACATACGAGATGTTGTCGAGCCTTGTTCAGTTGGCCCTGAAGCCCCTCGTTGACCCAGTTGTGCTCGCAGGTCGCCCAAGTACGACCCTCTGCCACTTTTGTCGCGGCATCACCGCTCAGGCTCTAATCTCAGAGCACGGCTATAAGCATGTCGAGAAACTGGGGGATCTCCGGGAAACAAATCTCAAGTGTAGTTTGTGCCTCATAATCTTTGAGTATTTTCTGGATCATGGGAAACTGGAAGCGCAAAGCCAACTCCGACTGAAGCTTAGACCAGAGATGCCTACAAAGATGGGAGATGGAGTAGGCGTTATGGCCATTTGCAAGAGCCCCCTCGAAAAAAAAGTCTTTGTCATTGACTGCCTCTATGTCCTGATCCCAATAGGTTAGTGGTTTAATCCCACCATTTAAGCTTAGGCAGATCATGACAAATTCTGGCAAGGTGACCCTGCTACTGGGCTCGGAATCCCGCTCGCGAACCGGTATCTCTCTAATACTCGCTCAGCTGAGACGTTTAAATTCATCGGATCATGCGTTGCGGAGTGTGCAGCCCGACACAAATGCATGAGGCCAGTCGTAGACCGTTCCGAAGCGTCGACACTGACGAGTTGGGGTAGGACAGAACCTCCAGAGTCTAAATGGCCGGTCCGCCTAATCGACGTTCATGCTTTTAGAGCCAACGAAACCTCTAAGAAGGACTCTGTCCGTCTTGTCGAAGTCCGAGGTAGCTGTCCCAAGTACACCACTCTAAGTCATCGTTGGGACAGAACTCTGACAGACGAGCACAAGACAACCCTCTGGACCATCGATCTTCATAGGGCAAGAATCCCGCTTGACGAGTTGACACTTAAGTTCCGAGATGCAGTAGAGATTACTAGGCGGATGGGTATTAGTTATCTTTGGATTGACGCACTGTGTATCATCCAGGACTCCGACGAAGACTGGAATGCTGAGTCTCTTAAAATGGGAGGCATCTATGAGAATTCATTTTTGACGATCGCTGCAAACCAAGAGGGTGACGGCGGCTGCTTCAATAAGCAAAGCATGCCTCATGATTACCTCCACACTGAGAGAAAGGATATGCAGAGTGTCGAAATAACAAACACCCAGCCAGACGGCAGGGAGTCAACAGTCCTCTTTCACTATGAGAAACGACGTCGTGATCCACTCCCACTGAGGTCCTCGATTCTAAATAACCGTGGCTGGATCTACCAAGAGCGTATTCTCTCCCCTAGGACTGTTCATTTCACTCAAACACAGGCCGTCTGGGAATGCAGGGAGATGTACAAGCTGGAGGACTTACTGCCGAGTCCAACTGCTGTCTTTGATCTAACATTTTCGGCACTCATCTTGAAGGATAGCACACGGGTAAGGGACGTTGTAGACCACTGGCACAGGGGTATAGTTTGTGGGGACTACAGTCGTCGTGATTTCACTGCACCCGAGGATCGACTGATTGCGCTTGCTGGGGTGGCCAAGATCTGGCAGTACTATATTAATGACACGTATCTCGCAGGTATATGGCAGTCACACCTTGCCTTTGGACTTGCGTGGATGCGAGATGAACACCGAAAGCTCGCTCCAACGGCAGAGAACTGCCGTCGCCCAACCTGGACCTGGGCATCACATAACGGGTTCGTTGCTTGGTGGCCCAATCACAGTTCCTTCCAACCAGAGGCCCGTTTGGCTTTGAGGAAGACGGAATTGAGATACTGTGGTAATAAGCCAGAAACTTTTGGCAAAGTTGATGGAGGATTCATCACCATAGAAGGAGTCATAAGTCAAGTGGTTGTTCAGTCAATCCCTGAAAATGCCGCGGTCTCAGCAAAAATGGAGAAGTTTCCAGTGAAGTTTTTCGTTGATTCCCTATACCCCAAGGATTATGCTTCACCTCCTGTGCGGTTTCCAGCGCTTGCACTTGGCCACGGAGTTGATACAACGCACTGGATTCGCACTTACTTGCTCGTCCTAAAGCCAATATCATCAACCCAGCTATCATACTGGAGAGTCGGCTTCGCGTACGTCGATTTTCAAACATTAGAGCAAAGGACAAAGTTTTGGGCAGGCATTACTCCCCAAGTAATACACCTGTTTTGAAAGGGTTAAATCGAAAAGTACAAGGGATTCTAAAGTAAGACTTTGGAGCAGAATCTCATTATACCCAGTAATAGATTTTAAGCACACTTTACTGTAGTTCGATTCAGCTACGCCAATACTTGCTATACATCATTAAATCTATTTCATAAATCTAAGATATGTACGGGAAAAAATCTAAAAAATAATAGATTGTATGGAATTAATGACCATAAGATACAGGGGGATCATATTTCTTCAGAGAGTGCGGAATGTATTTTGTGGTGATTAACCGAGAGACATCAAAGAAGGTGTTTTACGTATAACAAAAAATACCTACTCGTTGAAAGGCGCTGTTACAGAAGGGGAAAGCATGATATTTGAGAGAGACAATTGAAATATCTGTCACACAGTAAAGCCTGGGAACAAGCACGCAAAGTTGATTCTTGTTGGGAGACGAATCCTTGAGGGCAAGGCAGCACGATGCACCTTAAACCTAATCGTTTTGGGAAGGTACTTATTTCGTTGAATTCATTATTCTCTTCTATCTCAGAATACACTAAGTGCTGTCATCCCGACTGGTGCTGTCAACGAATGTGATTATCTTCTCGAGAACGCGTCTTGACCACTTCGACCTGAAAACAGAAACTAGGATGCGGACAGGAAAAGAAAAGGACTGTTGAAGGAGAAATCAAGTGGGAGGCCGGGGGGGGGGGGCGAGGGGGGGGGGGAGGACCAATGTGTCAATAAGAGCGCGCATCAGTGTGTTTACTCGCTTTTCCGTGTGCTGTTGGCAGGAGGTTGAATGCGGAATAGACGAGTGCCAAGATGATATCCGCTGCAAATGTGAAGAGAGCAAGTTCAAAGCTAGAAAACAGAACGATTGTTTGCAGGAATTCGATGCCTGCTGAATATGATCGAGGACAAAGAAGTACACTAGAAGACTGGGAAGCTTGCTAAATCTCACCACTCAAATATGCTTGGTTACAAAAACTAGGTTGACGTGGCAAATGCTTCTGTGAATTTGATCCACTGCTGTGGAATCCTCTGGGAAGGAAGATGCGATGGCACTACCACTTCTGACGTTTGACTTGCTTCAGGTATTGATCACCTCAGGTTTCTGTCATCGCATTGGATCCAGTCACCTTCACCACTCGAAAACATGCAAAGTACGATGGAGCAGACGACTCCGCGACAAGGTGATTGTTGAAGGAGAACCTAATCATCGGCTGAATTGCGAAACAAGTCTTCAAGACATTCTCTCTCGGGCCGAGGAACGTGGCAATGCTGAAGGAACGAGACGAATTGTGCTGATATATGATCCAACCATATGGCGCTGTCTCCGATAGGTCTGCTATCATCGTCCTGGTGACCTTGTGGATGAAGCCTTTTCGGGACCTTATTCCACTGCTTTGCACCATAGCTTGGGGTGAGCTAGAAGCCTACACAGCCTGAGAGAATGGGGTCTCTTGAGCTGTAGCTTTTACTTCAAGGATAGGGTGAATGTGTGATTTTCAAGAAACTTGGTGGAGGGTGAACGGTATTTGTCACTTCCCGAGATTTCGCGGAAGCCAAAGCCTGGCACGTGCATCGCAAAGTAGCAGAATGTAGTCAAGTCACAGTAAGGAGGAGAAATCGATTGATTAGAAATTATATTCATTATTTAGGTATCTATGCTAATGCCACAGGCGGTTCGAATGTGTATCTAATCAGTTTGAGTCAGCCGCTGTCCCTTTGCAATCGTCAAAGTATGGATGATGGCAAGAACATGAGTGGCTATCAGTTCTCCAAGGTTGTGTCGTCAATGTGCATCGGTAAGAACACAGCGAATGTTTGAATTCATCAGGGTAATATAGAATTTGGAGAGAAAAAAAATTGAGATGGAGCTTACCATAAGAGATGACGAAAAATGCTCCGAGAGATATGTATACCTAGGAAGCAATTGTGGTGTTAGCAGAAGATCTACCAAATTGTCCATATGTTCAAGGCTTCAGAAAAGCATAGAACCATAAGCAAATGTCAGGCTGAAACAAGTTAGTCCAAAGTTCATCATCTCGGTTTGGAGAAGATTCATACCTCATTAAATCAGATTTTTATAATGCGTTCAGCAGCCCGAAGGCTTCAAACAGTGTGAATAAGTTTCATCATTTGATGCGATGGTCTAGAAGAATGAAGAAGAAGAGTTGTGTTAATTACCTAAAGATGACACGTTAGCATTTGGTCGACAATTGATTGTACCCAATGATCCCAATATCATCATGCAATGGATCAGCTGACGAGTTCTCAACAAGCACTTCCCAACTATCTACCCTCACAAGGTTTGTACGCCTTGCTTTGATGAGAAGTAGGAGCGAGAGTGCGCAGTCTGTCCGCCCGTTCGTTCAAAGTTCGTCATGGTATGCATGCATAGGAATCGTGAGGAGAGTATGTACCTGAGCGACATCAATGTTAGCGTATGTATAGCAGAATGCTAACAAGCAATACAGCAGAGAATACGAAGGGTCAGACAAGGCTGAAACTATAAGAGACAATTTCTACACGGCATCTTCTGAATGAGGAATTCCTATTATTGTCGTATGATCATCACACCCAATGCGCGACAGCGCGTCCGAGAAGAAAAGAAAGTATCACGAACCTTTTGTGTGTGTTTGCATGCGGAAGGAATTTCTCGAATCTGCGATGATTGAATCTGGATCGAGTCAGCGAGGTTCTCGAACGTGACATTGTGCCAAGCAGTTGGTAAAGATAATTCAGAATAATAGACAAATCCCCATTGCGGTGTAGGAGTTGGATTGTTCAATTATGTGTTATTCTCATCATTGAACGGGTCGAAGGAAGATGGAGGAGAGGATGCATACCATTGCGACAGCGAGGAAGAGCAGCAGGAAATATGATCGCTATCGTGGCAAGCTCCATAAGGAAGCTCCATGATCAATAGCAAAAGAATCGGCGCATGTTGAGCGCCAGTGATGTTGTTGATCTGGAAGGAAGAAAGTTGATGTGGGATTGAGAAAAGTTCACGAAGCTCGAGAAATTCTGTGAAGTGGGAGCTACTAGCGCGCTTTCTTTAAAGCTAACCTAAAACAGCTAGCTTAAAATTGGCTGCTGTCATTGGCCAGCCATGTGTGGCTAATGCGGACCCTGACGATATCAAGTGGCGAAGCACCTCGTCCCCGATTTCCTCCATAAACATTGACATCTTCCCCAAGATAACTTCTTGAGAAGTCGTCAATATGGCGCCAGCCGGAGGCATATGGGCTCCTATAGCCATGAGGACCCTAAGGTATGATTTTCCCGCAGAGAATGAGCATGCTTCCTCGCAACAATTCTAGGCAGCTGCCCCACCTCCAGTACAGGACTAACAACAATACAGACATGTCTTCAAGAAGACTTCCAAGCTTGTTAAAGCTCGGATTGCAGAGATCTCGAAACCATTAAACCGCGAATTCCAACCTATTCTCGTGCGATCAACACCACGTCAACCAATTCATCCGGCGGCTCTTCTCCGCCAAAGCAAGGGAAGATGGTACACAACTCACAGCACCATCAACGCCAGCGTTCGTCGTTTCATGAGCACTGGTAGTCAACATGCTCCCAAGATCAACCGAGCTGCTTTCCCTTCATCTGCTACTGCGCAAGCTGTTGGAAGATTGACAGCTCGAGCTCCGTTTGCCTCGACTCTCCGGCCGAACCTTACCGGAGGTGCTCTCCCACGTTCAGCCGGAGGATATGGATTCGGCGGAGGACGTGCCGGTGCTCGATACTTCTCTCATACTCCTGCTGCTCAAGCACAGGTTGTCAACAATGTGTCGACAGCTGTCCGGGCTTTCTTGCTGAATGGACAAAAGGCTCAATTCGATGGCATAACACCCATGGGCGAGAAGAGATACCGTGCTGTCACCAGCCTTCAAGAAGAGACTGGCCGGAAGATGCGATCGATGTCTAGAAACACCCCTGGCTCTTACATCGACTTCCACGTCAACCCAACAGTGACTGCTCTTACACCACTCAGTGCTGCTTTCCCATTCGGCAGCAAGATGGAGATGTCTGCCCCGCACTTGAACACCGAAGGCTTCTTGGATGTCCTCTCTGTTGATTTCTCCCGAGCTTTGAAGGATCTCGCAGCAACCTTGAATGATCTCAAGCGTCTCTCGTCTCTTGGAGACTTGCCCATAACTCTCGAGGGCAAAGCAACTCTCCGAGTTCGCTTCCCTGGTTGTGACGCCAGAACAGTAGAATGCCTATGCGATGAGGTTGGGGTGCAAAGAGGAATCATCTACCAAGATGAGGACTTTGACAGTAGTTGTGGAGGTCAAGTCGCTCTGATGTTTCCATTTGCACCCACTTCAGAACACACGCTCTCGTCTCCTGGAGGATCCATGCGCTCTCAGACTGGTCACGAAATCGAGTTTGAAGAGTTTGAGGAAGCCGAGGAAGAGATGATAGACAACCCATGGTTGGATAGCTACGAGAGCATTGCTGATTTCAGTGACAACGAATCCGCATACTTCAGCAAGCGACCATCTCCTATACAAGACTCGTCCGACTATGAAGGATTAGAGGGCATCTATCGCTTCTTGGAGCAGTGCGATACTGCGAGGCGGATATGATGCAGTACATACTATTTCATTTGTTTGTTATTTTACGGGATATGGGGTAGGATGGATACGACACCCCTTTAGGTACGGGACGGCGGTCTGATTTGCAAGGGAATTTGATGTGGGTGCATCTAGGGTTGATGCACATATGGACACACTCGCTCAGAAGCTTGAGTGCATGTTAGCATTTCGTCGTTTAGGTTCTTCGAAGCGCAGAAATTGCAAATTGACTTCGTCTTTGGTCGTAGCCAGAGTGACACAACCTTTTTCGTGTGTTGCTATTCCCATTCATTACACACGCAAACGTAGGACGCACTCGGCACCAGTTACTGCTTGTGACATACATATGCATTGTCACTATTCGTTACCTTCCTGCTTCATCTGACGAACAGCAAATACTTCTTCGACGTTGAACGATGTATTGATCGATCACTCAATATCTCCATACTGCTTGCTGTTCTCGTCACTTCTGCTCAATTTTCTCCCTCGCCAGCCTCTACCATCACTAAGCTGTTTCCAAGCTCCCTCTCAGCACATCATGACAAACCGCACAAGCCCTGAACTTGCACCCCGGACAAACAAGCAGATATCCCCTCTCAATATTGCAGCGTCGACATTTTTCTGGATGCTTCGTTTCTCCCCACCAAAATAGATGGCTACAAACCTCCCTAGAAGTAGCGGAGTTGGTGCCAGAGAACTTCGTGATATTTGTGGCACGTCGCTCTTCAATGAGCGCAAGAAGTCTCGGTCGCGCATGATGAGGGTGTCGATATGGTTTTGGTGAGACTGCTTCGCAACCTGTCTCATCACACTAACCTTCCAGCCCTTAGGTCTCAGATCTGCTTGACAACTGCCACAAGCTTTGATTCCACACTGTGGACATTGAAGAATGAATTTGCGGTTCCGGTGACATTTCTCACACGATTCGCGTCCCTCGATGTCGACTTTATCCCACAACACTGAGTGCAAGCACTTCTCTCGCGTCCATAAATAGTGACGAGCTGGGTAGGCTGAGGGAAGAGTGCTGGAGTTGTGTGAATGATGACTTTGGTAATTGCTGGAGGAGCTGGGACAGGGAGGTGAACGAATTGTCATGGGGTAGACTGGTGTTGAAGACGTATTATAATTAGTGACGTGGCGGCTGGAGTTGTATGCACGGTGACTTAGGTGATGATTTGGTGCTTCAAAATTGTGTGATTGTCGACCAGCTACCGGATATCCAGGAGTCGTGGTATTATTTTGAATAAGCGAGTGGAGGTCTGGAGGTTCAGTGTACGGCGACCATGGTGTATTGTACCGTGTACCGTTCTGCACCCTCTGTCTAACATTGTCCATTTCTTGTTCAAAGCAGCCTCTGTAGGGTCTTCCAGTGCGCGGGTCGATGGTGACATCGTCCCAGAGTGCTGGTAGAGGGTCTTGCTCCCGTTGGACATTCCTCAGAGTCTGACTTTTGAGGAATTGGCTTTCGCGGAAAGCGAGGTCTTCTAAGTTCTGAACCCGCTCTCCTCTCTCCTCTTGCTGTTTTATAAACTCGTTGCGCTGTGTTAACCAAGCTTCCGTTTCCGCCTTTTTTTGCCGCCTCCCTTCTCGGGCCTCCCCGGTCCAACTATTCAACCATCGGCAAAAGCGAAAGACGGATACAAAGCATAGAAGCCAAAACCTGCAGGTTATAGATAAGAACGTGAGCAAAACCATGTTGTTTGTCGCTGATAGTAGACAATCGCGAATGTGAAGGCGTGCTGAAGTCAAAGCGCGTTGCTGCCCTCTGGCAAGATTGAATGAACAAATGACGGGTCAGTCTCTCAATAGATCGTACAGAATTATATCAGCTGTTGGATCGGTGAGAGAAGATTTGCGAGCGCCACCCCGTGATTATTCACCAACACGAAACCAAAACAGTGAAGTGGCTCTGCCAGCGTGTCGCTAGCGATCTTACAGTGAGGTAGTTGTTTAGGAGCTCAAGGTTGAGGTTCGCGAAACTGGACTCGGGTCACACAACAATCGGCCCATCAACGGCCAATCGATTTGACGCAACCAACAAGGAAAACCTCCAATCATCACAGAGTGAGGAAGTAGCCTCGTAGCAACTCTACCGACTCAATTTCAAATCCAAAAAATCGAAAAGAAAGAGGCATACCCCAAAAGCTTGAGGAATGCTTGCAATTTATTTCGTTCCCATTCGCTTCTGACAACTACCACTCATCCTCAAAATCATTATCCTTCCAAGGATTCCTAAACACTTCCTCGTTTCTCCGTTTGCATAATTCACGCTCTTCCTCGTCTAGGATTCGGGCTTCATCTCCCTCATTATCGCTCTCACGATTCCAATCCTCCTTCTCGACTTCCTCCATCTCTTCCATAGCATAGATTTCGTTCTCGATTCCATCCATAGCCTCTTTTCTGTTCTCCTTACAATCACGCTTTTCCACCAGATTATCCTCAACCGCCTTAAGCCTAGTCAGAAGCCCTTCGCTCTCATACGCAGCAAATATAAAGCTGAAGAGGAGCAACGGTGTATAAGCTGTGACCATCAAAACCGCAAGGAACACGAGTGTTCCCGAGGCAAGTATTATTGTGAGAGTGTTGGATTTGTTTTGCACTTTTGATTCTGGTATATGTGATTCATTCGCTATGTTAGATGGAAGGGTGGATAAAGTTTCACTTAGGCTTCCAGGTCTTGGAATTAGGCGACGTGATCTCGTTGGTAAGTCCCGGTGAAACGTGGAGAGGTAATGCATCCTCGCTCTTGGAATTCTTTATTTGTGCTGCAAATATCTCGTTGTGGTGCAACGGTGTGTAGGAAGTGGCGTTAAGGAAGGTGGCTGATGAATCGGCTCTGCGTGTGAAAGATGGTTTGCTGACACTTGAAAGTTTTGAAAGGACATGAGTACACATCAAGGAAAAGAAATGTGCCCTATCCTATGCAACAGTTTGTATAAAATTGAATATCATTGAGTACAAAAATGGGTAGAAATCGGGAAAGTATACTAAGCCAACGGGAAAAGGAGCTGTCTCGCTTAAAACTCTCATGAAAGAACAAAGTCAATTCAATGTTAACAAATGAGAATTCGTGTAAAGCCGGAAGTACTCATGCTGAGATCACAAAGTGACTGCTGCCATTACCGCCTAATGCGAATTCACCTACTCAACTTCCCTCCTTAAAGTCTTAACCCAACATCGACACCTAACACTAACTCGTGAGAACCGGCACGACGCCACCACTCAAAACCACGCACAACTTTGTCTTTCTCCAACCCTAGCTCTCAATCATCCGAATGCTTATCTTCCCTCAAATCCCAAGTCTTCCACTCATCATAAGTCGCAGGCTCAAGCTCTCCCGCATAAACCCTCTCCAGCTCCTCATTCTAATCACTTCCATGCTCAACTTCATCCACAACCTCTTCCACCATCTCATCCACCCATCCTGGCATTCTCACGCATCTATAAAGCACAATCTCCATCTCCTCTTTATCTCTGCTGTCCTGAGTAAGATCTCTAACCATGTTCCTTTGAGTCTGTGTTGCCTCGCTCGTGCGCATTAAGTTGTCCATCATTTGTTCAGCATGATGTTGTCTGCTGACCTCTGTTTTGATGAACATGATATAAAGCAGCAGCCAAGTGAAGAGCGTGATGAAGAGGAAGATAGATGTGAGTTGAAAGGCGATACCGCGAGGATTGCGGAAGGGCGTCGGGTTCATGTCGTCTAAGATAAAATTGTGGTTCTGAAGCGGTTTTCCAATTCGATAAAATGGCATATATGATGATGCGTAGAGTGATTCGAGATTCGACAATGGAGAGTTTGACGGACCTCGAGCCTCTTCGGTCTCACTATTCAACCATCGGCGAAAGGAAACGGCGGGTACAAGGTATAGAAGCCACCACTCGTAGGAGATTGGAGGTAAGAGCCAGAGTAAAACCATGTTGTTTGTTGCTGAAAGTAGACGATCGCGAATGTGAAGGCGTGTGCGTTTGTTCGTACAGTTGGGCTAATTCTTTCCACATAGGAGTCGATTTATGGTCGAGAGTAGAAAGGCCGTAGTCGGTGTTTGAGAGAAAACCACCAGAAAGCTCCAAAGCCAGTACCAGAAACTGATAATTGATGTCTTCGATTGTAAGGGCCCCCAACGGTCGAAGATGATGCGCCAAGTCCCCACTAAGTGTGGAGGTAGGTCGGTGTCGTTTGCGCTGTACGGAGCAAATACGACCGGAAACACGGCGAAGGAGGATCTGAGCCAACCTTGGTAGTAGGCGATAGTATGAAACAGAAGAGTAAATAGAAGCCAAAAAATGAAGGTGATCGACCCGAGGAAGAGGTTAGTCAGAAACGAGTTGCTGCACCAAAATTCTCGCTCTGCAATGCTATACATGGCCGCTAGTGCTATTGGGATAATAGTGAATGGAAACATCATGAAGAATCCTAACCCTACAAGGTAGAAAAAGATTATCAGCTGTAATTCCCCTACAGAAGGCTCCATGGTATCGAATGTCCTTGCCAATTTTTTTTAAACAAAATTTTAGAGAGTGAAAGTGTGACTTGACTGAGTTAAATGCTAATGTTTTCGGTCTTGCACTAAGCCATGCTTAGTGTGACGAAAGGGTTAAACCAGCGAAATTTGAATGTCTTTTGTGGCTCATAGGGTTTGAAGGCTATGACGAGGAGCCTTAACACCCGCAACCCCGGGCCACTAATCGACGTCGTCGCGGACCTAATCGACCTACAAACCGCAGCTCCTCGTACAGCTTCAAAGCCTCATTTTAGATCCAAAGTCTTAATTTGAGCTTGCTCGACGTCGTTTCCATGAAGAACGGGTGCACTCCTATCCAACCTGGTTGGGATTTTTTCTTTTCCTGTTACCGTGTCAATCGCCCTTCTCTTGCCATCTAGAGTCATGTTTTCGCCGTACCTTGCATACACAAGTGCAGTATTGTTCACGCGAACGTCGACTGAAGAGATTGTTGTCACTTATGGCTTTCGCCGCCTTTTTACGCTCCAGACACCCAGAAACTTCGTACTCCTAGCGCGTCAAAGCTATGGTTTTCCACCTTTTCCGATCACTCCAGTCTCTTGCATACGCTGGCCCTTGTGTATACCCCTCATGGTAACACGAAATCGTGTGATGCGGTTCAGGATACATGTTGAAGCGTCGGAGTCAGATTCCTCCCCATTTGTATTGGCCAAGTCCGGCTAGGTTCTATCGCCCTCAATTCTATCGGCGTTCTCAAATCTCTAGAAGTTCCCATCTCAATGGCTCTTTGCCTCACTTCCATTATGGTATGTTCCTCCCCAATTTCCTGTACCACGGCTCTCTGTCTCATCTTTCTCTTTTTCTCGTCATGATACGATCGAACCATCATCAGGAATAACGGAGCTAGAAACCAGCCGAGTGTGCAGAGAAGTAAGAAAAGCCCAGTGATGATGAGGCAGAACAGCACTAGTATTAGTATGTTGGCGAGTAAGATTAAGATGTGGTACGCGACTTCGACCTTTTCGAGCATGATGACGCGAATGTGTATTATCAGCAGAGCTGCGCAGATGGCGTACTTGACCGGATGGATCCTCGAACGCCTTTGTCGCACTTCCCTCAACGATTGTGGCAGGCAAGGGTTTTCTGATTTCGCCTTTCCTCGCATGTCAAAGTCGTGTGGGACTTTGATCCCAGCTTAGACACATTGATAGTATAGTTTCGAGGGGTATAGGTGCGTTTCACAGTGGGGAAAACTTGGATCGGGACGCCGCGGAGGTATACGTAGAGGTGAATGTGAAAAAGGTGAAAGTTGCCTCTCGCTCGCGCGTTTTCTTTTCTGGATGCTGTTTGCTAGCACACTGTTAGCTTGCCTTCTGCACAAGCTTGACAGTGAACTGACCTTGAGAACTGTACGACGATGTTTACAGAGACGATTCGGAATTCGTGGTGAACACCGTCTGATGCTTAACGTTGGTAGTGCCCTTCCCGTACTCGAAAAAAGGTTGAGTTTGAGAATATATAGTGAGACAAAGTAGCTTACAAGTCGCACATGTAGCAGGTGCGCAATGTTTCGATAAAATTGTGCTGCAAAAAGATAAAAGTTGAAGTGAGAAGTTAGAAGGGGCACGCGACATCAGGGTCACCCGCAACCCTCGTTCCTTCCTTACCTACATGACCTCTCCTTCCTTAATATTACCCAAGCCACGAACAACTCAATGAAATCTTTTATTAAAAAGTTTCAATCAGGATACACATCTTCGAGAAGGAAAAACTTCCTGCTTGCTTGACATGATTGAATTGGTAACCACTGCTCTATGTGAAATAAAAAGGGACCGAAGCATGGCTACTGTCTCACATCCCCAAAACACGTCCACTCCAAGGAGCCAGTCAATGGCTATTGCTTTCTCTCCGTAGCCAATAGTCATCTTTGACACCCTACGGGAAAACCTTTACCTTTCAAGTTCTCTATCCCTCGGCTTCAAGGCAGACCCCATTCGTAATCAAGCAGCCCCGCGAACATTATCGATAAAAGTTTCAGCTCCCTTTCTGCAGTGGACGAATTCTTTTCTGCTTAGTATCTCTTTTGAAAATTAGTCTCATGCGCTGCTTAAGAATGCTGCCTGGATGCGTGACATACCTGTTGGAGCGAAGATGATTGCTATAAGTAGATGCATCAAGCTGTCCCAAACCGTAGGCTTCCCCAGCTTTCCCCGCTTCTCCACCCAATCTAATCTCTGCATCTTCTCCCTGCCATTCCTGATTCACAAACCGGCACTGCATCTGATCATGGCATTTCTCCAAAGATCCCCCGTTTTCACCCGATAGCACCCAATCTTTCACGCCCCAACATAGCTTCGCTTCAACCTCGTGAATGTATTGAGAAGCCTTGTGGAAATCATTCGTCTTCGGGCGGCGCTGTTGTCGTTTGATTGTCTGCTGTTTTGTTTCTGAAATTGCGACAATGATGTCATGGACCCTTGATAGAAGGGTGTAAGCAGCTACGAGGACAAGTATTTGTGGCGTAATGACCAATAGAATGAGTTCGAAGAAGAATTCAAATATGATTTCAAGCATGGCGAGTACTTGTTGGGAAGCGTGATTGTTGAGGTTCTTGATTGGTTTTGCTGTTGTTGAAAGGTTGGTGTTGGTGAAGTTGTGGATCTAGAGTCTTTTCGCTCGGGAGGAAAGAAGCTGTAATATTTGCCTGCAAACCTGTGAATGCTGATCCGCTCGTGTGTGATGTCCGCTATCGCAATATCAGTCTTTGACTCCTTGGAAGTGACGAGTGGTATCGATGATCCTACCTTCAGCGTGTAGCAAATACCTCTCCACATCAAACAAGAGGAAAGTGTTTTGCGATTTGTCTGTTTGACGGTGCAAGATCAATTATCTGATGATGTTTTTATGGAAAGGTGAAAGGTGAAAGGTGAAAGGTGATTATAGCGTAACATGTATTCAATATTCCAAAGATCCGCTTCACTTGCAATTCAACACAACTATGTCAACTAGTTACTCACCAGCGGGAAAGACAACAAATTAAGACGGGAAAGTTGGTCGTTCACCTGGCCCGCAAGCCTGCGAGCAAGGATCGATGTGCTCTCGCATCGAGCAACACAGAAGCTTCCACCTAACATAAATACTTCCTATGCTCTGAGTTCTTCCACTTCTGTGACCTAAGCTACGTGATTATTTCCCAAGACAAATGGTACACTAGTTCTCCGGCACCCTCTCTTTCTAGTAGCGGCCCGACTCGCTGAAACAAAATCCCTTTTATATTCTTCCCATAAAGAACACCCTCTCTCAGAAAGGTTCTCTTGGACACTTGCTCCTCGGTCTCTAGATCGTCGTAGCTCGATATGATCCACACTTTAGTTAATTAGCACTATGACTGTTTTTGAGGTTGGGGATTGAGCGCTTAACCCCCCTTTCCTGTCAATTGCTAGGAAAGAGGGCTGAGGGGAGCGGAAGGGAATAGATAGCGTACTTGTGTCCAACCGCTCCCCTGTTGAGGGGTCAATTGCCCACTTCGCATCGTAAGAAAATCCCGTGTTCCAACGAGCTTTGCCATTAATCTCTGCCTCGCGTTTCGCGTGTAGACGCAGCTCAGGTGGATACTGTCTACATGCCCAGCCCACTATCATACGCTCTCCCTCATCCAAATTGCGAAACGTTAGCTTGCTTATTGTTGTCATGACTTTGCCAAACACGGGCCCCACGAGGCCTGAGAGATTGGTGGCGTCAGGCGGATCTGGCGGAGCGGCAAGAAGAGGTTCCAACAGCGTGGCGAAAGTAGAGTAGTGAGTGGAGAGGAAGGTTGGAATAACATCACCTGCCCAACCGGTGAGGATAGTGACCTGATCTGGAGACTCGTGGTGACGGCCCCAGGCAATGGTTGACCACTGAAAATCAGATTAGCAATGCGAATACATGTCAAGAGAGAAGTTGGTTGGTAAAGACAGGATGCAAATCCCTTCCATCCACATAGTATATTGTTTCATGGAAAAGAAGGAAGGAAGGGAAAAGTTGGCTTACACCGGGGCAGGCGATAAGAAAGTCGAGGGCTTTTCTCCATTGTTTGCCAGCAGGCGTGGTAGGTTGGTCAAAGGTACTATTGCTAGAAAGGATGATGATCTGAATCGTAGTAGATGCCATTACGAGAACGGTGTTTAGTAGGCAATAGAGCTCATAGGGCGTAGAAAATGGAAAAGATGCTCAAGTGACGAAGCGTCGAATCCTTATCGTTCTTGGTACCATTCATGGCAAATCCTGTGTTTGTCGTTTGAAAGACCAACAGACTTGGGTGCTTGGTAACGATGAAGAAAATGGCTCAGAAGTGCATCATACTGTGCCAGACGTTAACAGTTATTTTGGTGAATGTTGGTGAAGGCTATGGCGTTGGTGTTAGTGTTGGTGTTGGTGTGCGGTTCCTGCAAGTTTCAAAATCCCTTGCCGGGCCGCATTTGGTTCCGTGCCGTTGAAGGATCACGAATTGGAGGCTGAACACGTGCACCGTTTCTCGCTGGTGAAAGAATTACACATTGCAATACTACGCAAAAGGTGCTTATGGATGCCGAAAAGAAGATACTAAGTTCTTGGTAGACTCTCACCGCACTCCCACATCCACTTTCTCTGGCGAACCCCTTCTGCACTTTCCGAGAATCCTCTAATTACTTTTATAGTTTGTTGTAATTCCAGAGTTAAAAGGGACAACTTATGAGTTTTGTGAGTTGGTTACAAGGGAGGCAAGAGTTGGCTTTTCTTGATGCCTCTCTGAAGAGTCCTGAGTAGGCCCGGCCGCATAACAAAAAGGGTCGGCGCGTATATCAAAGGGTACTGCGCATCTAGTCCTGTCATAGCCAATCTACTGTATAGAAATATGCTTCACCAACGCCAGCTACCTGGCACAGCTCAAATATAGGCAAAATAATGAAGCCGATTTACCAACAGAATTCTCGAAGGATTTCGATAGGGCTTTTCGGGCATGATCAACTTCATGCTCTGGAGATGGAAGGCTGACGAGATGAAAATGATATATATATATATGACTTCTCAAGCTTTGCTCAATCCTACCACCCATCCTTCTTGGTCCATCTCCTCATAGAATACTCCACCTCTCACATCTACTTGCCTCCATATACCTGAAACTACATTCCTCACGGTCATGAAGCACCTACTTCACTTTCCCCTGTTCGGGGGGACCATTCTTTTGCACATTTTCTCTGGCTTGATATTGACCCAAGTCACAGAAGCCGCTATTGACCCTGAAAATCTTTCCTTGTATATCGATGAGAGTTGCAGGGACCCTCCTCTCCCACCTGCCCTCGTGGGTCCTGTCAAGAAAGTCATAACCGTGGCCGTAGACGAGATGGAGTTCTTAATCGATGCAGCTTTGCAGAACGGCTTCAACTGGAACCCGAACGACGTCGAAGGCGGCCGCGCAGGTCGAACGTTCAACGCATTCTTCGGGCAGCTCCCTGGGACTCCTTCAGTAACGGATGATAGTAACACCAAGGACATCAAAGATAATTACCAAGACCTTGTCAAGGCCATGCAGTCGCCCAAGAAATACGGGATCTATTGCGATAGTACCGCCTTTGACTGGGTCACCACTTGGCCAGCAGACACCCCGGCTCATTTCGGACCGGCGAACCAGCCCATTGACCCTTTGCTGCACCCAGGAGGAGGCGCGTGGTGTCAGTATATGTTCCATATTGTAGAAAGAAATGCTAATCGTGTTGATAGACACGAAAGTCGGACGACGGGTACCGAACGCAGTTTTTCTGATTGCCGGGTTTGGAAGCGAAAAGGCAGGCGCTGATATATGTGTACACCAGGACTCAGCAGGGACGGACGTTTTCAGCATGGGCTTGAGTCAACCACGCGAACCCTTCGTGATCATGTGTCCGCAGGCCTTCCTGGGTCAGATCGGGCAGGACCTGGCGACCTGGGCGTCGAAGGGTCCGTTGAAAGATGGCGAGGATCTCTATTGGTACTCCTCGGCCGGAGCGACTCTCTTACACGAGTTCACGCATGCCGTGTTGGGGACGAATGAACACGAAGAGGACACCTATCGTGCGGCAAGGTGTATCGATCTGGCCCAGAGCAATGTCAAAGAGGCCCGCACAAATGCCGACACCTTTATGAACTTTGCACTAGCAAACTATCTGATCGACAACGAGTGGGTTCTTAAAGGCTTCTCGTCGCCCTTGAAGGCTGCAGTTCCGCCACCTGCGCCACCTGCGCCACCTCCGCCTCGGCGCCGCGGGACGAGCCGCATCCGTGCACTTCGACCCAGGCTCCAGGGGAGAGCTGGCAAGCGGCATTGGCGACAACATAGACCCACCACTCTTTCTACCGTGGTCTCGGGACAGACGACTTCATCACCGTGTTCTTCCTCTTACGCGCAGACTTCGCTAGCTCCTCAAAGCTCCTCGACTCAGACCTCCATCTCAGATGTGACATCGTCAATCATTCCAACCACTTCGGCTCAGAGTTCATTCGCCGAAGTATCTTCTTCAATTCTTCCGGGTTTCTCATCCCACGCCTCCTTCATAGATGTGTCATCTTCAACCCTTCTGAGCTCTTCGGCTCTGAGCTCATTCACGAATGTGACTTCGTCTCTTCAAGGCTTCTTGTCTAAGAGTTCCTTCACGGAGGCGACTTCTTCGGCCTCTCCAAGCTCTTCGTCGTCAAGCTCCACCCAGAGTCTCTTCACGGATGTGACTTCTTCAATAACTCTAAGCTCTTCTCCCCCGACCTCCTTTCCTGACACAACTGTTTCAACCGCTCCAAGTTCTTCTACTCTGACATCTTCTCCACTACCTTCCTTTACGGAAACGACTTCTTCAATCGCTCTGAGTTCTTCGCCCCTAACGTCTTCTCCGCCAAACTCCTTTTCGGGAACTACTTTGTCGACTCCCTCAAGCTCTTCCCCCTTAACGTCTGCTCCGCTAAGTTCCTTTACGGACACAACTTCGTTGACCACTCTAAGCTCTTCTCCTCCAACGTCCTCGCCGCCGAGTTCCTTTACGGATACAACCTCCTTAACCGCTCCAAGTCCTTCTCCGGTGATCTCTTCTCAAAATACCTTCCCGGACACAACTTCTTCAAATGCTCTAAGTTCTTCTGCTCCAACGTCTTCTCCGCCAAGTTCCTTGATTACAGACACAACTTCTTCGACCACGCTAGGCTCTTCTCCTTTAACGTCTTTTCCATCAAGCTCCTTTATGGACACAACTTCTTTAGCTTCTCTAAGCTCTTCTCCCTCAACATCCTCCCCGCCAAGTTCTATTACGGACACAATTGCTTCAACCACTCTAAGCTCTTCTCCTCCGAGTTCTTTCACGGATGCAACTTCTTCGACTCCACAAAGTTCTTCTACGCAAACTTCATTGGCTCCAACACCATCCACTCCTGAAACCTTGTCTACGCTAGTTACTTCTTCTACAGCTCAAAGTTCATCTGCTCAAACCTCGTCCGCGCAAACTTCATCAACCCCTGAAAGCTTTTCTACAGCAGTGACTTCGTCAACAGCTCAAAGCACCTCGATAGCTACGGACAGTTCCAGCCAGACAAGCTCGGACACTACACTTATCCCCAGTTTTATCACCACAACCACATCGAGTTCGGATTTATCGGCGAGTCTGCCGAGCAGTACGACGTTCACTCCAACATCATTAAGCTCAAATTTCACCTTAAGTTCTCCTAGCAGTTCGATTCCTACTAGCACCACCCAAGTTATATCAGCCTCGGACTCCATTACAACTGTACCAAGCAGTTCGACCACTAGTAGCATCATCGAAAGTACGAGCTCAAGCCCCACTACAGATTCACTAACCAGCACCAATCCTGCGAGTCTTGTGTTTTCAACCCCATCTTCATCAGCCGCATCGACTTCCTTTCAAGCTACGATCACTCCCCCAGCTTCATTTACCGGAATTCCATTGACTTGGAGTGGTACATGGAGTGAGCTGAAGACCACGTCACCAGTGTCTTTCAGCTGGTTTGATATTCCGACCGGTACGAGCTCTAGACCTGCAGCAACATCCGACGTTGTACTTATTGGAGGCCTTTTCTTTGCGCTCCAGGCTAATAGACAATGGCTGACGGACCCCAAGCTAAAGTCGCAATTCCTCGAAAATGTCCAAAGGACTAAGGACGAGACTGTGGCACTGTTCAATAGCTTGAAGATCAATGTCCCGACACCGGAATGCTCGACCACCAAGAGAAAGAGAAGTCTCAACGCATTATCCGAAAGGGAATCGAGAGCCATGCTTCATGAAAGGGACATAATATCCGATGTGGTTAAGTTTATTGGCGATGGGCTGAAAGATGTTGCCAAGATACTGAGCTGTGCTGTGAATGTGGTGAATAACTTAGTCGATTTCACAAAGGTTGAGATACCTGACCTCCATGTGATTGAGGACCTAACGGATACTTTGGCATTCATTGGCAAGGCTTTGGCAGACAATCCCAAGACGAATCCGACACCGAAACCCTCAGAACCGACATCGGCCAGCGCGTCCTCGACATCAGCTAGCGAATCCTCGACATCATCTAGTACATCCTCAAGCTCCTCTTCTTCCTCCTGTACAGCGAGCACGGAGATTCCAATCTGTACGCAAACGATTATTCTCTCAACATCATTTATATCCGGAGATACAACTAGTTTCATAGTCGCTACAACCACAAAAACCGCATGTTCAACAAGTACGATTGCGGGTTGCACCGTTGTAGGGTAAGCAGCCTGTTAATTTGTCCCTTGTTTGAAACCACGACGTTATTGCATCCTCTTCCTCTCTTCTCGGCTACTTTTTGGAAAAGACACTCTACTAATTTGGTGGTAGAACAACATCCGCTACTACTACGACAGCTACCCAGTCTCAATACAGCAAACTACGCTCATTTATACGTGATCCCTACAGTTCCGCCACGCGCTTTGCCGATCCCTCTCATAGTGCATGGCTGAGCAGTATTATCGCCACTCAAAAAGTGTCTACTATTGGTAGTATTACTGCGTCTTCCTCTGCTTCTGATATTAGCACAAATACCCCCTCGCCATCATCAGCCAGTTCTTCGGTTGTTCAGTCGTCTTCGCCACCAACGACCTCCACGGCAGTTGAGACCTCACTGCCACTAACGAGTTCCACGGTCATTGAATCCTTTACACTACCAACAAGTTCTACCACGGTTCTTGAAACCTTACCACCACTGAGTTCCACAGCCACCGAATCCTCATCACCGCCAACAAGCCCCTCAGAGATGACCCCTCCCCCATCACCACCAACTTCTACTACCGTCTCCCCACCACCACCATCAACAACAGCACCGGCCCCCTCTCCTACCCTCGAAGCCAGATTCTACATGTACCACGACGTAGGTAGCACCCCCTCAAACGGCTGGTATCTCTACATCACTCCCATCGCCGGCCTCACTGCAAGCCCACCCGCAAACCCCTGCACAGACAAAAAGACCACATTCTCCGATGCCTCACTTCCACCCATAGAAAATCCTTTAGGGCCTGTTTGGCCCACAGGTTCCTTTCCGCTGCCGAGCGGTGAGGGAGCCGATGGGTGCACGTTTACGGGCGATGGGTTGGGGCCAGGGCGTCTTGACTGTGGAGGAAGTAGCTTGAATTGTAGTCCGGATCCGGGCCGCTCGTCGGTGGAGTGCAGTAGAGCTATGACGGTGTACCCCGTGATTTTTTGTAATGTGCCTATCTCTTCTTAGGTTTATGCGCGTGTGTTATTGTGAGATAGGTAAGGTTATAGCTTGGTATTATGCTTTGTGTGAGTATATGGACAACAGTATAAAATTCGGATCCAAAATTTCCTCCAGAATCTAGGTCTACTAAGGTTATGGCACTAGAAGTAAATCAGACTTCGCGAATGTTCAGTGAGGGCGTCACAAGCAAATTACTGGGCGCCAGAGGCTGATTGAATAAGCGTGAGCATGAGAGCAGCCTGAGAAGTATGCAAAATACTGGTGTTTCCAGGATATGGATATCATCTAGTGTGAAACTGAGCTGCGTAGTAATACGAGCTATGGGAACCTCGGGTTGAGCGAGGAGGTGTTGATGGCAAAGCGTGGACCCTTTTGGCTGTCTCAAACATAACCTTGTAGTAGATAAAGAGAACTTCTCTACCTGTTATTTGGTAAATTTGCCCTTTGGTGGATTAAAATGAGGATAGGCAACCCCCCTTCAACTTTCCAGACCAACACCGAATGACCATTTATCCATTAGCAACTACGTTATCCGCAGAATAAGCTCCTCCGTATGGAAGGTGAAACTCGCGTAACCCCTTTTTCACTACGCGAAAGACCACTTCTCATGCGTCAAACCAACTACAGCCACCGATCACACAACACAAAAGGACAACGAACGAACGTGGAGACTCCCCAAACCTGAAACATGGTTGGGTTCAAAATAGCCGTACATACTGCCAAAGGTAATTCGAGGGTGTGTGACCGATGTTGCAAATGGAACAACACTGCTACTCAGACCGGTCCATTCTCGACTCGCAGCGCAGGCATTTTATTTCCGACTTTTAGTCAACTACTTCGACTATAAGACCACTCATATTCACGCATGCTGACATCCTCGCACAAATCAACTCCCCTCCTTGCCACCAGTTCCTCCTCGTCCCGCTTCTCACGTTCCCACAGCTCATCATCGCCCGCTCACTTCCTCGCAGGATGATATCCATACCCCGGAAACTGCTCAAAAGCACTCTGATCAAAAGCCAGCAGCGCCGGACATCCCAACAACGTTGTAACGGGGTTAATATACCCATTCAACGTATTCAGAAACGGCGCTAGGTTCCCCAAAAGTCCTCGCAGCACACTTGGAATCACCTGCTGCGCAGCCTGAAAGAAAAAGCAACTGAGATTATCCCCTTGAAGTAAATTTTGCGCATTATATACGCCGCCTGAGAGAGCGCCAGGATCGACGCCGACGAAGGAATTGGGCGTGCCGGTGTTGCCGCCAAATTGGACGATTTCGGGGTATTTTGTTGCGAGGATCGCTACGTCTGCCTGTATAAACTCCATCAACAGCCATTCCCTTTGCTTTTCTTTACGTGGTTGGGGATGGGAAGGGACGTACAGCAGCAGCAAC
Organism: Halenospora varia; assembly: GCA_020726485.1. Lineage (NCBI taxonomy): Eukaryota > Fungi > Ascomycota > Leotiomycetes > Helotiales > Solenopeziaceae > Halenospora > Halenospora varia. The sequence goes on along the minus strand of JAHEWH010000037.1, from coordinate 252,225 downwards.
TGCACCGTAAGGATTGTTACTTGGTCGTTTATACCAATTCAATGGGATCCTCTCCTGTCCTGCGTTCCACACGTGTGCGTTATCGGGTCCGGAGACGCTGAAGAAGGTTTTTAGGATGGAGCGGTCGAGGTAGCCTTGGATGTTGGTGGCTGAGTGGTTGCTCATTAGGTTTACGATGAAGTGGTGGGCGATTGGGGGCACGAGCCCGGCAAATGGCTATGGGATGTTAGGAGGTGTGAGATATGATGGGTTAGGGTGGGTGGATGTACCGCGGAGAAGTAGTATGGGTTGTTGTTGATTGAGTCATCGTGTGTAAGTTTGTTGTGGTCACGGAGGATATCGAGAGTATAATCTTCCGCGCTGAAATATAGTTTGTCGAAACGGGTTATGTTTAGAGAGACGGCATCGCCGTTGTTGAGGTATGCATCGGACTTATCATGATTAGCTCGGTGTATAATGGGATTGGGGGAGGTCTTACCCGTGCTGGCGATGTGTCACTTTCGTATACATTGTGCGATCGAGAGATACCAGTTGGGTTTGACAGAAGACCTCCTAGGAGACTTGGAGGGTATGGTCCGCCAATTGACCATGTGCCAGCTGTTGGGTCACCCGTCAAACCAATGGCAATGACAGACAGAGCAGCTGCAAATTCAGGGCCAAAACTATAGGCCTGACTGAGACCTGTGACAGCTAACGAACGTCAGTATATACCTTCCGATACATCTCTAATATTCTCTTACTTTGTGGGATATTGGTGATGCCACTTCGAGGTAAGAAGCCATGATTTGCAGCAGCGTTGAGCCCAGGGCATGGTCCGCGCTTGTCGTTGGGACCCGGTGCAACGAATGGATGAGCACTACCAGGCTTTACATCGACGAATTGGTCGGCAGCGTTGAATTGCAAGCTGCGAATTGGACCGGAGTTGCCCTCTGCTGCGCTGAGAGGGAGGTTGGATGGGAGTGATTGACGTTCATTAAGTAGTGCTCCCATGCCTGGCATTGCTGTCACAGCCGAAAGTGTGCCTGTTAAGGCGAGGATGCGAAGATGCATATTGGATGGGTGTTGAATTGATAGAGAAGATTGAAGGAGTAGAATGGATTTGGTCTATCTGTTGCTAGAAAGGGTCTCATCTTGTGTCCATTGTCGTAGCCATATATAGAATTTACAATGAACACCACTCGCTCACTGACGATGCTAGAGTGCAGTCAGGAATTTCATGGCTTAATCACGCAAGTGTAGCTTTTGCTCACATACCGCCAGTTCCAAGAAAGACAGAAGTAGGAAGCAGAGGATGACGAAGTTGGAAGTGTCGATCTCCAAGACGCGGGATACCTTTGTATGTTGCAAGGGCAGAAGACGAAAGAAAGAGGAATTGAAGTTGAGCAAGATTCAAAGGAGGGATTGAAAATTGGTTACCTCTCTATTTTCAATATGCTACTGAGCGATCATATTTTGAAATTGCGAAGAGTGGAACTATGACATGCCAAACTTATGGATTTGATGAGCGCTATTGGTCGGTTGTTCTTGAGGATATTGTAAAAATAATGCCTAAACCCTAAATGAAGACGTAAAGATACGTATATTTCAAATTGACGTTGGTGAAATGATCACTAGACCAGGCGGTCAATTTCACCATTCTCAAGACTTCCTTTTTCTTAAGAGTGACGTTGAACTCGAAGTTTATTTGATAGAGACTTATTCAGGAAAATCTAGACCTGGGATTAAGCTCAAATAACGGAAGGCGCATCTTCCGTGAATCCCTGAACTCGAAGTTTATTTGATAGAGGCTTATTTAGGAGATCTAGATCTGGGATTTAAGCTTAAAAAACGGAAGGCGCATCTTCCGTGAATGCCTGTTGGCGATCTTGGGCTTAGCATGCATGAGAAGATGGTGGGATTTGAAATGCGAAATGGTGAGTGGGTTAAATGATTACTTGGAAGTTGGCACAAAATGCATGGTTATGATGATTGCAGATGAGGCGGGAATGTCGTGATTCGGAACGGGAGAGATGGAAGTGGAAGTGCCCTACTCAGGCGTCGCTATAGAGGAAAATAGAAGATTCATTTCGGAGGAATAGTTTACAACACAGATACATTACAGATATAATATTCAAGAAATATTAGACGGAATAGGCTAGAAAGAAGTGAAGTGAGTGAGATGAAGAAGTCACGTGCACACACTTTAGATGGAGGAAAGGCAAGTTTGGAACTTTCCTGCGTCTATAGAAGGTTGAATTTAAGAGAGTCAGATATAAAGCTTGCGAAGACTAGATCGAGGGAGTATGGCCGGCATTACTACTCAGCAATACTAGGCTACTCAAACCAGCCGATTCCCACAGTTCGCGTTCATGATACATAGAAAGTCCTTGTTCCGCCTAGACTAACCCAAGCATATACATTGAAACTCTACTCGTCATCGCCAAAGAAGACCTTAACTGGCAACCAAGCATCTCCACAGACCTTGAATCGCTCTGGCATACTATCCAACTTCTTGATTTCCTCGGGCGTCAATTCCCAGCCATCAAGTTCCCAATTCGCCTCGATACGCTCCTTGTTTACACTCTTTGGGATGACAGACCAGCCCTTTTGTAATCCCCATGCGAGGAGGATTTGTTGTGGAGTCTTCTTGAGTTCTTTGGCCATGGAGAGGAGGGTCTCGTTCTTGTAGAGGGGTGAGTCGGTGCTGCCGAGGCAGGAGTAGCCAGTGCTGTGGATGCCCTTTGAGGTGTTGTAGGCGACGAGTTTGGGGGAGGGGTTGTTGGGGTGGAGTTCGATTTGATTTACTGCTGGGACTATCTTGCATGACGGGTCATTAAGGAGCTTCTCGAGGTTCTTGACTAGAGGATGTTAGAATTTTTATAATAATTAGGAATTTGAACACTTACTGCCAAAGTTAGAGACACCAATATTCTTTACCTTGCCAGTAGCTGGCAGCTTCTGCATCTCTTGCCATGTCTTGATGAAGTCCCAATCAGGGTAGTGCTTCTTCAAGTCATCTGGATCGGTCGACGAAGGCCAGTGCATAAGGTAAAGATCAACGTAATCGGTTCCCAAAGACTTCAGAGAGGAATCAATTCCCTCTGTGACACGCTTATGCCATGGGTTGTCAAGCTTGGTGGTTAACCAGATCTCTTCTCTTGGGACGCCAGAGTTCTTGATTCCAAGACCGACTTCCGCCTCGTTTCCGTATGCAAGCTGAATAACAATCAGACTCGGCCCGTTTATTTGGAGAATACCCCACTTACAGCTGTATCGATGTGGCGGTAGCCGTTTCGGAGAGCCCATTCGACGGCATGCTCAACTTCGTGTGGCTTCGATTGCCATGTTCCCAAACCGACAGCTGGGATCTTGGCACCGGTGTTGAGCTCGTATGTTTTTCTGGAGAGGGCGGGAAGTGAGCTATATGGTCTTGAAGATGAAAGCTGGGAAGTGACACTGGCAAGTCTTCGCAGACTGCTTGGCGTGAATGGGTGCAGTTCTGAAGCTTGGGGATAACTTACGAGGTTGCCTTGGTGGATGCCATTTTCGCGGTATATAGGTACAGAGTAACTTGGGCAGTAGGTGAAGAAAGTGGGAGGTTTGGGGGGTAAATTGTAAGAGAAGGCTGCTACTTATACCTGTCCTCCAGCTCCACAAGAAAGTTCAATTGCAGCTAAGAAATAATTCTTCGAACGGGCAAACCCAGTATGACGCGAATCCCGCCATTGCAGCGCCAATCCCCTTGCTTCATATCAAACCAAGCTCCGTTGGGCGTCTCGAAAACATATCCCACCTTTCAGATGCACCGAAGCTTCTGCTCGGTCCCGCCAACCAGGAGTCGTCGAGGGGCGAGATTGAGGGGCAGAAGCTGGAGCGTGGGGACCCAAAGCAGTGGATCTTGGCTTCCATTCTATTTAGCCGGAAAGTATTGTGATATCATGCGCACCTATCAGATTAGGGGACGGTTTGGGCTGGGCTGATCCATCCTTCCCTCCCCGGCAGGAGATTGACTTTCCGATGGGGGCGGATACTCAATACACTTGCCGGAGAAGCCAATTTTAAGCTCAAATCAAGCGGAAGAATTGTACCTATCATGCCTTGGGTTGTTAGTGATTGTGATTGAAGAAAGGCGGGATGGATAAATGTGAAAAGAATCTGAAAATCGAAAAGGAGGGGCAATTCGGCTTCGGCTCGCAAAACCTTCCCGAAGGAGACTCTCCCGGCATCACGTGGGAGGGCCGTTTCATGCCGGAACTTCTGCAGCGATCTTCCGAGCCATCCAGGCCATCTCCAGATTCCCATATGTAAGACCATCGAATTCCTCCAAAGACGATCATGTCGTCCGGCTTTGTATCTGGTGGCACCGCAGATGCGCCTATTGAGAGAAGTGACGAATGGCTAAAGGCACAGCAAGAGATTGAGGCCAATCGGGCTAGGAAAGCTGAGCTTGCACGTCAACAAGATGGCAAGAGCTTATATGAGACACTGGAAGCAAACAAAGGTATCAACTGGCATTGCTCCCTCTGTATCATTCGCAGATCTTGGGCTGATCACGTAGGGGTGCTCTGCATAACCAGCTGCTAAACAAGATGCATTTGAAGAAGCAAACCGGCTCAAGAACCAATTTAGAGCGCTCGACGAAGATGAAATCGAATTCCTAGATTCGGTGCTTGAAAGCACCCGGGCAGAAGAAGACCGTGTAAAGAAGGAGACTGCAGAGGGATTGGCATTGTTTAGGCAGCAACAAGAGGAAGCAGATAAGAAAGCAAGGAGAGGAAGCGATGCTCCAGAGGCTGAAGCAGGATCCCCTACTGGAGAGGAGGAGACATGGGTCGCAGGAGGTAGAAAGCGCAAGCGGGTAAAGGAGAAGGAAGTCCTGAAAGGCGTCAAGATTCGAAGATCTTCCACTGCAAACGACGAAAAGGATACGAAATCTGCTAGGCCAGCACCTGCAGCTACCCCACCACCCAAAGTCAACAAACCAGAACCCTCAAAATCCACAAACACTCAAACAGCCACGAGTATATCTGTTTCCAAGCAGGCCCCGAAAGAGGATAAAAACCTTCCAGCAACGACTAAAACAGCTTCGGCGCTGGTCAATTATGGCTCAGACGAAGATGATGATTGGTAATGGCGGGCTCAATTCATGGAGGCCCTGGAAATGCATCGAAAAGACTGACACAGGATGGAAAGCATACTTCTATGGCTTATGGTTATGCCAAAAGTTTCGCTCAGTATGCCAACTTTTGGCGCTCAGTTGTTGTACCGCAATACGAATACCACAATATTGATGAGTATTTCCGTCTCACCTTGCTATGTCTTCCGACAAATAGCCATTCTTATGTTTACATGATTTATGCTCATTTATTAGATCCTAATTGTCTCCACTCTCTTAGTCCTTCCTTATTCTGAACAAATATGGGAAGCCCAAATGTCGCTCTATTCTCGCCACTAGCGCTTCCATTTGCTCCTCTTGCTGGCCCTCCCACATGAGCAGCATGCCATTCCACTCGTTGTTTTCTTTCACCTCTTCCATGTTCTTTCTCACTTCCCCGATCTTCCCCTTCCCCGACTACCCGCGCAGCATCTTCCCTTCCAATCAAAACCGGTCTCGGAATCCCAAAATACGGCTGGCTGGTATCGGTCGTCTCCTTGGGTGGTTTTATCCCATGGGCTCGTCGTCTGTGAGTATTCCACTCCTCATTCCGAAGACTCTTTCCGCAAGGACAGTAGTACAAGGGTGACGAGATATCTGCTTGGGTTTCGGGCGGATGAGATACTCGTTTGTGGTCGAGGAATTTCTCTTCTGTGGGGAGACGGAGAGCGGCAGGTGCTGCATACGTGGTCCTTTGGCGTAGAGGGGGAAGGTTGGGACGACTCTTCTGGTTGGGTAGATGTCTGAGTTTCTTCTGTTGATTGTCTATCGACTGATGAGGAGTCTTCAGGTTGCGCCTCTTCTGGTGCTGATGCTGGAGCGATCTCCATTGGTGGGTTGGCATCTATGGCCATGCTGTACCACCTCCAACACTTGCAAAGAGGGGGGGGGTTTGAAAAATATGACATAAGAGAGATGGTTTTGTTATAGCAATAAAATCTGTTTTCTCTGTTGCTTGAATGTCTTTCTAGAACTGTTGGGTAACATCGTGATTCTTTGAATTTTGTCCTTTGAGATTCCGTTCACCTGGGAAATGCAAGTTTCCTCTCAATGGCCATCTCGGTTTAATTTTCTGAATAGATCTTAGAGTTATAGAATATGTAAATAATGCTGGGAAGTTTATAAGAATAATGAAATTTGACTTCTTGCATTGTCCATACATGAGTTGAAACATGTCCTTGGAACAACCAAACAATAAGTATTAGACTTTGTTCCCCTCATCATTCTAACAAAACCGATAAATTGTTTTCAAAATGCGTTTGGACATGCTTCAATAATACATACCTGCACCCACCCCTGTTTCTCCACGGAAACCCCACAACCTCGGCTCGTCATTTCACTGGCCCAAGCTCCTGTGTCTAAACATTTCCAAATTCACAAAGGCCCGGACTCATTACAACCCACAACTTCACAATGCAATAACCCTTCCTCCCACGGCGCCCCCAACATCACCACTCCATCCCACCGCAACAATGACCTGCCCATTCTGCACAATCGGCACCCGCCACCCGCCATCAAAATCAACCTCCATAAACCCCGACTACGACCTCACAACCCCCGCCTCCTTCCCCATACTTTCCACTCCTTTGCTATTGGCATTCCTCGACATCATGCCCCTAGCCCCCGGGCACCTCCTAGTAACCACCCGCCAACACCACGAGAAAATAAGTGATGTAACAGAAGAAGAAGCTATGGAGTTAGGAAGGTGGCTGCCGCGGTTGAGTCGGGTGTTGGCGCGTGTTAGTGGGGTGTGGGATTGGAATATTGTACAGAATAATGGTTCGTTTGCTTTTTGTATTTCTTGGGGGAGACGATAGATTTGATGGAATTGGATGAATTGAGGGAACTTGGGGAAGAAAGGAAAGAGGCTAATGGGGGAATATAGGAGCGGCTGCTGCGCAGGTTGTACCGCATATGCATTTTCATATTATTCCTAGACCGGCATTGACGCCTGAATTACGAAACCGCAGTTTTACGATGTTTGGGAGGGGGCAGAGGAGTGAATTGGATGATGAGGAGGCGGGGGAGTTGGTTGGGAGGTTGAGGGAGGAGGTGGAGAAGGAGGTTGTGAGGTGTGAGGGTGGGAAGGGGAAATTATGATATCACGAGGTTGAGGCCAGCGGTGGTAATGCCCGACGAACACGAATCAGATGCGAGAGAAGAGACGGCTTGGCTGTGGAGAAGTGTACGTTGGATTTGGCTTCTTAGAGCCGTGTGGATATGGGGATTGAGTGATAGGTAGACGGCTCTGCGAGGTTTGCATTGCACTGCGAGGCGTCGGGGATATTAGTATTGTAAGATGATGTATAAGATGGCGTATGGAGACGGGTGTTGAGTATAGAAAAGATTCAAGGAATGCGCCCTGAGGAGATAATAGACTGGACCCAGACGACAAACTTGGTGTAGAAGTTCAACGACCGTTCCAGTATATAGAGGAGGTTTCACAGGAACCCAGAACGAAAAATCGGGTTGTGGATGAAGTTTATATCTACTGATAAGATATTAGAATACCCCTGACGAGAGGTTCGCTCGATCTGACGAAGTGAAGAATGGTGAGGGAGAAACTGTCAACACGCTGTTCTGGAAATATGAAGATTCTTCGATAGTGTCTCTATGTAGTTTATTCTCAATCCTTCTACCCTTAGCAAAGCTCTAATGGCTGAGTGTAAGTCTGTTGCCTGCATTTTCACCCTTCACAAATCCTTCTGCTCCCCAACCGGACTCTTTAACACACCCTTCTCAACCGCACTTCTCACATTATCAATACACCAATTCTCCATCTTCGTCTGCGTCTCCACCGTCCAGGTTCCCATATGCGGCACCAACATAACATTGGGATTTGCAACCAAGCCAGGATGAACTTTTGGTTCTTCCTCAAAAACATCTAAACCGCAGGACCAAACAGTTCCTTTTTCGAGGGCTTTGACGAGTGCATCTTCGTCCATTACGGCGCCGCGGGCAGTATTGACTATCACGACGCCTTTCTTCATCTTCTCGAACTCTTTTGTTGAGATGATATGGCGGGTTTGTTTCTACTTTCATCAGCACTCCCATATCCATAACCTACCATGGAAAACCCACATTCAAAGGCAAATTCAACGACAAAACATCACTTGTAGCCAACAACTCATCAAAAGTAACATACTTCGCCCCACCACTCAATTCCTCCGACAACGGCGAACGATTATAATATTGCGTAGTCATCCCAAATGCAGCTGCTTTCTTCATGAGATTTCGTCCTATGCCGCCCATGCCTAGGATTCCGAGGACTTTGCCTTGTGGGTCATGGCCGAGGGGTGGGGGAGGTGAACCTTTCCAGTGGCCGTTGCGGAGGGCCATCATTGCTGGGAGTGTTAGAAATTGGAGTTGAAATTGAGGGAGAAGGTGGGAGGAGAGGGGAAGTGCTTACAGGTGTTGAACCCCCTCAATGCTCCCAGAATCAAAAACATATTCACATCCGCCGTAGCATCATCCACCGCTGTCGGCACATTCGAAACCCTAATATCATGCTTCGTACAAGCATGGACATCAATCTGATCATAACCAGCACCTATATTCACATAAGCACTTTCTTCCATCCAGTCACCTCCCCCTTCCTCTTCTGCAGGGAGAGTTATTACATACCATTATGTGCAAGAAACTTCAGTCCCGTCGGCAAAATAGCCACAAGCTCTTCATCAATCAACCCCGTAATAGCCACGCTTTGGAAAGTCCGATATGCAACTGAGACTTTGTCGAAAGCGCCGGATTTACATTCTTGTATGAATTCTTCTCGTGATCGGGCTTTGGGTTCTATGAGTTCGGCGATTGAGGAGAGGGCGTTCCATTCTTTGTGTGCACTGACATAGCGAATATCAGCGTCTACTTTTTGGGGGGGATTGGAGAATGAAGACGGGAAAGATGGTGACTAGAATTTGGAGGGCTGTCCAGGACTTACTGGTCGATTTCACCAAGGAGGAGAACTGTTGGCTTCGCCATATTTACTGTTGATAACTTTCTTGCGAAATTGGGAAGAGGAGTCTGTGGTAATCGTTCTGATATTAGAGGTCGGTGACTTTTATGGTGGGGTAAAATTGCCCCGCGGAAGGTGCTGCTGCTGCGAGCTTCATTACGGAAGATAAGCTTCTGGGATGCCAATGGCCGGAGAAAAATCCTCATACCTGCTTAATTCCGTCTACAAACAGGAACACAAGAACAACGAGATATCAAAGCTTTGTGGGTTGTGGTTTATGAGTCAGAGTCACGACGAGATTGTGAGCTTGATGTTGTGTTAAACAATCTTGGCGGGATGGAAAGCTTGGGGGTAGAATTCTGGGGGAAATTCGTCATTACCGATGTTTATCCTGGTTTCAGTGCCTGGATGCTGTGTACCGGGTTTAGTTGAGGCCATACTCGTTGTTCTGGCTGTTGTGAGTGGTTGGTCAGGTACAGTATTGAGGTGGGATGGCGATATCGGACCGTCAGAAACCGATATTTTGAATTGGCGGAAGAATGAAAGACGGGATATTAACTATTGACTCATAGGAAAGTAACCAAGGTGGCTTTTATGACTTGTGGAATTCGTAATTTTTGACTAATCGTAGCGGTCGGGTTAAAACATGTTGATTGCTTTCCATCTCTCTAATTGGAGCATTAGTACTTTTAAACACCTTACCAGCATTGCAGACAATATCGTGCATTACTGCTTGTCCACACTATTGCTGATTTCAACAAAATTCCCCCACTGCCTCCAGGCTTCACCACTTTCAACAGCCCATCTTGCTCTCCGTACTCCTTCTTTCCATCGTCCTCCTCCTGGGCCTCTCTCTGTAATGACCTTTCCATCATCACCATGACCCATGTCGCTGGTATCTGCTTCACATATTCCAGAAACAACAAATAGAGCAGCTGTGTTCATAAGAACGAAGTGGAATATTGGGTCATCACGAGGTAATTGACCTTGAAGTAACTTCGTAAGGATCTGAGCGTTCTCGTGTGGTTCCTTTCCAGGTGAGACATCCTCTAAGGCATGAGGTGGAAGTCCGAAATCCGCAGCAGAAATTGTGAAGCTTTCGATATCAACATTGTTGGTTGAGCTATCCGGGGCTGTTGAGCGATCGACTAATCTCCAGCAATAAGTCTTGCCTGCACAACTGATCTCATCAAGATCCTCTTCGCCACAGACAACCATTGCTTTTCTTGCTCCACTCATCTTCAATGCATCCGCAAAGACAGGGCCAATATCTCTTCGAGCAACTCCGAGAAGGCGTGCTTCGATATTCCCTTCCACTGGGTTTGCAAGTGGCCCTAGAAGATTGAAGATTGTTCTCCATCCAAGCTCTTTTCTAATTGGAGCTACATACTTCATTCCAGGATGAAATACTGGAGCGAAGAGAAAAGCATAATTGCTCTTTTCGTAGACCTTGGCAATAGATTCAGGTGTGACTGCCATGAGATTTGGTGCAGTGGGTAATGTGGCATTCAGTAAATCTGCTGAGCCGGATTTTGATGTTGATGCTCGATTTCCATGCTTGCTTAGCAAAAGAAGAGATGATGCCAGGATAGAGGAAGTCGTTGAAATGTTGAAAGTATGGTGTGAATCACCTCCAGTTCCGACAATATCACACTACAAATATTAGCAGAATTCACCAAATAGAATTTTCTCACCTACTAGGCCACCGTTGTACTCTCCTTCTGGTCTTCCTCGGGTTTTTATAGCTTCCGCCAGATGCTCGCTGTCAATTTGTGAAGCGGCTGCTCGCATCACTTCCGCACATTTCGCGATGACATCCGCTCGTCGATCCCAGCCCGTAAAATGCAAACATGTAAGTAGGGCACCTGTTTGAACGGGCGATAATTGATCTGTGAAAATGTGAGAAATTGCTAAAGCAATCTCATCTGCTGTGACATTGTTGTCACCAGGTGATGGCCAAAGTCTTTTGAGTAATGGAGTAATTGAGATAATTTGAGGAGCACTTGGCTCAACTTGTGACAACTCCACCATTATAATTTTGATTGCAATTGACCTTAAAGATCAACTGTCAAAGAACGTTGTTTCTGTGAAGTGAAAGTGACTCAGTCGTGTCACTTGGATAAAATTGTTGCAACCTACGGATTAAGGCTTCAATAGATCCACGCTAATCCTCTTTGGAACTTTTCGAGGTTGTTCATGAAATCAGACGAACATTTCATCTGCTTGTTGTACACTCCACAAGCAAGGTAATTCTACTCCTCCAAGCTCAATCGAACCCATACTGATAGATGGTTAGATGCCTCCGCGAATATCACCACCCTCAAAGGCAATTGCCTCGATCCTGAGATGCAAAAGACCAGTACGATTTCAACGACAATATGCTACAGCAGCAGCCGTCACTCCAGCCGCCTCTCATGACCAGATGACAAAGGGCTCACCACCCATAACACGATATCCCTCCACACAACCTCCTTCATACAAACCTCCCGAGTTTCGAAAGTCCCAATTGCTCCGCCAATATGCTTCCCTCATCCGATCAACACCCCTAATGCTCCTCTTCCAACACAACAACTTAAAATCAACAGAATGGGTTGGCATACGGCGAGAGCTTGCAAATGCTTTGAGGAAGGTGGATGAAGCTAGAGTGGCAGCTGGACACCCACCTACGGAAAATATTGGGGACGCGATCAAGATTCAGATTATCCAGACGGGAATTCTACAGTCAGCTCTAAAGATCGTGGATTTCTACAAGCCTGAATCAGAAGTTCCTAAGCTTGATCCAACAGACCCAGCGGCGCCTTCTTCTGCGTCGATACCATCTTTCAGTCCCGATGGGTCAAATGCGACACATGTTTTATCTGAAGCCGCGCACACCGCGACGAAAAAGAGATCCCACCAGTTGGATCCGCTGCTTTCCGGACCATTGGCACTTCTGACCTTCCCTCAAGTGTCGCCACAGCATTTAAAAGCTGCTTTGTCGATACTATCTCCTGTTCCTGGACAGTTTCCTGCGCCGACGAGAAAAGCGAACCCGGGCTGGCATGATATGGCTGTTCAGACAGGATTACAGAAATTGTTGCTTCTCGGTGCAAGAGTAGAGGGCAAAGTGTTTGATGTTGAGGGAACGAAATGGGTTGGAAGCATCGAGGGAGGGTTGGAAGGCTTACGAGGACAGCTGGTGGCTATGTTGCAAGGTATTGGTGCTGGTCTTACGAATACATTGGATGGTGCTGCAAAGAGCTTGTACTTCACTGTTGAAGGAAGAAGGACGATGTTGGAAGATGAAGAAAAGGGAACTTCTGGAGAGAAAGCAGAAGAACCAAAAGCGTGATGATCGCGCTGTATTCTATGTAGACTAAGCTGTATATCAAGACACTAAAACTATATTACCTGGGACTTTCTGACCCTCTTAACTCTAATTTCGAGTTCATCCCAACTATACATCTTACAAGGTCCCAATCTCCGTTTATTCCAACCCAGTCGCATACTACTATGCCTGTGCTTCCGTCTCCAACCTTCTTCTTTTCTTGTTCTTCTCGGTCGGTTACTTCCCCATGCGTTCTACACAGGAAGTCGACAATACTCGGATTAACCTTCGCAGCAATCCTATCCGGCCAACAATTCGCTCTCCAGAAATTACTCGCGCTTAGAAAATTGATGAAGAAGGGATATTTCACCGCCTTTGCAGCAGCTTCAGCCTCTTCTTCCTCCTCCCCTTTCCCACCAGGAACCTTACAAACCACCTTAGCAGCCCTATCCAAATGTCCCCTCGCAAACCCAATCTTCTTCTCAATATTCGTATGCTCCGCCACCTCATAAAAATCCTGCACCCTAATCTCCCCACTACTACACAACCCATCCGCACAATTATCTGGCCAACTCTCCCCATCCATCGCCCACCCCATCCCATCCTCCCCCCTTAAACTCTCATCTATCTTAAACCGTCTCAGCAGCACTATCTTACTCCGAGCTTCTCCAAGTGAAGGTATTCGGTTTTCGGTAAACCAGCGGTTTGCGTCCGTGGCGTAGTGTGTGTGGAGGATTTTGGAGAGGTGCTGATCGGTGGACCGTCCGACGCCTTCACGTTTTACGGACATTATTATACATTCAGTGGGGTTTGCGGTGAGGAAGTCGAAGATGTGGTTTATCATATCGCGGAAGTATTTTCGTCCTGCCAATGATACAGGGAATGCGCTATGTACCAATATTAAACCATCTTTGCTCACGTCGTCCGAACTTTCCGGTTGGACTCTGATATCGAGGAATCGAACACCATTATTCAGCTGTTCCTTTACGGATACAGCTTGGCAACGTACAGAAGGTAGAGCAGTGTGATGCGTGGGCGAATTATGTGTTCCTGGGATAGAGAGAGCGGAGAGGGGGAGCTCGGATTTGAGGTTCGACATCCATGATTCGAGGTTTGCGGAGGAGTAGATTGCGAGATGTGATGAGTCTGTCAAGTAGACACCCGCAAATTCATGTAGCGGATCTGGACTCAGTGGTGTCAAGATCGTTGACTTTTGACTTTGTGTTGGAGTATCGATTCGATATCTTTGTCCTTCAACCTCGAATGTCAATCGTAGGGTTTCGTTCGGTATCGTGAGGATGTCGGTAGCCTTTGTTTCGAAGGGAAGAATTGGGATCGAGACATCGTGTGCGGCGAAGCTTTCAGCTTTAAGAGAGAGTTGTGAAGCTGCTGGTGAGGATTTGGTGGAGTTTGAAGCAAGGAGCCCGAAGCTCAAGGTTCTGGTGATGTTGCTGATTGCCCCGCCATTCTTGGGCGATTGAGCCGACTCGAAGCGCTCGAGGACTTTCAACTCGAAAGGAACGGATGTGAGGTTGCGGATTGTGAGGGATGGCGATGTCATTGTCCGTGTATTTGTGGACCAGTGCTCCGTCAGAATCTGGAGCTCAGCTTTTGGCTGCCGGAGCCATTGTTGATGGTGGTGCTGGGAAGCAGGTTTGTAGCTCGAAGCCCTCGTTCGCCTTTCGTCGCTCCACAAACATGCCCTTCATCTTTATGCCAACTTCTTGGGTAGCTAGTCCCCCACACTAAAGACATGCGAATTCTTTCGAGATATCTGTGTTTCATTTCCTTGCTGTATATTTGTAATTTCTTAACACATTTACCACTTAAGAGTGAGCCGTTCGGCACAACATGCTGGATCAAGTGGGCTTTCACTTTCTTTACCTTGCTAGAAAGTGCACTCGACTCACATTATCATCTATAGCGAGAAGACAGCAGAAATGTGCTGAGATTGGACTCAAGCCGTGTCATAGGCGCATCACGGCAAGATCCTGTGATTTCTGTCTTCAAGACTCTGAGCTTACAAGAACTATTTAGGTTGATGCAACTGTCACGCGGAATCTTTCATACATTTTGTTGCTGATCTACGCACGCACGCAAACCTTCAATGTTATATGATTCAGGGTGCAACCAAAATACTGCAGTACGGAGAGATTTTACTTCCCGATGTCAAAAGGCTATCGATCGGCTATGCAGGGAGTTTAGTATAACTTGCAGCTCAACTCCGCCGGAAGCCGTTCGAGCCTATGCAGTATTACATGACAAGTCCTCGAAATTGGGAAATGCTAAGCACACCCTAAGAAGAATACTAGGCTTCAGTCTTCATTGCGTAAAGATTTCCGAGGTTAGAGTTGCATTTCGCGGAGAAGTCGGAAGCCAGTAGGCTTTTCAAATATGGGAAGCCGTTGTCGAATTGCAGTATAAAGCTATGGTCTTACTTCACCAGCTTAAGAGAACTCGTCAATTCTCAGTCTCCTCATATATGATACTCCTTGATCTTATTTACTGGATACTTTTTCAATCATTCCAAATCATCAATATCCAAGTTCCGTTCTAGATATCAAACCTTCAAAATGCCCTCAAACATCACCTGGAACAAAGAGTGAGCTCAAAGCTATATTCATGGCCATCCCATTTCCCATGCTTCTTTTCAACCACCATCTAACACTCTCGCTAGTCGTCCAGCAACCACCATCGCCCCAGCCTTCCGCTATCCTCTCGCCAGTGACCCCTCCCTTACAGTTGTTGGCCTGAGAGTCACCTTCCCACCAAACGCATCCTCACCACCACACAACCACGGCACCGCAAACGTAATTGCCCATGTGATCTCTGGCTCCCTTACCAGTGCCATGAACTCCGGCGAGGCAAAAACGTACCAAGCTGGAGAAACATGGTATGAAGCACCTGGGTGTTTTCATCGAATCAGTGATAATGCTAGTACGACCGAGGAAGCGGTGTTGTTAGCTACTTTTGTGATTGGGACGGAGGTGCTTGAGAAAGAGGGATTGGGTGTTCTGGTGAAGATTGAACCTGAATATTTGGAGGGTGCGATGGAACAGTTTAGCAGGGGTGGAGGTTTTGTTGGGTTGTGAGGTTGGAAGGAGAGAAGGCACCGATGATTCCGCTCTAAAGTTTACAGTCAGTCGAGCAGGCCAAATACACCAACACTCCTTCCTTTAGATTTGCCCTTATTACTTTTCATCGAACTCCATCGTCCTTCACAAGTTTATCAAGATATCTACTTGGCTCGTGACAACAAAGTGATCTGAGCAGAGAAGAAATGTAGAGAACGCTCCTTCAACGCTAGATCATCTTTTCACGACTGTGATCTTTCTTCCAATGATTTTGCTACTTCCTCGGCTGTAACACCAGGCCGATCAAAGTACCAACATTCCATATCACTTTTCTTCTCACCTCCATCAATAAACCGCGCGTATCCTTCCTTAATCACTTCGCCAGGTCTTCCCCCGGCCCTCGTGAGAATCTTACGACTAGGTGTATTCCTCAGATCAACCTTCGCAACTAATCCCTTAATATTCTGCCTCTCTGTAATCCATTCAGTTATGCTCTCAACTCTCGTTTATAGTTTGAACTTTGTTAACTTCAATAAATGTCGTCACTCACCAGGCAAAGTCCAATACAACTTCAAAAACGCTGCAAAAGCCTCTGTAGCATATCCTTTTCCCCAATAGTTCAAATTCATACAATACCCCGTCTCCAACCCCTGTTCACTCCATCTATTCGTCCCAACCATTCCAATGAATTTAGGCTTGCCTTTCTCATTTATCCAAGGTTGAGGATTTTCTTCAATGGGACGAAGGAGGACGGCGAATTTGTTGGTATCGAGACTTTCTCCGCCGGGGAGAGATTTGGTCATGTTTGCAAGTGCTTCTTCGTGATCTTCGGGAACGCCTTTGGTCCTAGTTGGAGGTTATGTTTGAGTATTACGGTAAAAGTTATGGGAGAAGAGGATGTGAATGGAGGGGTGCACCCACGACCAGGTTAGAGATCTTGGATCTTTCCATAGTTCCCACCAATCTTCGAAATGCTCCTCTATTGTCATGGGCTCGAGCCATAGTCTTGGGGTCTCAATGGAATACGACATCTTACTCTTTCAATTTGCGAAAATGTTCCGTGAAGTGTCAAGATAAAGCTGTCAAGATAAAGTTTCACAAAGAATGAGCACCTTTTAGCAGGTTCCTGTCAGTCGGAGACAAGCAATCACATTTATACAAGCCGGAGTTGAGTCTCAAATCACCTGAAGACATCGAAGAGCAAGATATTGAAGACGGTCCAACTGCACTGTATGACTCTTTTCGGGGTTCGGTTCGGGGTAAGCAGCAAGCTTCTTGTCGGGCTGCAGAAGTGGGGTGCAGAGAATTACGAACACCTTCCTTTTATGACCACCAACATATATACTCAAGAGCTCTTAAGCTACGGAGCCAATCACAAACGTTTACGTCTGAGATATATGCTAACGGGCGGGCTTTTTAGACAATGTTGTTTTGATAGCAAAAGCTTTGAGTTTTCCGGAAGTGAGGATATTCCTCGAGCATTAATTATTCCGATGTATTCGCAGCAAAATATACATTGTTGGAAAGAGAAAAGATGAGAAAGCCCAAGTGTGTTCAAAAACCTGGATAACATGGTTTGCGGCGGACATAAAACCGTGTGCTTGACAGCCCATCTCTGAATGACGAAAACAATGGACAAAGTGCCACAGCGATATATGCATCAAGATAGCCCTTGCCTCTTTGAACGATTTGTGTCCATCTCATCCTGTCTCGCAGTGGATACAAAAAGACGGACCTCTTACACATTTATTTTATATTTATTTAAATTACTAATGTGTACTGAAAGGCAAGTAGGAAAGGAGAAAGATGGGACGAAAGCAGCACTCAGGGAGTAAAAGGCAGATTTAATGCGCCTGCTTCTGTGGCACATTGTTCTTTGTTTAATTCAATATAAAGGTGAACACCTAGTCCCCGTCCTTTTGTCAAACTACTCTAGCGTCCAAACATTCTGATAGGATCCGCGATACGCTTGTCAAATCGGTAGTGATATTGAGAGGGGGTCCGATCTATGCTACTGTGCTCCAGAATGCGCTCGAAGTTCAACATTCAAAGTTAGCGATAGTATTCACATTTAGAGATGACGACGGGGTGAGACTGGAGGTGGTCACTCTCACCAAGGGAGAGCACATTGTCATATAGGATTTGCAGGGCAACCAGGATATCGAACTCAACTGCAATGGCGGCTTCGTCGATGATGATAGGAGAGAAGCGCATCTTAAACTCGGCAAATGTCGCACTATTGTCACAAGTTGCAATCATGATGAAGGTCTTGCCGCCGCGTAGGATGAACTCCGTTGCCAAATCCTTGAAGTCAGAACGGCATCTGTAAGCGAGGCAGGTCAGACGCAAGTAAATCAAATTTCGAGGGAAAATCATGCGCTCGTTCATCGCTCTTTGTAGCTGGCAGTTTGACGAGTTCGTGTTAGTACTTTGGGACATACTGCCAGATTTGTAAATCCTCGAATTTATCATCTAACGCCTCGGTGATTTTCTTTGGTTTATATCCTTGAGCCTCGTACATTTACTCGATACTTCCATTCCAAGTAGGGAAGTAAACTACTTCCGCCTGCTTGGGTAACTATCTAGGTAGACTTGGAAGCACTTTAGCAAACTTCATGGCATTGGCTTTTCCAGTATCGCGAGCCGGGGAAGCAATAAGAACAAGTTGAGAGAGAAACCCAGGCATCCTGCCTCGCGGTGGACACAAAAACGAGAAATTCTTGCACATCTCAAAAACATTCTCTGATGAACCAACAGCAAGGAAAAGATGGAATGTATCAGATGAAAACAAAATTTGAAGAGGAAAAAGTCATCATAGATGTTCATGCTACTGTGACACATTTTTCGATGGTTGAGTCAACCTAAAGGTAAACCACTGGTTAGAAGCACCTTTCTGGAGCGATAAGCCTACATTATTAACTTAAATGTTCATGTCGCCCTGGATAATTTTAATCGTCTTCTCGTCCGATACTTTAAGCTTGGAGTGTAAGTAATACTCACCTTTTGAATGATTCATTGACCCACGATTCAAGCGATTTCTTGTAGGTGGCATATCAAAGGGTATTTTTAGGTACTAAAATTCAATCAAGTGGCATCCGAGGTGCTTGTCTAATAGGAAAGGTGCCTTCTTAGGGATTCTCACTTCTGTAAATATCGTACCGAACATCATGAAGAGATGCTGCAGGGGCGCGAACTCCACAAAGGAGACCAGCATTAGAAGTAGGAGCAAGTTGCAGTTTTTGTCCTACCGCGGTCTGAAGGTGGCAAATGACGTCTGGTGTTGCTCTGAGGCCGCCATTCCAAGTCTTCTGATAGAGCTTTGGATCCGTGAGAATCTTCTTCCACCTGATTTGTTCGCTTTTGCTGGTAAGCGAAGCTACGAGGCCATCGCAGAGCATCTTTGCAATGGTCTGGGAGTCTGCCTTAGATACTTCTTGGATGCCTTTGGTCATCCTCATTAAGAAGTTGATGAGGTCCTCCTTAGTGCCAGTCTTGCCTTTCTTCGCATTGAAGCCATGTTTGTTCGCGATATTTATAAGCTCCCTTACGAACAGGCTATGGAAGCGTGGACATGACCGAGTGTCAACAACAAGCTGGATTCCTCGCTTCGCATCATATATTTGTAAGAGGCTTAGGAAACCGTCTTTATAACTCCTATGTGTTTGAGCGTTGATCGCACCCAATGCTCTGTTCAGCTGTCAACCTTTTCAGCTCCAGGTGACTTATAAACCAATAATAATTTCTCCCTACTGGTAGGGGCTTGGGACCGGTCTTAGCATTAATCTGTGCTTGATTTTCCTGAGCTATCTTGATAATATTTTCGATGGAATGTTGTGGTTCCTAAAATATAGAGGCATTGCCAAGATCGTCCGCAGAGACAGCAGTAAGACTTATGTCTTCCATATATTTAGGGAGTTCCTCGGTAGCGATGTTGTCTAGGAGCTAGCTGACAATTCGGGACTTTCGCGAACGAAGACCTTTTGGAGCTTATTGAGCTTCTAGTAGTGTGGTGATAGAATCGTGAGGCATGGTCCAGAGCAAGCGCTCACAATCCGAGAACAAGATATCATA
Source organism: Halenospora varia (assembly GCA_020726485.1). Lineage (NCBI taxonomy): Eukaryota > Fungi > Ascomycota > Leotiomycetes > Helotiales > Solenopeziaceae > Halenospora > Halenospora varia. The sequence continues at coordinate 232,687 of JAHEWH010000037.1, read as the reverse complement.
CTCCGAATTCCAAGAGCAAAAGGCTTCGTGTCCCCTACCAAGGTCGCGTTCTTGGCAGTCCCGATAACCACGGAAGCCTCTATATGTCGCAAGAGCCTCGACCTAAAGCTTTGAGGAAGTGCGATAGTTTCGGTACGAAGCTCCACGGCGTCGGAAAGTGCAAGATGATCTTCGGCGGGTAAACGGGTAGCTGCAAATACTAGTTAGCACACTTAATCAATATATAGTTGCAGGATGTTAGATGTATACCTTGTGGTGCGGACATAGTAGGGACTATTGATTGTCTCGAGTGTTGAGCTGCAGCAACACGAAAGTCAGGGCGCATGGCGGTCGTGTTAGAGCCGTCTTCATCAACATATCCTGGTAAAGATGTGGAAGACGTTATTTCCCGCACTTCGTTACTGTCACGCAAAGCCAGTAATCATGTTTCCATATGTGCGCTTGACAACCTACCTTGGCGCGAGGACACATTTCAGCTTGTTTTCCTTGCAGTGCATGCAAGCAACACCCGAGCAAGTGATTTTGGCTTTTTGACATGCCACACAATTTGGATAAGCGAGGAGAGAGGATCTTGGGACTGACATATCGCACATCACAACCAGATGGTTTAATATGCAGCATGTCAAAGTCAGTTTGAATATTTCCTGACAATAATTTCCTTCTGGGCAAAATTATTCGTATGGCTACCGCTCATCCCCGTAGATTCGGTGCAGTATGGTTGTTGTTGATTTGAAGTTCCATTAGCGATGGTCGTTCATCGCTAATGGCGCGCCACCCGGGTAGATGTCGGCACCCAAAGTCTCCGACATGGCATCCACAACCTCTATGTTCAAAGGCAGGCCAAATGAAATATCGGACAAAAGAGCACTCAAATAGACGAAAATACTATTGAATCAGATTGCCACAACAGTACAATATTCGTTGTCGCTCATTCCATATTGCAAGTGATCATGAGGCAGAATCTTTGGAATTTTCCAGATGACGTTCAAGTTGAGTTGCCAGGAAATCTTGACTGGAAGCAAGCATTTCTGTACGAGCCTCCTCAGCCGTAATTGAAGATACACAAATTCGTATGGATGCTAGTCTTGAATATCGACATTTGGAGGTCTGTCAAGACCTGCAAATGTTCCTTCTCAGGTCCTTTATCACCATCCTTGAAGCTTCTATCACTAACTTTCCTACACCTCTGGTATTAACCAGGGCGAAATTTTAAGACCGTTTGCTGAGCTGGTCCCCGTGTAAAGTTCTAGTGGCAAAAGATCCGATAGGAGTCTTTGTAAAATGACTTATTCAATGGTCGTTGTGGCAGCAATTCTTATGGTCTCAAACAAAATTTAGCTGAGAACAAATCTGACTCTTGCCATTCCTTTCTATAGAAGTTCTCAATCATACAGGTTTCATAAGTATCGAACTGAATCCTGTACCCACCACGTGTCTATTCTAGTATTCCCTACATCTCTGATCTTGTGCAACCAAGTCCTCAACACTGCCGTTCACCATATTTTCAACATTGATTTCATCCGACACCAAACAACTACATTCTCCCAGTCTCCCTGTGTAACAAATGCCAATGAGCTTAGTTCCAGCGACGATCGCGGTTCAGGTTCCGAGCTTGTATCGTGGCCTCGGTGGGCACGGTGGTGCCATCGTACTGGTTGGCCCTCCAGCCCCATTCTTCACCCATTGCATCTAGGAAGCGATCGTTGCGTGCATCGTCATCCCAATGTGCCTCATAATATGCTGGTCGGGGAGGAACCGGGAGACCACGGACCGAAAGAGCTTGCTCGACTGTTCGCATGGCAGCTCGGTCGACGAGACTTCGGAGTTTGAACTTGGCAATATATTTACCTATGATAGTTAGAATATAGATAACGGTTTAGATTTAGTTGACTGAAGACTTGCCGAAGTACCCATGATAGTCACCTCCAGCAACAGGAGGACCAGGTGGGTAAATGGAGCACGGCCGCGATCCATCCACAACACGTGGCTCAACAACTACAACAATATACGTGCTATTTTCGAAATGATTGTTGTTGTTGTTAGCTGCATCAGCGTCAAGAAGAAACTTGAAGTAGCCTCGGCTGCGGTCGCCCCAGCCATGGATCCCAACGGAGAAGCCTGCAATACCCAAAAGAACATGATGGATCTCTACAGGAACCTGAGGATTGTTGGGTCTAGTGACCTGCTTCATGAGGTTGATGAAGCCGGAAAGGAAAGGATCAACAATCTGGTTCCCAAGAGTTGTAGGGATTGCTCTGGTGCCCTGCCGACAGAAAGCCATCAAAAACTACTACAACGTTAGTATGTCGGTAGTGCGGATGAAGGTATGATGAACACCTACCTGTCGCATGGTATCCGCTGGTTGATATCCCTCTGGGTGCGGTTGTAGATGACCACCACTTAGGGCTATGCCATACCTGTGCCCGGTGTGAGGAATTGCCGAGAGCAAACGCTGAAACTCTTCAGGCCTTGATCTGAAGACATGCGTGCACTTATTATGGCCAGGAAGTGTTTGACAGTCGGCTCGTCTTCTGGCTCTGGAAACTGTTAGCTGTTTCAGTGTATATATGCGAGAATTGTGAAAACTCACTAGCAGACTCTAGCCACTTGTTGATTTTGTCCAAATCAATAGGTCGGGCCCAGGGGAGAATATCCTTCATGGTGACCTCCGAAGCTTTCTTGGGACCCGAGAAGCCTTCAATATGCTCAGGTAGCGAACACTCATGGCTGCCATCTTTACAGGCTGAGCAGGGCTTCTGCACCGTATTATACTGCTTCTTGACATTGCAGCCTCGCAATCCTTCATCCCGACATCTGGTACAAGATCGGCTCAGCTCGAGCCCCCGCAAACAGATTCTGTTCTTCTCGCGCAGGGTTTCTCGTCTGGCTCTCTGCTCTGGGGTTTCGGTAGCCTAGTTGGGTCAGCATATGCTTCTCGGATACTAGAGTGTATCTGTACTTACTCTTGTAGGGCGGGTATGAAGAGGGGCTGGTAATGCGATAGCATCTGGGACAGATAGCCCCCAGCTATTGATGTTTCTGAGGCCGGCTACATCTGCAGTTGGCAACTCGAAGCCTTCCCAGTGACTAAACTGAGGACTAGCACTGTTCTGCTGTGCACTTCCCTCGAAACCGTCGTTGTGCAGCCAGACTATAGGTGCATCCTCGGCATCGGCGCGATGGATCTCAGCAGTGGCAGGAATTGTGACAATAGTGCCATTACGAACAATTTGTCGGCTGCCCATGACCACTCCAATGGAATAGTGCCTGTCGATATATCCGGCTCGGCGAGCCAACTCAAGCATCAGGGAGAGCTGATCAATGGAGAGGTTGTTCATGGCCAGCATTTCAGTATGAACTTCGCGATATAGGTCATCATGATTTTCATCACGGAGAGACCCAAGTCGTTCTTCCAGCAGTTCGGCATACTCTGGTGTGGGCGTTCCTGTCAAGCCAATAACAGCAGGCACAGACTCATCATTGGCGGCGTCCAGATTATAATCAGCAAACATTAATTCCATCAAATCATCATGGTTGATGGGAATGATGCCTTCTGGGGGACTCTCTCTCCTATAAATGTCGTATCTAACATAATGGAGAGATGCAGCCAGGGCCCGAGGTCCGCAGAGGAGACCAATGTTCGACGTAGGAGCTGGTTGGAGACCTCGCCCAACCGCGGTCTGGAGATGACAGAGAATATCTGGGGTGGCTGTCAGACCTTCATTCCAAGTTGTTTGATAGCTTTTGGGGGCTGCGAATATTTTGCTCCAGCTCAATTGGTCGCTCTTGTTGGGTAGGGAAGCCACAAGGTCATCACAGAGCAGCTTCGCAATGGCTTCAGAGTCTGCTTCAGAAAGATCCTTGATGCTCTTGGTATTCTTCATCAGGTACTCGATGAGATCTTCTTTGCTGCTTGCTTTGGCTTTTGACTTGAAACCTTCCTTTTTGGCGAGGCGCAGCAGTTCGACAGAAGACATACCATGGAAGCGCGAGTATGATTTTGGATCAACAACAGGCTGTCTACCGTGCTTCGCGTCGTATATTTGAAGGATGTTGATGAAGTCGGCGCGGTTGCCCTTCAGAGATTCAGCACTGGCTGCACCAATACCACGTTCTGCAATGACCTCCTTGAGCTCGGTATTGCTCATGAACCAGTAATTTTGGCCAGTCGGCAATGGTTTAGGAGCAGTTTTGGAAGACACCTGTGCTTGATTCTCACGTGCCATCTTGATGAGTTCTTCGACTGTGTGGTAAGGCTCCCAGAATATAGAAGCGTTGTCGAGCTCTTCTGCGGGAATAGAGCTAACATCTAATTCCTCCGAGTACTTGAGAAGTTCTCGTGCAGCTACATTTTCAACTAGCCAATTGACAAGACGAGACTTCCTAGCTCGGTTTGGCGCTTGTTGAGCTTCTGGTATGGCGTTGATTTGGTGGTGGGGCATTCTCCATAGAAGTCTCTGGGAGTCCGAGAATAATACATCGTATTGGGCAAGCCATTCGCAGCAAGCATAATTACCCCTTTTGAGAAGCTCTTCTTGTTCGTCCCTGAATCCGCGGTAGCCCCTGTAGGTTGCAAGCGCTTCGATTTGCAATCGTGAAGACTTCAGGTAGTGTTGACGACGTGTCTCCGTGGCAGCAGCAAGGGCAAGTCTATGTGCAGCGGCTAAGCGGGCGTCTATGAAAGTCAGTTGGGTCATTCAATCGATAGTTAAAGCTGTATAGCCTGGGGATTAATATACCTTGTGGTGGGATCAAATCAGGGGCAAGGGACCGCCTTGAGAACTCGGCGGCGGCGAAAAGGAATGCAGGGCGCTCTGTGTTATCGGACCCGCTTTCGTTGTTGGCGTTGGATGGCTCGCCTTGTGTTTCCTCGTCACTAAGACATGTATGAGTAACTGACTTTGTTGTTTGAGATTTGCAGATTTTGCACTTACTCCAGGATGTAAACACATTCACAGCCGTTTTCTTTACAGTGTTGGCAAAGCACGGCGCCTGAGCAAGGAATTTTGGCTTCAGCACATGCTTTGCATCTCTTGTAAACACATTTTGAACCGCTCTTTGCGCACTCGGTGCAGGGATCGCCTCGGGAACATTCTCGTCCGGATTTTGTGCACCGCTTACACGGCTTTCCGAGATGCTTGTGCAATTGCCTTTGTAAGTGTAAGTCAAGAAGTCCTTGAAAATACGAAATTAGATTCAGCTGGGCAGCTTACCTTTTTGTGACGACACACTCGACGCCATCCTTGGTACATTTACTGCAAGGAACGCCACCCGTGCACTTATCTTTCTTCTCACGGCAATTATCGCAAGCCCTATAGATAATTATAAAAGTGAACTCAGTATGTAAGATCAACATGACTTACGTGTGCCTTGAAGTTGGATTCGTGATGTTCACATACTCGCTTTCCTCTCGAGCAGCTTCGGATTGTGAAGGGACGGGATCATTGCTGGAGGTTGTTGGAGGTGGTTCTGACCTAGCGACTAGTCAACGTAATGTGCGTCAAAAGACTAACTAGAGCATACCCGTCTGCCCATACGCACGGAATACCTCCTTTCACGCGTTGACATCGCTCGCAAGGGTTGCCGCCTTTACATTTCTCTTTGACTTTCCTGCATGCCTCACAAGAAGTCCTCTTGGCCACGACTTTGACAACGTAAACACAGTCTTTGCCAGCTTCTGTGCAACGTTGGCATGGATGTGTGTTCGAACAAGGATTGGATTTCGTTGGCTTTGCTCGGCACGCTTCGCAATTGCGGTCCCCAGCTTCTGCAGGACGGGCTGTAGGAGTGGCATCGGGAGGCTTGCTGAAAGTAGTTGCAGTCGATTGTGCTTTGCTATTTGCCGTTTTGGAATTTGCCGCAGTTTTCTTGGGTACAACAGGCTTTTTTGGTGCCGCAGGTTTCTTGGCTAGTGTTGTGGATGGTACGGCTACAATAGATGTCAGAGGAGATTTTAGAGGAGGAGTCCGAGGTAGAGACGCAAGTAAAATGCTACCGGCCTCTTTTCCGAGTCCAGGAACAAGTTTTCACTTACTGTTAGGTCTAGCCCGTTTAGCAGCAGGAGCGGATGGAGCTGGAGCTATGCGCTTTGAGCCAGCAATAGCACTAGAAGTAGCCCGATGGAGTAGGGTAATTGGCTCATCATCAGTGTCTTCAGGAGCTGTGCGCTTCGAGCTGGCGGCAGCTCCACGACGACGAGGGGCAATTGGTTCTTCGTCAGAATCTTCCTCGGTACTTGGCAGCATGTCCGAAGCAGATTCCTCCAGCTCAACGACGGGAACGGGAGGGGCACGACGACGAGCTGGGCGTGGTTCCTCATCAGAAGACGAGTCGCCATTGCGGACTGGCTTGGCTGTTGTCGCGCGCTTGTTGACCATTTTGATGTTGGTAATGTGAGGGCCTAGTGGTGTCAGTAACCATGATCGTTGACGCGTCAGTAGATATAGGCATTACTTACTGCTTGAATATGTGCTGGAAGTGGAACTTGCCTAGGCTTGTCTGAGGCTTCGCGCAAGGATTGATGGAACTGAAGGACCTAGATCGCGTTAATTGAGGGTGAAGTTGCTGGAGACTCGTCAGCTCGCAGTAAGAGGGATGTGGGATCTCGACAAGAATCCTCTCTTGCTACTCTACTGTAACCTTTGTCTAGCTTCCTTGCAACTCTCTTGTAACTCCCCCGTAACTTAGAAGCTTGACCCTTGGTGAGGTAGACGATTGTGCATGAAGTTTATAAAGCCTCCAGATTTCTCCTTCGGGATGCACTCAAGATTGCTCAAGAGAGATCGGGGGTATGTGCTAAACAGAGTGGGTGAGAGGATGATGGTTGGTTTGTCGTGTAAGACGATCTCGAGATCAACAGAGTCCTGTACAAGCAGCAGATATTGAAGTCGACGTCGCTGAAAAAGAGGAAAGAAAGTTGAGGCGTGTTAAGCTTCGAGATATCGAGGCCGCAACGCTAGCGTTGGCCCGTGCTGTTCTGCTTGACAACGCAACTTGAAGAGGAATGAGCCCAAGTTGGGATACCAGCGGAAACAAAAGCTTCAGTGGTACTACGGGTAGGCTTGGGAAGGTCCCACGTCGAGCAATTCCTCCCAGGCAACGCACTGTAATAATAACAGCCACAATCGACGAAGGAAAAGGATTCAGGCAGAGTAGGACGATCAAGCGGCATCAGCAAGGGGAATAGAGGATAGACAGACGGCCATCAGGCTTTGGCAACGCGTTTTCGCTCAAAGATTCTTCCAACGAGTGTCGGCAGAAATGTTTGATTCTAGTCTAACGTGCTTTTGCGAGCGTGTTTCAAGGCATACATGCACGCGTGCGCATTTCCTGTTATACAGCGATGCTGATTGTTGGCAGCCATAACAAGTGAGGAGTCTAGTACTGCGCCGCAAGATAGACTACGCTGCAGGAAACGTATTGTGCTTTCGAGGATGTTCAAACGAAGGAGCTACTCCTGTGGCAGCGATCGAGTGATCCATCACCAAATGGGCTGGGTAGGGTACAGTCAACGGATGAGATGTTATCCTCGCGCAAGATGTGGAAGTGGAAAACTATGCACATAGGTATGCCGTGCTGTCTTTGCCTAATGCTCTGTTTAGTTATGCGCGAGACCGAGTTGATCTTCAACCTAGAACAACAATCTATGTCCTCAATCCTGAGACAGGACACGATAGCAATTCATGTTTGTGAAACTCTGCCAGCTGCGGTAACATTCGATGAGGTTGGGCGTCACCACCAACAACAGCATAAGGTATCGAGAAGAACGAGCTTCGAGAACTCTCGAGGAGCACATATCTTTGTTTCATTCTCTGGGAACCCCCCCCCTCCTGTTCAACAATGAACAGGCATTGCTGAACTCTATAAGGTGTAGCAACCAGAAAGCAATGACATATATCATGGGTGGAGAAGAAATGTTTTGAAAAGACAATCCTACGTTCCCTTTGAAGAAAAGCGCATCAAATGCAACCTCTTTTTGGAGCTTTCCATTTAAGGCCTCGTACAAAACTCGATGCATGAGTGGGTGGGCCAACTTGACTACCTGACTATAGCATCGTCGCGTTTGTCTTATTGCGAGAAATTTGCTATGAGCTTACGAAATACTGGGTAATGGGACGTATCAAATGTGTTTTGTGTTCTGTTGTCGGTGACCTTGAAGTCGGGGTTGCGGCACGAGTCTTGGACGATAGGAAGGAGGCAAGGTTCGCTCCTACCAATACTCTAGCCAATTGAATCCCCTTAGGGTTGCTAGATTTCGGAACGGGACTTGAGCCCCATACAGTGAAACCATTTCTGCGCGGCTCATCTCGTGAATACAGTAGTTTCTTTGTTGTTGAGGCTGGGGAACTTAATACTGTCCTTGACGTTGGTTCCACAAAGTCTTTGGTGCCGACGCAGGTTCGAGCCACAAAGCCGCCGCTCAGCCACAACACCCTGCTTCCCAATATCAAGGACCCCGTACCTTTCGAGATTCAGATTTGAAGTTTTGCCGGGTCGAGCAGTAAAAGGAATGTATACTATGACCGGGCTGGAGACGACCTGCATCCTTGTCTATACACTTGCCATCCCATGGAACACTCTAACCTGGCGTGTACTAAGGCTTGTACCAAGCTTTTGCCATGTGGGAATAGCTACAGCAATACCTGTGGCGCTAATTGCGAGTGCTTGGAATGTGACCCGATCACAGATTTTCCTACACTTAGCATTAATGGTTACGACTCGGGGATTGAGAGTGACGCTTCTAACTTGCCTCATTCTGATATTCGCCAGAGCTTTGCAGGCGTCCTTTATAGTCGCCATGCCACTGTGAGTAGCTCTTCTGGCCAGTCAAGTCCATCAAAGAAATCTCCCGGCCGGGGATATGCCACCCGCCCAACCGCGGGGGTTGAACGTCATGTTGCAACTCTACACTGGCAAGATGAACGTGGTACCCAAGCTTGGCAGGACTGGGACCATCAGGCTTTTGAAATGGCGTCTTGACCTGCTTGATAGGGCGCTCTTTTCCTCTCGAATAGTTCTCTTGGTACGGCCGTTCCCGGCATTGGCTCGATCACCATTCCTATCGACAGTTGTCTTTTGGTAAGTCTCTTTGAACACGAGCTTGGGAGGATCGACCTGAGGTTTGCCCTCGCTCTCGTAGAGCAGCTTCGCCTGGTACTCGGTATCGGCCTGCTGAGGTTAGTGTCAGAACTCTCGGGATATCATTCATCCGAGACAAAGTGCTTTTACTTGTGAGAATAGAAGGGTGTGGCTAGTAGGGTCATGTGTTCGGCTGGTGTGTCTAACGAACCCTAACTAAACACCCCACCCCACCTTGGAAAATCCAATAGGGAAAATTGACAGTCGCTGGACTCGGTGAATACTCGGCTTGTCTTGAAAATCCTGCTCTGTCCTTTATATTACAAAATAAGCACAACTCCATCAAATCATGAGCAAAACAGCTCGTTTCTTCAAGCAATGTGGCGCAGCGGTATGTCCTTCTCCCTAAAATGGCGACAATGAGAAAACTTTGCTGACTAATCCAAGGAAGCGCGCCGGGCTCATACAGACGCCATGAGATGATCTGGATACCCGGAGGTCCCACGATCGAAACGTGGCATTGCTAACATTTTTTGACTTTCTCGTTGATTTTTGGCATTAGTTTGGAGTTGTGGTGTTGAGAAAAACTTTTTGCCGTAAGCGAGGTCGCACCAGCATCACAATATATTAGCACTTTAAACATGATGCACTGACTTAAAAACCATAGAAAATCATTAATTAGTATCAAATCTACAAATATTTTAAGCAATTTGGTCAAGTTATATGTGGCGAGAAGAGGCGATCTCGAGATCACCCCACTTTTCATGCAGACTTTTGTCCACACTCCACCACAGTCAAAATTTCGATAATGCTACAACTCTTAACCGAGAACATTTGAACATTTTGTTTGGAGTTTTCAATCGCGCAGCATCCACGTAATTCTCCTTACAACTTGTGTTTAAAATGGCACAGTTTGTTATGCCCAATTAGAACCTCGCAGTCCTCACACGGGACCCAACACAAAATCCATTGTCCTGAAACTTGGGGGAGAAAAAGAACGAATAATTAGGCATAAATTACTGCTCTAGCTTGAAAATTTTGCAACATGCAGGAAGTTCTCAGACCTCCACGGCTAAAGGAATTATCTGGGCGGAAGCGAGGCCGCATACCCACTAAGCACTGCTTTCGCTTTATCCTTTCTCATTTCTACTTACCTTTCAGTAAATGCCAGTAATTTTAAAAGATAAGAGGCCCGAGTATTATGTCCACCACCGGACAGAATGAGATGAACACACACCATTTGAAGAGGCAAGAAATATTTCGACGCATATGTCGCTATAGTGAGTCAATTATAGAGCCGATCGAAATATTTAGAAGCTACAGTGGTTTGGCTTCTGATCACGGCGAGGAATCTGGGATCCAAACCTTCAAGTCGTCGAAGGTGTTGCAATCTCTGCCCTGATAATGCTGCATGAGACCGTGCTTGGGCTTGAATTGGGATGGGAGTGTGAGGCTCCTCAGTAGAACTCGCGACTTAGTGTGTGAGCTTTTCGTCCATCGGAAGTCAGCTTTGATCTATATGTTTTCTATGTCCGTAGCTGCAAACTTTCCGTCCAGTTGGCGGTGTTCAATATGAAGTGAGGTTCCTTCTTGGAAGGTTTTCGCTCGCGGATCAACATTCTAGACTCTATGCTGATTCTGGCAAATGGAACGGCGTCAGAGGAGACTGATATTCTACCAGAAGCGGCGTAAATATCCAGGAAGTATGGAAGATTATAATCAAAACAAGGACAGTCAGAAGATCATGTAGCGTTTATCCCAGGACATGACGTGGTGTATTAATCCCTTCCAGAGCGACGATATTGAACGTGCTCACAATAAATTACAATTCCAACTCCAACTTCAATTTCAAATATCAAGTCCAAAGCTAAACAAAGTCCAAACACCCAAATCACAGCACCTCCTCCTCACCCATCTCCACATCCTCGCTCGAGATACCACCGGGTAATTCTGCACCTAGACCAGCAATCCCCTTTCGAACCTTGATCTCCTCCGCCCGTTGCAATTGCCATGCCTGCTCCTCACTCAAGGTCGATCGAACATTGTCCCGGCACTCTTTCCGAAGTTGTTCCAGCTCCTTCATATAGATTTCCTCTTGTACTGAGAGACTATCTTTTCCGGTAGTCAGAAGGGCACTTGGACCTTGGCCGTTTCGACGGTGATGCAGGGGGATCGATTTCGCTACTGCCGCTGTTTGAACGTTGGACCAGAATCCGCTTCTGAACTCTTCTGCATTGAGAGGGAGAAGAGTCGGGTGGTCGACTTTAAGATCGATGATATCACCACGGTCGATGAGGTCAAGAAGGAAGTAAGCCCAAGACGGATTCTGGAGATATATTGAGTGCAGCTTTTCCCGCATCACTTCGACGTTCAACATGCAAATTAGTACTTCTTCGGCCCGGCTTATGGCAACATTGAGGCGGTTCCATTCTCGAAGGAAGCCAAGGTAGCCTCCCTCCGTCGGACACGAGAGGCATGTATCGAAGAGAACTAGCTTTCCCTCTTGACCTTGCGACTTTCCGATAGTGAGAACCAGAATTCCGCAGTTTGGCCATTGAATATCGAGCTGCTCTCTCCAGAGCTTGGCTTGGGACTCGAAGGGGGTGACTACCACGAAATCTGTTGAGAGCAGGTCAAGATCTTCGGAACTATGGAGCGCTTTAAGAAACGCGATGCCAGCCTTAACGTGTGCATAATTGATGGATGATGCAGTGTTCCCGGATCGAGGAAGGCTGGAATATCCATTCCCGACGCTCAGACAAAGTCGGCGCAGATCTTGAACTTCTTGCTCTTGCTTCGTTCGGACCACGCCTTTACGTAACAAGGGCTCGTAGGCGACCTCATTCGCTGGCGAGAACCACCAGTTTTGAAAGGCGTTGTGGAACGCAGAGTCCTCGCCATGAGCAGAAGCTAAACCTTTGTAGCCACCAAACATCCCAACTGGCTCAGCGATTGATTTGCCAAATCGATAAGTGATCTTAAGCATAGTCCGATTGATGCTGGTGTGCTCAAGAATGCGCTCAAAGTTCGATATGCAGAGCTGGTCGTAGTATTCGCCTCTGGAGATGACGACGGGGCGAGATTGTAGATGATCACCGAGGAAGAGCAAATTGTCATGCGGGATTTGAAGGGCAACCAGAATATCAAACTCAATTGCAATGGCGGCTTCGTCGACGATGATAAGAGAAAAGCACATGCCAAGTTCTGCAAAGGTTGCGCTATTGTTGCAGGTCGCAATTATGATCAATGTCTTCTTGCGAGGCTGAATGAACTCCGTTGCTAAAGCCTTAAAGTTCTGCTTGAACTCCTTTAGAATGACGTCTATAAGGGAGGCAGGATTAGAGGCAAGTGACTCAAATGTTGAGAGGAAATCACGCGCTCGTTCATCATTCCTTGTAGCTAGCAGACTGATGATTTCCCGGCAGTACTCTAGGACATGCTTCCAGAGCTGCAGATCCTCAAACTTCTCATCTGACGCCTCAGTGACTCTCTTTGGCTTATATCCTTGAGCCTCGTACATACGCTCAATACTTTCAGCCCATGTAGGAAAGTACACAACCTCGGTCTGTGTGCGTACCACTTTAGGAAGGTTTGGAAGCACTTTGGCGAACTTCATCGCGTTGGCTTTGCCAGCATTGCGAGTCGGAGAAGCAATCAGAACAGAATGCGAGAGAAACGCAGACCACAAGGCACAATTAACAGCAACAACCGACTTTCCTGTACCAGGAGGACCTTGAACATAGGATGTTGATGTGAGAGAGTCCAAGCAACTGCGAATCGCTCGTTCCTGAAGCTGATTAACTTGAAGCGACTCTTGCCAGTCCTGATGGGCGTTGTAAGTTGGCAGACTGCTCTTTCTCATTGTTTCAAGCGCCTTTTGATATTTAGGTTTCAAGGCCTCGGCCGCGGCTATGGATGCTTGCTTCTCGGCAGCATTTCTCTCACTCTTCTCCTTCTTGGTCTGCTTGCCAGCACCTGACACTATGGAAGCAATTTTTGGCGATGGGGTTGCTTTCGAGACTTCGGGAAGGGCAGGGAAGCCAAGCCACAGGTGTTTGCGGTCGATGGTAGCATCTCGGCAGAATGACAGAATGCCTTGAAGTTGTCGACGTGGAGCTGTAATATCAAGCTCCATCTCAAGCATGACCTTGAGTGTGGCGCCTTTGGAGAATCCAGAGGGTGCACTGGCATTTTCAGCTAGACTCAGATCTAGTATGAAATCGGCATCCATCTGATCTTGGAGGTTTTGAGGAATATCGGCAACACGAGCTTCGATATCATCAAGTGCCATTACCTGGCCATTACTGTCGAGACGACGGATCTTGAATTTCGTGTCTGAGGAAATGGCTGGTAGTTGTTGTCCTGGAGGTTTGCTGGCATTGACGTGAAGAGTGAAGTGTTTCGTGTCGGCGGCATCCTGGTCGATATCTATCTTGTGCGCCTGAGAGTGTGCAGAGAAGCTATAGGTCTGGCTGAGGATTTCGCGCTGGTATTCTGTATCCTGCAGTAAAGCGACTATAAAGCGACACTCAAATTCCTTCATGGACGTGAACCGTGTCTTCATGGGGAACGAGATATATGACCCATCATCGCTTTTGGCCCATGGGAGGAATGGTGCTGCATCTAGGCCCATAAGTACAGCCTCGAACCAAGGGATTGCTTTGGTGGTCTTGCTATCTCCAGACGGAATCATGATATCAGAGCGGACAAGCTTGTATCCCCAATAAATGCCCTTTGTGAGGCAGCGCTTGATAAGATTGTCCCAGAATTGATCCACGAATCGCCAGTTATCGTCAACTGCGGTACGCACGATAGTAATGAACATGGCGTTGGTCAAGCATTTGTGGAAGACTTCTCTAGAAGGGCTCTCGGCGCTAGAGAAGCCAGGTTCGTTGAGAAGTCTAAGGACGGTATCTGACTTGGGGCTGCCATCCTCTCTGACAACGCTTTCTTCGCGTAGCTGAAATCGAATACAATCTACAGCATTTTCGTGATAATTGTTTTTGATACTATCGATAATGGCTGTGATTTGGTCGTTCGTATTGATTAATTGAGGGAGCATGAGATCGTCCCGAATAGCAGCTTGGAAGTTTGCGAGATCGACATTCTTGATAGTTTTTCGCAGAGGACAATCGGTAGTCTGCTCCGAATTAAGAGAAAGAGTTTGTTCGTGAATGAATGAGTTGCCAGTTGTAACCCCGATTTTGATCTCAATTGCTGGGTTCTGCGAGGAGGGTTCTACACCAAGTCAGCAATCACATTATCACCAAAAATCCACAAGGTAAACCTGTTACCCGATTCGTTTACAGTGAGGCATAAAGCAGGAATGAACTTACCATATCGCGTTCGCAGTGCTTTTTGTTCATTGACGAGAGGGAAGATGTTGGATTCTTTAATGCTCGATAATATGACGACGCACTTCGAGACTTTGAAGGCGTCTAAATGGTCTTTCTTCTTTTGAGGGTAGTCTGCACCTAGGGAGTCGCTGTGTTTTCCATCGTATGCATCTTCAAACCGCTGAAAGTAGGCCTTGGTAGCGGCTACTTTTGTCTCGAAGGCAACGGCGGGGTGCTTTTTAGATGGGTCGGAACGATCTCCTCCGCCTCCCTTTCGTTTATGGGGTCGCTGAGGTAGCTGAAAGCGCGCGTTGGAAGACGACATCGTAGTTTATATGCCTGCGACGCGCCCTATTAGTTTCGAGTTAATGAAACGGAAATCAAAAGAGGATCTTACAATCTATCTGCCTTATCGGGTGCTATAGACTGCCGTGCTTTCGCGATGGACTTGTATTCGATCTTTGACAAATTAACACTGCTCATCTAATGAATAAAAGAAAGGAGGTAGTACGTACTAAGAAAAGTTTGATTACTCTCTAACTGTAGCCTTCTCGGGCGCAACAGTTATGGAGGTTGAAGAGTTCGAGCGCTTGGTTGTTTGGTGAAGGCTACGAGTAAACAACGTTAGTAAATGCTTTTCAAAACTCCACACAAACCTTGCTTAGCCCTGCTCCTAAGTATCTCCCTCGTACTTCCCCCGTAACTCCAAAGCTAACCCTAGTGGGGCAGACAGATGTGCAAGAAGTTTATAAAGCCTCCAGATTTCTCCTTCGGGATGCACTCAAGATTGCTCAAGAGAGATCGGGGGTATGTGCTAAATAGAGGGATGGGAGGACGGTGAGGTTTTTGCCGAAATATCATACGTACATACAAAAACAGCCTACGTAAACGTTGGATGGTAATGAAGACGCGCTGAGGAAAGAAGAAGATGGAGGCGACGCGACAAAAGTATATCTTCAACTTTGAGCTCGCTAAATCATGTACTAGTTGCGCGCTAAGACTCCTTTCACGTGCCAACCATGCCCTCGCCAAACCACCATCAAGCTGATTGCAGTATGCTCAGTTGCAAGATTTGAAAGATATGGCGATGGGTACGTTTGGTGCAACGACTCGAGTTCATTTTCTCACCCTGCAGCAATGCCTATCTCGACCTTACGAAGTTCCAGCTCACCTCCGAGCCTTAGAAGGATCAATACTACGTACTTCTTGGCTATTGACTCGGGTCCGTGACTGTTGATCCTCTTGCGCCAGAGCAACAGTACAGCACATATTTTCGTTACGCCTACGACCTCTAGCTCCCTGGTTTATGTTCGAGATGACACAATTGTGAGGCGTGTTATACTGTATAGAAACCTGTAATATCGAGTTAACTCAAAAATACGAGAAGAGCTCATGAAGAGAGAGGAAGTCTGTTGACGAGAAAGTCGAGGAGAGACAGGATGAATAGCCATAGGTATAGTATTCTCCGATCACGTTTTCTAAAACATGGAAGATAATTTATGAAATGGCTAAAGTGAAGACGGATAATTTATCACAGTGACAAGCTTACCGAAGAATATTTAGCCCTTTAAAGCATTCTTTTCGTCTTATGACCTTTTGACTTGCCTCTACATCTAGTATTGTATATCCTCAACAGAGTGGGCATTAAGTCAGTCAGTCAGTCATCAGCGAGCCATATTTGTTCGCTAGTCGACTGGACTAAATAAAAAGGGGTCACTTGCTTGCGAGTTGGCTGACTGATTAGCGAGCTGACTTCATGCCCACTCTAATCCTCAAGTTCTGTAGCCTGTCCGCTTGTTCTGCCTCCGGCACGCCTACATGTCGTCACACTTACCTGGAGGAATATCCCAGGAGATTAATGACAAGCCAGAATAACTAATATCGGGATACTGGATAGAAGATAATTTATTGCAGATTTCAGATTGAGAAGTTTTGTTGATCAGGCTGGTCCTCAATCACTTCCAACTCCACATGTTAGTTGATTCGTATGGGTAAAGTCTGAATGGGGATCATGATGAGATCCAGATGACAGAAAGCCACATGAGTTTCTCGGGGTTATTTCTTGAACATAACAAGAGAAATATCCAAGAGTCGTGGTAGATCAGTACCGCTGTACAAGATTGGAGGCTTGGTTGTCGCTGTTTTGACGTGAAGGGCATACGGGAATATGTTCTGAGTTTCATAAGTGGACACCCAAGAATCTCATGGATTTGCGAGGACGGGCACAAAAACGTTTGCTTAAGAACTTTGTGATTCTCGCATGTCGTTGGTTGTGTCCGGGTACCATACAACCTCAAAATGCTGCCATCCCCACAATCCCGGTCACCGTAATCAACACCATACCTCCACACCTCGCGACAAGAGCTCCCCTCCATTTCTCCCACCACAAACCAAACAACCACCACACCACCCAAAATGGAACAACGAAGCCCCACTCATGCATCCCACCCCTTCCCAACCGACCCCTCCGAATTCGACTCCGACGACCGCATCTCCTTCTCCAAGCTCGACCAGAAATTCCTCCTCGTCCAAAGCGACGGCACAGAATTCGAATTCGACGACGCTATAAAACGATGGATACCCGTGGTGGACGAGGCGCTGTTGGAGGAGCAGCAGAAGGCGTATATGGTTAAGGGAGTGGATGAGAGTGAGCCAGTGGAGGCGATGAAGAGGAAGAGGAAGAAGGAATATGTTAATGGGGAGGAGGTATGCTAGCCTGATACTTTCATGCCAATTTGAATAGGGTATATGCTAATGGTTATGGTATATAGGAAGGAGGCCGTATGGTCAAAGCACCCAAGAAATCCAAAGCCCCCCTCCCGCCTCGCGCAAACACAGCAGTCTACATAACCGGCCTCCCCTTCGATGCAACGGTCTCCGAAGTCCACGAAGTCTTCTCCCGCAAATGCGGCGTCATCGCCGAGGAAATCGACAGCGGAAAACCGCGTATAAAACTTTACACGGACGAGAAAGGAGAGTTTAAAGGCGACGCTTTGGTAGTGTTTTTCAAAGCGCCAAGTGTGGATATGGCCATTATGTTACTCGATGACACGGAATTCAGATTCGGCGATTCGAGTAGAATGCGCGTTCAAGCTGCGGATGCGAGCTATAAGAAGGTTCAGCATGAGGGGAATGGCGAGCAAAAGGAACGCCCGAAGGTCAATATGAAAGACAAGCAGAAAATCATCAAGAAAACCCAAAAGCTCGATGCGCGATTAGCAGACTGGTCTGACGACGAGCCTTCCACGATTGCGGATACGAGTTCGCGGTGGGATAAAGTGGTGATATTAAAGCACATGTTTACACTTGAAGAACTGACTGAGGATCCAGCTGCTATATTGGATATCAAGGAGGATATCAGAGAGGAATGCAGCAAATTAGGAGAAGTTACGAATGTGGTTCTTTTTGATTTGGAGAAAGATGGAATTGCGAGTGTGAGGTTTGCGAATGTGGAGAGTGCGAGGGCTTGTATTAGTCTTATGGATGGAAGGAGTTTTGCGGGCCAGAAGGTTGAGGCGTATATTTCGGATGGGAAGGAGCACTTTAAGAAGTCGAAGAAGAAGGGGGATGATCATGAGGAGGGGAAGTCTCTCGAAGAGTGATGGATTTATTTGTTTGGACGGGAGAGATGCTAGTCATTGGGGTAATGGGTGGGAAGAAGCTGATACGGAAAGAGGATGGTGAACATGGTAATGAGGGGAAATCCTTCGTGGACTTTCGAGTTTTCCAAACTGGACTCAAAGTCGAAACGGACGGCAAAAGCACGAATCAATGTGACATGATGTAAAATAGAAACAGTGATACCAAGAAACGCAATACGGAAAGCAAACAAATCTGTCATCCAAACGTGGCTTGTCTATTGAGAAGACCGGGTGGTTAAGTTAAAAGTGGTTACGGTAAAAGCAATGTCGAGGGCTCGGATGTGGGAGATGATAAAGTTACTACTGAATAAAGCAATGTATTACGAATGAAGAGAGAAAGCATCTTTGAGAAATAGCGATTCACAGTTTCAGGCACGTTAACAATGTAACTTTCTGAAGCGGAAAATAATTACACCTGTCATTCCTATCATGTTCTGCATATCTAATATCCTGACATCAAATACTACCAATAGTGATAGTAATAACGCCAGCAATCATCATGTATCAAATCCTTCGCTCAGAACGCCAATCTCAAAATACAAACCCAAGTCAACAAATTCCCATATATACCCAAAATCTTCTTGCTCTAACCCATGCCTTCAATCTCGCGAGCTCGATCAACTCGATCAAGCATTCGGATCACTCTCCACAACCTCCTCCTCCTCCTCCCCACCTACCCTCTCAACGGGCAAGTCAACATCCTTAACAGGATGAATCAACATAGGCGGCAAACACATCCTCCCCTCACCCCCCTCATTCCATTAACCCCCTTCCCATCCCTCCCCTCATCCACAACCAATTCAAACTCCTCACCCCCCTCATTATTAACCTTAAACCCCAACCACCTCTTCCACAAATTCGGCGCAAACCCCGCGTTATAATACCACGTCATACCCAGTAAATTATGTTCTCTCTCTCCAAAAACAGAAGAGCGAGAACCGCCGGAAGCGCCGTTTTTACCACTGTTGAGGACGGAAGCGAGATATGCGGTGGGCCATTCGCGGTCGACGAACATGGGGTGTGGGACGTAGACGGCTTTGAGACCGTGGTGCAGGGCTGTGGTAGGTGCCCACATTTCGGAGAAGGCGTGGTGTTTTTTGTGGGCGGTTTCGCGGTGCATGGTATTTAGTAGACGTTTGGACATTCGTGCAGATGTTACGATTGCTGCTCGGCGGGGTGGCAAGCCTTCGGTTGTGTTGTAGCCTGTTATGTCCTTTGCGAGAAGCCAGGTTGTGCCTTCGGGGTCGAAGAGGGGGTTGAAGGTTATGAGGTCTGCGGGTTCGCCTACGCCCCAGGTGTATTTGTCTTTTTCGTAGGTGGTGGATGGAATAGGATCAGATTCAGTCTCAAACCAGTCCTCTGGATCCTGCGGTCTCTCTGGTCCCCAGATTGATTTTTCGCCTTTGGGGGCTGGTGGTGGGGTTTTGGCTCCTGGTAGGCTGTGCCAGATGTCTTCTGGACTTGGTGTTCCCATTTCTGTTTGGACGCGAACCATTTGCTTGAAGTCTTCCCACGAACCATGTACAGATGGGACGTAGAATCTGCTGTTCCTCTCCCATAATCCTTTTCGTGGTTGTTTCGATGCCCACGAGTCGATTTGAGAGAATAGGTTGTAGTAATGTCCAGTATAACGAATATCGATCTCCCAATGCCAGAAAAAGTCATATTCAGGATGAACTTGAGCAAAGTGTTGCATGGCCATTTGAAGTCCCCGGTACGAGCCATGAGCTGGGAGTTCAGGACCACGAATATATGTGTCAAAGATACCTTGGTAAAGCATGAGCATTTGCGTTTGACTCCATAAGGTTGCAATGCTCCGGAACTCCTCTGGCACGGACGCATTTAAATGTTCCTGGTAGGTTTCCGAGTCCGCCCAGATTGGGTGTTTTCCCTCGTCCTTTACTTGAACGAGAAGGTGAACATCATACTCGCCGCCTGATCCGAGTGAGAGTTCTGAGATCATGGCTCGAAGCTGGAGGATATCTTCTTCTTTGTATACGAATTCATCCCATGTCCGGATTACTACCGCATTTCGGGGTAATTTTTTGCTTCCTGTGGTTGCGCTCGATGCTTCTGGTGATGCTCTTTCCTCTCGCTTGGTGACTTTGGAATCGACATTGTCAAGGATATGGAATGTGGTGGTGGGCTCCGCAGCGGCAGTCTTTGGCTCAAATCGTGCCGCATTTGCCTCATGACATCTCTTCTGTGCTTCACCCCAGTTGACCTTTCTGTAATCGATTTGGTTGACCCCAGACTCGGAACTGTCTGCCCAAACATTCTCTGAACCTTCTTTATCTCCATGCTCGCCGGCTCCAGTACCGCCATACTTAGTAGGATATCCAAATCCGTATGGACCCAATCGACCGTATCTTTCAAAGCAAATATCTTCAGGTAATCCAAGTAGATCATAGGAACCCATAACATTATCCGGGAAACCACTCGTTCTTCCTGCATAATAATGTAGACTTGGTACTCGTATTGTCGACTCTGCGTCCAAAAAGCATTCCTTTACAGGAACGTACTCGCTGAGATATGATTTCGACGTTTGGTTCTTGTATGCGTCAAAAGGTTTGCTCGATGGAATATCTCGTGTAGTCTCTATTTTGGTTTCGTTCGCGGGTAGCTCGTCTTCTGGTCGGGGATATTCTGGTCTGTTGTCCGCGAATGGCACCAGTGTTCTTATGCCACCATAATATCTTGTCAAAAATTCGAAAGATTCCCAAGGAGCCGGTGGCGGCGGCGGTCTTTCTCCTAGATCTCCCACGGATACTTTTCTTGAAGATATAACACTCATCCGTATAAGACTCAATATAAATATTACAACCGTCGAAATCAAAGCCCAGCTCAAATAGCGTACAAGTTTCTGCGGTAATCCATACTGTATAGGCCTACTGGGCCGTTGTGAACCTGCAGACGACTTCCGCCGTAGCATAGGTCTATGTGAGTCGTATGAGCCAGAAGTCTCCCTTGAGGAGACTGGCGAGGATGCATCTGAGGAATAATCGGAATCATCGTCAGAATCTGTTTCGTATGGATGTTTTTCGACATCGAAATCTCTCGGTCGAGGTCGTACTGCTGGCGCAGAGTATTTTGTAGGTGATGATCGTTTCGTTACACTCAAAGGAGTGTGATTGAAGCCTGCCATTCCGGGCTGTTTCCCAGTGGGGTCGACGGAATGTTGCTTGCAGCAATCAAATATTGATCTTCAATCGTCAGCGGCGTATTGATAAGATTGTGGAAATACCGACTTTATTCTCGATTTCCCATGCAGTGAGACGTTCTTTAACAATCCAAAAATCAGTGCAAAATAGCAATCGGTGTCAAATTATACAGTGGTGATTGAGTATGCTTTCGAGGCGGTCCCGATAAGATCACGAAAAAGTGTTTATTCGGTGGGTTGACACAGCAACGTTCGGAGTCTAAACAAGTTTTTAGCGACCATCAGCCTTGCAGAACGCAAGCGCCACGTTCTGCAGCCATCCTCACAATCTCGAATCTCGAATCTTATCCGTTTGCATGTGAACGATTGCTGGGCATGGGAGAAGCATCCCACATTTCGACACCGAGACGCCTCGATTGTGGGCCGAGACTGTGATTTTCGAACGCGCAGTGCGCGGCTGCACAACGACTGAAGTCATCGCGACCGAGTTCGAATAATTGATGGCAACTACGCCGACGGCATTGCACTGGTGGAACGCTCACCGACCTTTCAATTGAACAAACGGACAACTCGCGAGGTCTTCACGATCCCTTCTCGCAGAGTCGCAGCCAACTCAGGGAGCATATCGAGATGCGGCATCGAAAACCACAACTCGATCGTACCATGGCCAGCTGTCATGCTCTTGCATCGGTGGGAAAATCTATCGATTGGTGCTTCAATGGACAGGTTTCGCCGTTGTCGGCATCGTCGTGGCAATTTGGCAGATAGGAAGGATTGACACCGGAATCGTCAAGCTTGCTGCAAGCTGCAGAAATAATGCTTCAGCGTTGCAAAACGGTACGTCAGGCAAAAACTATTGCCCCCAGAGATTTTCTGTCTGACCTCACTCGCCTTACTTTCCCCGCCTAACTTGCGATGATGCTTGAACGGCGAGCGGGGAATTTTGAAGGAGGTAAAGTTGCCAGCTTTTCGCCCTCAGTTTTGACAAGATTTTCTGCCCCACGGAGGGGTAAGACTGAGGGGTAGAGACGGTCTTGTTATCCCCACGCGGTTTCTTCAATTTGAGTGGTTTTGTCTCTTGGCTGGCGATCTCGTGAGGGGAGTATTGCCACGATGGTCTTCGTACTCAACCCTATTCTTTCACATCTGACGTCGAATCGCCATGTGACTCTCGGACTCAGACTTCCAGCTCACCGTTCAGCATCAAGGTCCAGGCTTTCGTCCACTCCCTTGATGACCTCAGCCCTGAGGTAAGCCACGATACCAATACATCACACCAGACTGAGGCAGACCCTGGGAAAGCAGTCAAAGAGTGAGGCGTGACTCGTCCTGAACGAGGTTGTACAACGTGCCACGCAGGTATTTCATGTTCATGGCGTCTCAGACGGAAGTCGCTCCTGTTGGGCTGGACTTTTGGTTCCTGGGCTGTGGAATTGCAAGCCAATCAGTTCCACATTTTCCGACGAGGTTCACGCACGCTTGCATACTTTGGTGTGCACCCTGATGGGACCTAACCACTTCTTCTCGTTGGATGTGGGAGTGGGCGATTCGACTGCAGCGAAGCTGCCAATTCTGAAGCCATGGTTCTGCCATTGGCTTGTGCCTGGCGATTTGACACCCGAACGAATGAGTTGTTATTGGTCAAGTCTCCAATTCCGAATTCATGCTGTCCCATCATACGAGCTGTCTTTCAGCACTAACAAACAGCACATCGGTCACTTGGAAAGCCAAGATTCAGCCGCTTTATAACCAATTGGAGGCTTGTGTAATGTCAACTGACGATCCCTTCACGCTTCGCCCTGCCTTCCAAAGTAGCTTTGCGTCACTCGTGACTGTCCCGATTACGGCCCACGATGTCCGTCCCACTGTTCCCGTCGTATCAGACACTTCTGCTGGACGCTGGATATGGACCCAAGGAAAGCTGCCCTCCGCTGAATAGTCAACAGTGGGTTTCCCTGCATTGGCAAATCAATCTCCAGTTATTCCCAACCTTTTCTTTATAAAACCCTCGCACTTCCCCTCATTCTTTCACCTCGACACATCAAATTGATCAGATTGTTACGATTCCTCTCACTCTCCTTATCTTCGTCGAAGGAACGCAAATTGGATTTCCTGTCAGGATAACATCGTCCTCAGTCTTCAATAAAAGATCACTTCGTGGTGCAGTGCCTCAGATCACCTTGTTGAGACGTTGAGACCTCGTATGCTGTAGTTTTCAGCTTTGAGACCCAAGAACCTTTCCTCTGCACTTCTCGCCCTTCGCCCATTTTTCGTCTTCTGCATATTTTCGTGACTGCTAGATCCCTTCTTTGAGCTCTTGCTATCCTTGTTGAGCATTGAAGCTACTGAACTGATAGGCGGCACGACAATTCACCTTCAATATCAATCGGCGTATTCGGTCAGTCATTCATCTATGGCTTCGCAGACATATTCTAACATCCAGCAGAAAATGGAGGTCACACAAGCTACTACGACGACCACTACACAGGTTGTATTCCAGGAACCGGAACTACAACTGGATCGCTCAACAATCTTAACTCAACAAGAAGTCGTTCAAATAACACTTTCCGGCCCCTCACTGGTCCTGGCAATACTCTCAATCATTGTCAGCATCCAAGTCTTCCAACCATCCATGACATGTACACTCATCGCTCTGGCCCCCATTCCAATAATCATCCACAATGACTATCTCAACTTCCTCTCCCTCGGACCAGGTGGAACACCACCCACCTTTCTCGGATACCTCAAAATCACCTACCTTCGCCTCTTCGCTCTCTCGGATCCGTACAGGCCAGCAACCGCGTTGAAGAAGATATATCCTCAGACCGGCTACTACCAACGTGCTTCCTCCTGGCTCCCCCAACGTCAAGGCCCCCGCCCAAAAATTGCAGGAATAGCCCCCCAACGCCAACTAAACCAACCCGGCTGCTCAGAAATGTACCTCACCCTCCGCACCTCCCTCACCAACCTCACAAAGCGCCACCCCTCCACCTTCCTAATCGGAACCTCCTGCTTCGAGAAAAAAGGCCTCGCAGTCTTCGCCCGAAACCCCATAAACGCAACATGCCGAGGAGAAATCTGCCACGTGCACCACAGCGATCGGTCCATGCACATGAACCTGCACCCTGATGATGCACGGATTGTGTTAGAGAAGGGATGGGGTGAAAGACATCCGCTTGCGAGGGGAGGATGGATGAGTGCGTATGTGCCACGGGAGTTTATTATGGTTTATGCGCCGAGGGATAGGGGGGAGTTGGAGGTGGTTTGCAGGATTATTGAGGCGGCTGGGTTTTGGGTGTCTGGGCAGAGATTTGATATCAAAGTTGAGAAGGAGCCTTTGCCTGATGTTGCGGAGGTACAGGAGGCGTGTAGTGCTTGAGGCTTTGTTGAAGGGGCATAGACTTTATGAAAAGCATTAGAGTTTGTCAAAGAAGCATCGATGATTTCGAAACAGCACTGGATTTCAAGGAAAGGAATGGCATGGTTTACTTGAATTTTGCACGCGGTTCAGCGGACGGAGTTTGGGATAAAAAGAAAGGAATTATTTACACTAGCTCAGATTGAATACCCAAATCGATGACTTTTCGGAATGCCTCTCCTTATTTGAGAGACTCCACTCTTCCTTTTGTGCAAGATCGAAAACATTAGCATTTAACTCATTCAAGTCGCACTTTCACTCTCTATAATTTTGTATAAAAAAGTGGAGCCGGATTGATTTGATTGGGAACGAATACGTGATGGGGCGTAGACCCAGACGTAATTCCTATTGGAACACACGTGAACATATTGGATTTCGATTTGACTCGACAGTAAAAGCCAAAGTGTAGCTTGCGAGGAAAAGGATTAAAATGCAAAGGATATGCGGTGGATAGGTGAATATAACAGAGGGTATCATTTCCTATTAAAATCACCGTATGTTCACCGCACCTAAATGCTGTTCAAACTCATCGCCCTCTCCCCATCCAGATCGTTGTCTAGATTTTATCATACAAGGTGTCTAAACCAAGACAACCCTCAATTGAGATCAAAATCTAGAGAATCTATTAGATCTCCTTCTCAGCCTTTGTCTCCATCTCAGCAGGTCTTGGCGAGTTCTCGTCAGAGTTGTAACCGCCAGTTTGCGCCTCGACGATCGGACCAGTGTAGTACTTCTTGCCACTAATGTACCAGAAGACCAAGGAGCAGAGGAGGATGAAGACCAAGAAGACGGAAGCGTAGTTCATCTAGAGCATGTTAGCATTTTCATTTGGTAGAGTATAGATCAAGGGACTTACGGTATCAGCGGCAACCGGTCTAACAGTTGGGAGCAAGAAAATGATCGTGACGAAGAAAGTCCAGACGCAAGCCCAAAGGTTGACCCAGAAGCTGAATTTGCCCATGTGCCATGGTCCTGGCTCAAACTTGTTGAAAAGGAGCTTGCACACAATTGGAATGATATAACTCCAGTCAAGAGCAATAGCGCAGATGTTGAAAACACCAGAGATAGCGGCGTATGAACCGAGACCGATCAAGTTGATGACAATGCAGCAGATAACGGAAACCCAGACGGCATAAAGAGGAGTTCCGGTGACACCGTTGATATTGGTCCAGACTTTCGATGCTGGGAGTAATCCATCGCGAGAGAAAGCGAAGACGGTTCGACCAAGAGCTTGCATGGCAGTGAAGCAGACGAACTTGATGATGATGAATCCGCAGACGGTGTAGAAGATGCCACCTGCTTTTCCGAGACTGTTGTAGTACAATTGGGCAACTGGTTGGAAAATTGGGCTGGCAAGAATTTCGGCAGGGTCACCCTATGACATGAATCAGCAAATGACTTGAGACAAATGATTTCCTTATACATACCATGCAGAAGCAAAGGACGATGTTGAAGAGGAAACCGGCGATGTAAGTGAACAACATAGCCATGGAAATAGCCCATGGAGCCTTGACCTCTGGCTCGGAAATCCTATTTCAAAATTAGTTGGGCCACTCTCAAATTCGCGGACTTTACTCACTCCTCAGTGATGTGTGCAGTCGCATCTAGAAATCAAATGTTAGCAAAGGTCTGATCACGCCCGAGCGTCCCGAAAATCCGGGGAAAGGCTTACCATAATCTGTCATGGTCCATGACACGGACAAGAATCCAAACAAAAAGCTGAATCCAACAGGTGTCCAACCTGAGGTCGAATCAACATCTGTGAAGACATATGTAGCAGTGTGCTTGTTCTCGGTCTTTGCCAAGAGAGCAATGGCGCAAGATACCAAGACCAAAACGTGGAAGATCACGTATGACTTAGTCATCTTCTCCATCCAGTATGTGGACATCGAATTGACGAGACCGGTAAGGACTGTCAAGGCTGCCATAACACCAATTGTCTTGTTTGTAGTAATTTCGAATGTGAAATCAGATCCGATCGATACAGCGGCGAGTAGCATTTGGGCAGCACCATATTCGGAAGAGGCAACACCAGCAACTTGACCAAGTAGGTTGATCCATCCAGTTACCCTGAGCACCACATTAATTGTTGCACGGTATTCACCGCAATTCATGACCTACCAACTAAGGGAAGGAACCCAATCTTTTGGCGCAAGGCGAGATATCGTAAAGTAGCTGCATTGGGAGTCAGATTGAGTATTTCATCACAGTCGCATTGGGAATTCGTACAGTCCACCAGATGTGGGGTAAGCAGAAACAAGTTCAGCAACAGACAACTTCGGTATATTAGTAACAGTTCCATTTCGGAGCAGAAATATTCCAATATTCACTCACAGCAATACACATGCATCCAGCACCAGATATCAGCCAACACCAAACGGCGGAAGCTGATCCTCCAGCATAAAGTGGGAAAGAGAAGGTTGTCATAATTGTTGAAAACAGACCACTAATGCTGACGGCGAACGAAAAAGTGGAAAGATATCCGAACTCTCTCTTAAACACTGGATTGTAACCGAATTGCGCAGCCAGCTGAGCATCGGCATCGCTCATCTCTTCGAGGTTCACTCTCTTCGTTTGTCCTCCTGGAGTGTGGATTTCCACGAGTCCAACACTCTTCTTGCGTCCATCATGGTGAACTTCGGGAGCAGTGCCGGGAGCGACTTCTGGTGCGTCGGCCATTTTGAATTGTCTCGTTTGTCGATGTTTGGCGGTTGAAGTCGGACTTCAATTGCAAAGGAAAGAGGGAACGGGGAGGAAAGAGTTTAAGAAAGCCTCAAACAATTAGAACGTTTTGTCTTTTACAGGGAAGGCACGCGTCGAGCTGCGCTGCACATGTAACGAGTAATGAGCTAACCAGGGCTAGCAATTCTCGATAAGAAAGTCGGATATCGAACTGGATGCTTGTCGTACCCTAGCAGGCTCGCTCTCATCCATGGCACGATGCTTCAACCAGATAAGCACTTGCCTACCGAGGCGCTTGCGACTTGGTCTGCTGCTGAACGCCGCGCTTGTGGAGTCGTCCAATTGAAGAGACAATTCGCCGCCTCTCGTGGGAGAGAAAGGCTGTGAGAGGCTGCCAGAGTTTGGCTTCGAGAACACACTCGACGAGCAGTTGAAGGCCCTCTTGAAGGGCTGCGACGAAGGACAATGCAGCTTCCCGTTACGTAACTCCGACTTCTTACCGGCGTTCTGAGAACCGGATGGCAATTACCCACTTGGGACTAGTTCTAGAATTTAATCCGATCTCTCGTGCTGATTTGCCTGCGAGTCTGCTGATCGCGCCCGGGATACTTGAGGTCGACCCGGACAATGCACCAGAAGCATCAAACCTGCTTCTCGAAGATGACTAGCGCACTTGCCTTCGCGAGACGTCGTCATGCATCTTGTTCGAAAAATTTGCAACAAGGGCTGTCGGCCTTGTGCAGCCTCGGTCAGACTCAACCAATGACCGTACTCGCACCAGATTGCTGAAATTGAGACCCTGTTCCACTTAGACCCTTGATTGGATCTGATCTGACTTTGCGGGGCAGCGGTGGCGGGGGCATTGAGGATGACGGGATTGCCGTGAGTGGAGAGCCGTTGCATGAGGCCCGCTAATTTCCCACCGGAGTGGCCCCAAAGTCCGCCTCTCCTCTCCCGCTGTGGATAACAAAAAAGAAAATGGAATTTTTCTCTCCATGAGGATATAACCTCCTCGCCCCTTTATCTTGACGAGAGATAGAAAGATAGGGCGACGGCAAGCGCTTGCATGTCATGCCATGCTGGAAACACTCGAAACCAAGTGTGGTCAGCAATTTAGATATCTCCCGAGGTTATGAAGAATCCCGTGTTTGCAATTCTCCATTTCTTTCGGCGCAGTTCGTCTTGACTTTTGTTAATTATCAATTTTCCTGTCGTTATCTGTTTGCTTCGCTGAGCGCTCGGTTGGTCATATATGACATAGCATGGTCGCATTATTTGTCTCCTTTTGACAATATCTGGAATCGATTTCCGAAGTGGTTGGCAGATGAGCTAGAACATGTCTAGTTTACCCTCTATTCCTTAATGTCAAAATCTCCCAATGTTTCCGAGAGATAGAAGTATGGGCCTTCGTTCTCAAGTCCGTGGACTGCTTCAGTTGAGATCCGTGACCATCTATCCCAGGTTCGGGACGGTCGGAAAAGGCATTGTGTTGAAGGAAACGGAGCCGATTTTATTTCCTAGGAACCCGGTACTAAATTGTCAGCTAGAACGTTGATGAGGAGAGAAGTGCGACTATACGAGAAGAGGAGAATGAGTTCCAACTGTCTCATCGCCCCTTGCAGCGTGTGTTGTGAGAGTTTTCTCTCTTGGTACGAGGCTTCTGCCTTCGCAGCATCGACGAGGGGGTTTGCGACAAATGGATATGCCATGAACACGTCCCGCAGACCTTTCGTGCTCTATTCGATGTGTTCCCTTCCCTCCCCAAGCGACGCGTCAAGATACTGAAGCCAGGGGGGATGGAGAGGAGTGTCGTGTAACGGGGTTTGCAATCAACGACATCTTCGAAATGCGCACAGAATACCCTCATCAGCAAGGACTTATATCAAGGAGTTTGCATGAAGTCGTCTTGTCTGTCATTCCCATACATCGTGATTCCAACCTCTGTGCCTCTGTGCCACCTTTCCCGTTTGGGCTAAAACGAGGCGAGGCTAGCCGCTTTGGGAAGAACGGCACGAGGCTGCGCAACTCTTTGACATCCTACTCTCCTTCATGTTTCTTATTGGTTTTCAGTCTCTAAATATGTCGTTAGCCTCGCATCACTTCTACTTCATCTGGAAATAACACAAGGCTCCGATCCTTCGTTGACGGAAATGGTCGGGTCTTTCAAGTATCCGAGAAATCCTCATACTGAGAGGCAATTTCTGGGGTTCTTAGAAGTGTATAAATGATAGAGCTTCTTCCACGTTATTTTCACATCAGCAGTCCACATCGGCTTCATCGCTTCAATCTTCAACTTCTAGCAAGCAACACTCCTAGCTATCACTTTATTTCAAGCAAGAAATCACCACCACCCTCTTCATCTTATCACAAAAGAATTCGACCAATTTTCCGTCTATTCAATCAACAAGAAATATACAAAATGGCATCAGTACTCCCAACACCAAGACTCGTCGTCACAACCCACACAGAAGACGGAACTTCAACGTTCCTCTCAGACGAAATGGTCCCAGCCTTCGCACCATTCGGCCCCAATGCTGCATCTTTCTCACGCTTCCGTAAGTGCTCTCCGTCCAAACTACAAAACCAACCACGAGCTAACCTCCCCACCAGATTCTCGCCTCTCCGTCCCCGTCTCAAACGCCACCTCCCCACCAGAAATGCCCCTCCAAATCCCCCGCTGCCCAACCCAAGGAATCATCTTTTGCACAGCCGACTTCCCACCGGGAGCCTCCTCTCCTATGCACCGTACCCTTTCCCTCGATTACTGCGTCGTGGTCTCTGGAGAAATCGTCATCAAGACGGATTCTGGGGAGGAGAAAATCGTAAAAGCGGGGGAGTTTATCGTTCAGAGAGGAGTGAATCATTTGTGGGAGAATAGAGGCAGTGAGACTTGTAGAGTTGCTTTTGTGATGGTTGGTGCGGAAAAGATTGTTCTGGAGAATGGGACGGCGTTGGAGGAGACTGTCATTCCACCGAAGAAGGCGTGATGGTTTAAGGAGAAATAAGCTTGCATAGGACAAGGTTAGCTGCAAGAAGTATTATCTGATGGGTTTAGTCTAGGGCACATGTTGATGTATTCAGAGCAAGCGAGATCAAGTTCTGCCCAAGGCTCGAGGAGCGAAGCACTGCACTATAAATCCATTCATCCTATATTATCGAGCGAGTTTTAAGATTAAGTCTGCTTCAGTTCGATTCTCATTCGAATGTCCTAATCACCTGACAACAGCCATCACAAAACCATCATATATCTTCTCCCCAACTGTCTGCATACACATAGCGTCAACCCTCTCATCTTTCCCAATCCCCTCAACAACAGCTCTAGAGCCCCTCACATGAGAATTGTCCAGCTGCTCAGCATCAACCAAGCTTCCCTTCATCACAACATTGTCCACAAAAATGACCGCTCCGGGTCGACACATCTTTACCGCAAAATCAAAGTACTGCAAGCCTTGAGCTTTATCGGCATCAATAAACACCATATCATATAATGGTCGCTTTCTCAGTTGAACCTCCTCAAGCAGCTTTGGAAGAATATCAAGAGCACTTCCAAGCTGCTGCTCAATCTTGCCCTCCACACCAGCCACTACCCAATTCTCCTTGGCGACCCGCGCAAACTCTTCATTGATCTCAATGGTCGTCACATTCGTCTCTGGTGTTGCGTTGGCCAACCAAATAGTGCTATACCCTCCCAACGTACCGATCTCCAAGATGTTCTTAGCGTTTATCATGCGTGCTTGGAGCATGAGGAATTTTCCCTGTGAAGGCGAGACTTCATATCTGGGTAAGTTATGGGCGTTGCTATTTGCTACCGCCTTGTTGAGGACGGAGAGCGCTGGAGTCGACGTTGCTGGATGAAGGTGGCCAAAGGTATAGCTGTCCACAGCTGCCCATCGAGGGTCTTTGGGATCAGCTGTTGGGTTTACTGCCCATGATGGTGCCATCATGAAGGGGTGAAGGGGTGAGATGAGATGAAAGGTGATAAGTTATTGCTCTGAAAATATGGGAGGATGGATGAGAACTGAGAATAAGGTTTGAACAAGAAGGTACTAAAACAATTGGTAGCTTGGCAGACATTAGAGGCAACTTGACTCCTTATATACCGGACTTGTGAGGAATACGAGAAGAGACATTGAATGCAATGATTGGCATCGTCGTGGTCTGCAACAAGCATACGCAAGCCTTTCCAGATTTTGCCATCGCCCATCAAGCGAGCTTCACTTGAAGCAGCTGGTTGAAGGCAAAGAATTCTCACTGTCGAACAACATAACGCCCTTTACACCCCGAGATCTCGGCGTCTCATTGCAAAAAATTAAAGACGAAGATATTTCGGTCCCGAAGCCTCAGGACGACCCCGAAATCAAATGCTGAAAGGGTCTTGAAAGGGGGTTTTGTGCATTGACGGTGGTGCGAAAAGCATGGTGACGCGGCTGTTTCCGGAAAGATCTGGGGTCGCTTCCGAGGTTCAACCTTGAAGTCACGACCATTCAGACGACATCACCAAACTCTCTTTAAGAACAGCATAAATCGCAAGATTGCGATAGCTTCGATTGGTGTTCGTTCGATGCCGTTCAAGCCGCTTCCGACAAGATTTTGTGGCTCAAACTGGCATTTTTGAAGAAGGGCTCCAAGGCTCGTTGAAAATGCGTGCACCATCAGACAGTAAAGGTTTGACAGAATCCAAATGGACAATATCTACCCACCGCAATCCGAATTGGTAAGAAGTATCTTGCCATTGCAGACAGGTTTCCTTTGCAATTACGAAGAACACTTTTAATGACATGTTGATATGCAATTTTCCTTTTCCGACTGCAAGTGCAGTTCTAAATTTGGAGGAGTGTCCAGGGGGTCAACCTCAGCTCTTGAAAAATACCATTTTGGGAGCCATGAGGGGTAGAGAGTATCCCAGGACCAGCGGCTATCAGATGTGCTTCCTGCTTTTCCGACAACCTAGGATGAATTTCCTCAGGCGGTTTCGTTTTCTCTCCTTTCGACCGCAACATCACCTCCCTCGTTGTCAATTCTTCCCATTTTCGTTTGAGGAACCTGCAGACTTAATGTCTAGTCAGGGCCATACCACTGTCATTACCTAGCACCAAACTTTCAACGATGGAGGCACATATGGACAACCAGTCAGGCGACCTTGACCCAATCCAGGCCGCAATAGCAGCCGGCGCCATCACAAACCGGCCACACCCACGAAAGCTCTTTCCAGAGGCAGCTCCTCCGACACCTGTCGAAAAATCAGTCTTTGAGACTGAAAGCATATCAGGGACTCGAAAACTCTTCTCTAGATCCAGCAAGAAAGGAATCATGAACCGTGGAAGAATGGAATATGCTGCTTATTTCTCGCCGCCCAAACGAAGTTCCACGATCAAGACCGACAGACGATCGATTAGAAGCTTCTTTTCAAGATTTGACCGGGATTTGGTGGAGGTTAGGCCGATGAGTAGACCGATGAGTACGCCGGTGGATCAGGAGAGCCAGAGAACGGGAACAGCAGGCGGCACTTTGAGTGTGGTTAATGAGAGCGAGTGTGCGAAGTCAAATAATCTGAGACCGAAGAGAAGAAGTTTCTTGATACACGTTGTTCTTGGACTTTTCTTTACTGGGTGAGCTATCTTTGCCTTCGGAGTTGAAAGGTGGCTTACAGGTTAAGGAAGTTGGTGGATTACAAGCTTAGTCTTGCATCGAGATGACAAGAACTGGGTCGTGCCTTTTCTTCTATGGCTTGCCATTATGATCAGGTTGGTAACCTTCTATATCTATATAGGAGGCCTGATGATAATCCCGTGCTTCCTGTGGTGGAATACCGTTTCCAGAACTGCTAATCTGATCCCGGAAGGCTTTCGATTAGTTCTTGGTGCGATTTTTGTTACTATCATTATCATTGTTGGAGCAATGGTCAGTCCGGAATTCGAAGACAACACCCGCGCGAACCGAGCAGTCAGTCTATGTGGCCTTGCAACTTTCCTCCTGATCCTCTGGGCGACGTCACGAAATAGGAAGATGGTTAATTGGCAAACGGTCATTGTGGGGATACTGTTGCAATTCCTACTTGCTCTTTTCGTTCTTCGAACTTCGTTTGGCTCCAACATTGTTACCTGGATATCTGATATTGCCAGAATTCTTCTTGGTTTTGCCACTTCTGGCTTGGTGTTCGTTACGGATGGGCCTACTTCTTCTTTGCCTTGGATCGTTATAAGTGACGTTCCGCCAATCATACTATTCGCTGGAATAGCACAGTTGTTGATATATTGGTAATTTATGAAGCCTATAAAGCTCCCGAATAGCCTGGCTGACAATCTCAGGGACATAGTTTTATGGTTCGTCAATAAAGCAGCCATAATCTTCCACTGGGCACTGCAAATATCCGGAGCAGAAGCCATAGTTGCCATCACTTCCCCATTTCTTGGTATTACTCAAGCAGTAATGCTAGTTCGGCCATTTCTTCCTCACATCACTCATTCAGAGCTCCATCAGATTATGTGTTCCGGATTTGCATCAATTGGAGGTAGCATGCTTGTTACCTATATTATACTTGGTGTTAATGTCCAAGCACTTATCTCATCTTGCGTTATGTCTATTCCTGCTTCGATTGTTGTTAGCAAGTTGAGGTATCCAGAAGAGGAGGATCCGCTTACTGTGAGGTGCATTGCTGTTGATGAACGGAATGATGGTGTGAACGCTATTCAGGCTTTTACGAATGGTAAGCCGTCTCGATTCATTGGTGGAATTTTCACTGACAGCAATCAAGGAGCCTGGCTCGGCCTGAAAATAGCAGGCATAGTCATATCCATGCTGCTAAGTGTGATTGCTCTCGTCGCCATACTCGACGCCCTACTCACCTGGTGGGGTTCATATATCAACCTCTTCCCCAACACCCCCTTGACACTCGAACTCATAATGAGCTATCTCCTTTATCCTATCGTTTTTCTTCTCGGAGTCCCTCGAAATGGTGACTTGCTCAAAGTATCTCGATTGATTGGCATCAAAATCATCAAGGTCAGTCACTATGAATCCCTTTAACCCTTTCTTGAAAGCCTGCTCGTAGGAAATGACTGACTCCATCTCAAGTCCGAACTCCTCGCCTTCCAAGCCCTCCAAACAGACCCTCTGTACTCATCACTTTCCAACCGCTCCCGCCTAATCGCCACCTATGCCCTTGCTGGCTTCGGTAATCTCGGTTGGCTAGGTGCACAAGTGGGACTGTTAATCCAGATCGTGCCAGAGAGAAGTGCGGATGTTGCAAAGGCTGCTGTTTCTGCTTTTATTTCGGGGGTGATAAGTACGCTGTTGAGTGGTTGCATGGCGGGGTTGCTGGTTGTTGATGAGAGAGCGGGGATTTTTGTTGGTGCGGTGGTGAATGGGACGATAGCTGGATGAGGAGTTATAAGCTCGGAAGAACGTTGGAGATTTATTTTGAGACGCTTTTGAGACGAGAACATGTGAACTATGCGATTAGGTGGGCTGGATATTGTCTCTGATATGATAACAATTATGGAGGACAGCACAGGAGCTGAGGATAATTACACAAATGGCACACAACAAATATTCAAAACAAAATGCCACCTTCACAAACCAAATACCCTTCTATGCATGCACTTGACTCTATCAACAAGAACCAAACTACCTCTTCTCCCAGTACTGAGAGCCCTTAGACTTACACTTCTTCCCCGTCATACATGAATACTTCCCACCCTCATTATTTTTCGTCGGGCTCGTAATGGAGAAAGGAGCCGACTCAGTATCCTTCCCACAACTCGCATCCGCCGCCTTCTGCACATTCTTAACCGTGTACTGGATATGCGCCATCTGGTACCAGATACACACTGTATCGCCTGGAACCCCGTCACAGCTGTACTGATTTCCTGTTTCCTTTGTCTTTTGGACGGAGAAGCCGGCATCGATCCATTTGTTCAACGGGCCGCCTATGTCGGCGGAAATAGTGAAGGACTCGGAGTTGGAGAAGCCAGTGGAGCAAGATTTGGTGTCGCCGCATTCGATGGTTTCCTGTGGGAATGTTAGTCATTATTCTTGTTATCAATCAAAGTATCAAGGTAGACAGTACGTACACTAATCTGCTTCTTCAGCCACCAATTCTGAGGACTTCCATCTCCAACTCGCTGGGTATCTAGGATAGGCGTGCAAGATGGAGCACCTTGTCGAAGCTCCAAAATATTACGTTCAGGCAGTGAGAGCTCAGCAACAGGAGGCTCAGCATATCTCTTCTGGAACCTCGAAGCCGAACAATCAACGACAAAATTAAGAGGTGACTCCAAAGGCATCTGCCCCGCCCAAGGAATAATACACTCCGCCTCCGCCTCATCGTCCGCAAACATCCTCGAGCACGTAATCCCACCCGAAATCTCCTTTTTCGAATGCACAATATACGTCTTTCCCGCATACGTCAGATTGCCAAACCCATTATAATCCAGGTTCATTGTGAGTGGTAGATTGAAGAAGTTTCCGGTATCCAGGGTGTATGCACTGTTGCTGAATTTTATACATGGTGTTTGACCTAGGAGCATGGTTTCGTCGGCGTTGAAGGCGTGCATGGAGACGCCGTTGGTGGTTTTGTTGTGGTGCCAGTTTATGACTATCATTTTTTCTGCTGTTTGGCGTTCTTCCAAGGGTGCGGAGAGGACCATCCCGAGGGGGAGGACACTGAGGAAAAGAGATTGTAACGACGGCATGATTAATCGTGAGATGACAAACGAATGAAAATAGGAGATAAACGACTGAAAGACGAGAGAAATGCCTGAGACGAGGATGAGGTTGAGTCTACTTGACGGAAACGACTTTCTCTTATATGAACGACCCTTAACGTATCTTCATTTCCTTACAACGAAAGTACAATGCTGCGGCATAGGCATCAGCCCATGCACATCAGCCACAGATCTCTTCTCTGCTAGTAAAACTGTAGCTATTCTGAGTTGAAATTATTCAAGGTGCAAAGGAGGACTCGGATGTGCCTTACAGCTTGTTGTAGCGAGCCAGGGACAGGATCGTGACAGGACAGAAGAACATGCTGCTGACCTTGGCAAAGCTTGGCCTGAGGTCGGGCACGTCCGTCTGCAAAGAATGGCGGGCTGAAACTCTAACATCCCCTTGTAAGATATCGTGACCTGGCACCATGGAGGAAAGGGCCATTGAAGACTGCGGAAAGAAGTGCTGCAGAGAAGTGTGGCTGTGGTACTTTGAAGCCCTGTATCTTCGTCTCTGTTTTCCGACCAATCAGAAACCCGCCATACGTCTGGGGTGGTGCCAAACACCGTGACTTGCCGGTCGGTGTCGTTCTTGGTGGCTTGAGTTTTAAGCTGAGTGCCTGCCTGCGAGTTTCTGATAATTTTCTTGCCATACGCTGGTTGGCTGATGGGGACTACGCAGAAAACAAAAGGCCCTATAATCGCCGACCTCAACGGTGTCTTTGTTGCTCTCGAGATGAAATGATTAAATTCAAGAAGATCTTGAGCGCATAGCCTGGAGGCATGTCGCATAATTAAGCAGAATGGCGAAGAAGTGTAAATCGCTGGATTCGCGGGGGACTGTTGGAGAAAGGGGGCAAGAAATCATTCATGAATTGTGGAGAATTTTCATGGCTCATTTTGGTTAAGCGAAAACCTAAGTAAGCAAGTTGACGAGGTTGGTGGAAAGAGGGGTTGAGGTTCTTTGAATTGATTATTGAAGCCTCCTGAAGGACAAAAAGTATATGATGGAGCCTGAATATCTATTCATGAACTCTGATTGTGGTAGTTTCGGCGAAGTGCCTTGACTACACCGCAAGTAAGAGACTAGTGTTTCTTCTTGCTCTTGCCTTAATTGACAAAATTTCAAGACGAGAGAAAGACTCATTTCATTTTCAGATTTGTGCTCACTGGACCAAATGTTAAGTAGTATCTCTGATGGGATCTTCAAACTCTGTATCTCAAGTGCTTTGATTTTCATTTAATTTTCTAGATTTGATTTTATGGCTGAAGGCACGAGGTGGGCATTTTCGAGGTCGGAATCAAGACGAATGAGTATAAGAGAGCAGAAGCCTGTCTAAAACCACAGAATCTACATACAGTTTGTGTAATACGGATTCTTCTGGACTCTGTAGCTCGCATTTTAGATTTCAAACCATGATAACATCACGTGTTTCAAGTCCTTCTCGTTGACTTTGGTCACACCATCTCTATGCCATTGAGTGCTATGTATATCATCCATATGGGTCTGTTGTACTAGTTATAATATATGACTTTTGGTCCACTGTTACGTGCTCATTAGATCTCTTTGTTAGATTGTGATCGAGGATGTTTCCACCGAATTTATTTTATCATAGTTACAACAGTTTGAAGTTGACTTAACCTGTTGGATCACAAATTGACATACGATTAAGCCAACTACATCATGGAAGTAAGCGCCAAGTATTTTTCCTCCAGTGTTATCGAGATCCAGCAATTCTATACATATGCTGTGCCGCATCCAACGTGCTGTCAGAAACGCATTTAGCCTCAATGCTGATCGGTCGAGTCCCATCGACTTTCCTGGGATTCCAAAGTACTTCCGGTCAATTTAGAAGTCGAAAGGGATCTCAATCATTCGAGGTTATTTGCTTCTGTGAACGTTCACGTGTATGCTTGTGAACGATTCTTCTCAAACGCTTCATCCTTGCCTTTGCCCACCCAAGGGTCATCTCTGAATCTCTACTTCTCACGGACCTGCTTACCATGAATCCGCTTCTCAGAAAAACCGTCATAGTCGTCGCACTTCTGGCCATAGTTGCACAATGGTTCCTCAAAGATTTCATCTTTGTCTCAATTGGTCTCGGAAGGGTCATACAAACTATTGATGAATTCCCATATAATTGTCACCGTATTCAACATAAACGCCTTGAAGGTTGCGAAGACTTGTGGCTAGACGATGAAGCACGAGTTCTGTATGCTGCATGTGCAGGATCTCTCGGTCGATCAGGCTGGAACCAAGCGTGAGTTGAAATGTTATTTTAATGTTTATACATAAGATTCAGCTCTCGGTTTCGCAAGATGAAAAGGTTCTTCAAGCTGACTTGAGAGATGCGTTAGAATGGGAGCTCTCAACATTTCGAACAGGAGACCAGGTGGATCTGAGCTCATGGCTCTGAACATCGATTCCCCAGGTTTAGATGGACTTTTCGGAATGCACGCCATAAAGCCTCTTGGGTATGGCGGTGCAACGGGCGATATGACTTTAGATCTTGTGGGATTCGATGTGAGGATCGTCAGTACAGAGACGTTGCATTTTTACCTCATCAATCAACGGCCTCCAGTCGATGCCAAAAAGCGATATCTTGATGCCAAGAAAATCGGAGCGAATGCAACTGTTGACATGTTTGAACTCAAACGAGGAGACAAAAAGATGAAGCACGTGAAGACTTTTGCAGATCCCGAGATCTACTCAGCAAACGGTGTTGCAGTGATGGAAAATGGCGGGTTTGTGTTGAGCAATGATCATTCGGGGAAAGGTAAGGCCTTTGTGCTACTTCAATCAGATAGTTACGAGATGAAGCTGACAAGACCTGTGACAGTTGGACTTGTAAGCTTAGCTCACCTTTAGAACACATGACAGACGAACCGTGCCTCACGGACACATTGAACTGACTTAATTGGTTACAGCGAAAAGAATTGGATATGCTCATCGGTGGCGGAAACGTTGTCTTCTGTCCATACACTAGTCCATGTCAACCCGCAACACCAAAGAACCTGTTCTTTCCAAACGGCCTCAAACGTGGCTCAGATGGGCTAGTTTATATCCCGAGCGCACTGAAGGACGAGATTCAGGTAACGGAACTCGACAAACTGGGTAAATTGAGTCTTGTTGAGATCATCAAGCTAGGTATGCCGGTTGATAATTTCGCTGTCGATGCCAAAGGGGATATATGGGCTGCTGGGTTGCCGAAAGTATTCGAAATTATTGCCATGATGAAAGATCCATTTGGGAACACAGCACCTTCTACGATTTTCAAGATAACAAAAGAGAAACATGGATACGAAAGCGTTAGAGTGATTGAGGATAAGGCGATGAAAGTTTTGAATGGTGTGACAACTGCGCGTCATGATGTCAGACGGGGAGAATCTTCATGGGAGGTAAGTTTCGCTTTTTTTCTGCCCAGAATTTGATTTACCATTAAGTTTCCAATCTTAAAAGTATACTTATTGATGATTGATAGGGACTCTAACGCCATACATGATGGTCTGCGAGCCAAAAACTTCGAAATAGTTGGTTGATGCTAAAGCTTATGGAGGGGTATGGGGTTGAAATTTTTCAAGGGTTGAACGCAGAATTCTTTTACGGACAACATGCTATGTGAGGTGGATGAGAGAAACTATGCCGCGAGAAGTAAGCAATAGATTGGTATCAGCTGAATTATTCAAGTGTTGTCAGTGGACTCGTTAAATGTCTCGTGACTGAAGAATACGAAGTTCTGTCATCTCGGAATTGCTTTGATGCCCACATCCTTATTATGAGAAGAACATATCTTGAGGAATAGTGTGGCTTGATCAAATATCTGAGAAGAGGACGACGTTGACGATACAAATTCCCTGTTCCCCACGCAGGCGAGATCTGAGTCTGACTCACTGGAATGAGAACCTGATTGCGATGCGATGGTACCGCTAGATAGTAGACTCATCTGACACAATTTATGACCAACACAGCCGTGCCGCTCACCGAGTACTTGTGATGACTAGTCTATTAGGAACAATATCCGGTTGCACAAGTCGTGCAATTCCTAAGATAGGTTTTAGTTGGAAGCA
Source organism: Halenospora varia (assembly GCA_020726485.1). NCBI lineage: Eukaryota > Fungi > Ascomycota > Leotiomycetes > Helotiales > Solenopeziaceae > Halenospora > Halenospora varia. The sequence continues at coordinate 192,599 of JAHEWH010000037.1, read as the reverse complement.
TATCAGAAATATCACGGGCTAGCCAACCCCTATATATATACATAGCGGAAGTATTCTGTAGAGTTTCACATATCCACAATCTCACTTCTCATCAGAAATGTTCAACGATATCGGCTTGTCTTCTGTTCTTACGGTGGTTTTCTTTTTAACGACGTTGTACAGCATAATTCCCGATCTTCAATCCTTTTCAAGATCATTTAGTTCCTTCCCGCGTCTGATTATGGAGATGGCAACATTAGATCATGCAATACATCACGATTCCCTCCGATTCCGCCTCCCAAGCAGACACCAGAGCAAGCACGTGCTCACCATGATATTGAAATTCTGGTGAATCAGATGTATGGGAAGAACAATTTCAAATTAAAGAATAAAGAGGGTGCCTGTATTGGACCCTTCGCTCCACTATTGTAATTTCTCTCTTTGTACAAGAAGCATTTGCCCTCGTGAGACTGACCTTTGGCCAATAGTTACTCCCCAAGTGTGGCTCCTGTTTTCATACAGCTTGCAAATGTCATGCTTGCAACACCTTTACCGAGTGTTCGAGAGCGCGAAATAGTAGCTCTGGCTGTTTTCTCATATGATCAACCTTACTATGCACTTACGGCCACACCCGTATTAGTGACTCCCGTGGTTCTTATGGTTCCTGTAGTTCCTAGTGTCCGGTAGTCCTAACATCCTGGTTTCCTTGGTTATTAGTGGGTCATTTGCAAGGTGCGACGAAACGCTGAAAGTACCTTCTACAGACTATAAAGCATGTAGCCTACAACGTCCGCTAAACTAAACCCCGCACAGTGGGGAGGTCTGGTTTTGTATGGTCTGGAAACACAAATTTGAGCGAATGTGCACTATAAGAAATTTCTATATCGAGATAAGATCTTACGTAAGGGAGTATTAGGAATGGACAAGAAAAATTTATGACCTAATAGCCAGATAGCCTGTTATGTCAAAATGCTATTAGAATTCGGATCCCTTTGACAATAAAAGACCGACTAGATACCAGACGTGATAAGCACCCATGGCGCAATTTAATATATCATGACGAAGGCATATCAAAATTCGAAGCCGTCCGAATGTAGAAATTCTAAGTTATCTAAGATATAATAAGCACTCACACTGCCATAGAATCCTAGAGACAAATGTTAAAGCATATCGATCATTATAACCCCTTTCCTCTTTATCTACTACTCTCTCACTCGCACTCTTTTATCTAAGTTTGTGGTCCGGTAACGGCAAATCGGTGTGAGCTGCGTATACATCTACAACCATTAATTATATTCAGGTTCATGTCAGGTCGCTCTAAATGAGATTAATTTAAATGGGCCATAATATATGCATTAATTGTCGCCCTGGCCCTTGACATAACATATCCACATACCGCATTTGCTTCTAGACCGGTGAGACTTATTTAGCGATGTTAATAATAGATCTCTTTAACATGAGATTAGACATGACACCTCTTTATCTCTTTGCTATTAGTCGAATCTTTATCCTAGAGCCCATTTGACAACACGACATGCTCATAGTACACCTCTTAAGGAAAAGTATATTTCGAAATCCTAAAGCCGATCAATTGACAATGTGTGTTACTAGATTGATACATCGCGAAATGATAGAATGGCGCCGTACAGACTATTTAAAGGAGGAATTCATTTGGCCTTGTCATATATTACTCTACGTTTATTAGAGGTTGATCGTAAGAGCGACTATAAAATCCGACCGGGTAAGTGGACTTCTTGGCAATTGTTATATATGAAACTTGGTGTTTGACGAATATCATAATCAAAAGTTCGCCTAAAACGAACGTGGTCGACTGACCCCGGGCTACGGCACAATATGTGGATCGGATTCAGATGCGATTTTACACCCTCAACTAGTTGATGTTGGATATGGGAAAAATTAATAATTTTTGTTCAGATCAAGAGAAAATATTAAATATACAAATAATTCAACTTCATATAATTGGTAACTCTCATTACACTGCATGCAGATTCTGAGTCGCTTTGTTTTCTTAACCCGCAGATGGTGAATAGAAAGACATGTCGGCAACATGTTTTTCTCTGTAATTCTTTTCTCATACTTCTCTAAAACAAATAATTTTGTGATAAAAAAAACGATTCATGTGGTTACTGCCTCAGGCAGCATGGACACCGTCAAAAATTTCTATGCGAATTTTGACACGAACAAAATTTTGTCTATAAATTTTGTTGCAGAATAATTGAATCTGAAAAATTTCGACACAATATATATGTAAAGGCTTTAAACTATTTATAACAACTTTTGCATGCTAATTTAGTGCATTCATTTATTTCCTCGAAAAATTATTTTTCAGGCCTTGTTTACTTCAATATTTTGGCGCTTCTATTTACTGTACAAGCAAGAATTTTTTTAATCTAATCTTTTCTTAAAAAGGACTCTTGAAATTTATCTAGGTTTTGATCATTTTTGTTGCAAATGTTTTGTAAATCACAATTTTTTATTTATTGAAATATTTTTGATCGCTTTTGGCGATCGCATGCATATGTTTTTAACCTAAACATATGAGAACTAATCAGCTCAGCTGCAATTAAAAGTCTTAGTGAATATTTTTCTACAAACTGGCTATGATAGATCTGAACAGCTTACATATAGTTATTGTTGTTCGAAATTTAAATAGCAGAAACACTATCATTATTTACATGTGCCCTCTTTGTTGAATATTCACAGACTCATTCCGCTCCTATCACCATACGCTAAAGCTATTCTATGTACTTTTCCATTGCAATCAATACCTGCTATGACTTATCCGTGCTATATTATAACATCTGTAAACGTTTCGCGACCTGTTCATATCCAGGCGCTGCTTCATCAAATTATTCATTTACTATATTAATTATCTTTCCACCTTTACTTATCAGGCATTATTCAGGCAATTACTACTCCTATCATCTTGCGGAGTCATTCGCGTATAATCTGTTATCATATAACATATAAATATTCGAGCATTATATTTATAGTATACACCTATACAAAGAAGGTGAAGCGCAAATGTAGTAGTTAATCTCACTTCGATTTTACCATCATCTGCTGAGCAACGGCGATTCCCGCGATTCTTCAAGTCGCGAGTAATCAAAAAGCTCCGAGAGCCCTCACAGCGGCAGACGTCACAACTAACGGAAATGGTATGAATGAAGTTCGCCGCATCTCCGCCCCGTTTCCCTCCATTATGGGTGGTTAATAGGACTCGAAAAAACCTCGCCACGGCAGACGTCACAACTAACGGAAAGGGTATGAACGAAATTCGCCGCCCCTCCGCCCGTCTCCTCCGTTATGGGTGGCAACAGGTCTCGAAAAAATCCCACAACAGCAGAAGTTACGATAAATGTGAAGGCCGCGAGTGAAATTTGCCGGATCTCTTCTACGTTTGTCCGATTGGTGAGTGGGCAGATAATTTTCAAAGAGCCTCATAACTAGACGTTGTAAAATACGTGAATAGCGTATGAGTGAAGTTTGCCGGATCTCTGCCATGTTCCCTCGGGTTGTGTGCGGGCAACATCCACAACGGCAGACGTAACTGTGCAGGGAAGCGCACGGGTACAGTTTGAGGGTCCCGCCATGTTCCTTCGTGTTGTAAGTGGGCAAAGAACATCCCGAGGCCCAAAGAGCCTCACAACGGCAGACATCGCGACGCATGGAAGCGCAGGGGTAAATCTGAGTGGTCCCGTCACGCGTTTTTTTTAAATTTCATTTCCCTTGTTTTATGTCTGTATATCTTCAGTCTTTGAAGTAGACGAACTGAGAACATCTGATGTGTCACCTAAGTTCGTAAACCTGACTTTTTTTAAGTTGTAAGCAAGTTGATTAGTCGCGTTCATGGTTTGAGTCCTCCGGCTGGTCAAACAATGTTCTGAAGCATTCTACCTCAATCGACGTGTGAGGCCATCACTGTGGCTCAAGTAGTCTCCTTTGGCAAGTGAGATCACCTATAGAGGAGACATTTCTGAGATCAGTGGGCATCACAAATTAAAATCGTAAGGCTTTTTCTCTTAAGTTGAACGCGGGAGTTTCCAAGTGGTCGTCGTGCGAGGTGCTTGTGCCTCGAAATCCAGGCTCTTCTTCCTGTGTCGTTTTCTATCCTAATAACTATAATACCTCATTAGGTCATGTACTTACATATCGAGTTAGAGCATATAAAACACTGTCGTCGACTAAATTATATCCATAGGATAACTCGGAAAATACAAATCGATCATTTGTGGTGTTCTCGTTCATACACCTATATCGTGCCTTCCATTTTCACGACGTCTATAACACGTCAGAATCATACTACCTGGGTAGTTGCCGAAAGGCGAAATTGCTCCTTCCTTCACAACAGGTAAAGTCCTTCTCCTTCCTTCCTAATATAACCTCTTTCCCAACCATCTACCTAACACTTTCTTCACTCTACAACTTTATTTTCTCTCTTTACCACGCAGCCCACCATCATCTGCCTCGCCATCCTGCACCTATGCCTGTCATTTCAACACCCTAATACTTGAAGTAACGTACGCCAGGAAGGTCTTCTGGTTTCTACCTACTGGGTTCAGTCATCTCCTCAACACGCCTTTTGCTCCAAGATCTCACTTTCTCTCTCCACCACATAGCCCATCATCTTCGACTTTGCCATCCTTCATTTGGGCTTTCACTTGCAACGCTTCAATATTTGAAGGAGCATACGCCAGGAAGCATCACGATACTCAACCGCCAAGATGCCCAGTCCTCCGGCTCAATCTCTCAGTTTCACTACTGAGGCCGATGGTGATCCTTGACTAGTTCCTGTCGCCAAAAATCATCCTGGTTCGTCCCTCCTCATTCAAAATCGATTCAAGTCCGCTTACTAGAATCACAGATGATCATGATGGTCTAACCCCCCCCCCGGGTCCTTATCCCTCGTGCAAGACCAGAGCCACCAGACAGCGACCTCACTCGCCACTTTCCAGGGTCGGTTCACTTTCCAAGGGCAGCCCACTTGATAAGCGCGGCCTATACTAATATTATTTAGACCTCTAGGTATACCCCTACTTCGAACCCTTCCCTCTGATTGCCTTAGTAGTTTATAATCTATAATGTTTCATTAACTAACCCTTTAGTAGCCTAACACTATATCTTGCCTAGGTGTCTAACACACTAGCCATGATCAATAAGGATATCTAGGGCATACTGTCTAGTGCTAGTATAGAGAAGCCGACGTCCAAGTATACCAATAGACATATTTATACCGCGATATTAATTACAAGGACGCTCGAAGTCTATTAGCTCTATAACGACCTCACTAATTCAAATCACATTCGAACTTGTGTTATATCATTAGATGATCTGCATACTTTTATCTCCACCTATTAACACAACTATAATCGCGAGCATGTTAATCTTCTCTTTATCTATATACTAGAGGATTTACGTGTTGATGTTGATAGTCTGCTCGACTCATCATCACAGCAAGTGACCTCTAAAGACGCTCCTCCAGTAAACGAACTCGTTGGAGTCGTTATCCCAGCCGGGACAACTGTTCCGTAAGATAAAAGACCATCGGCTCCTCGCCATCTCGGAAGATAGATGACTGTATCCATTCCGGTATATGACCAAAATACATTATAGCTTGCTACAGTTTGGTAGAGCGATGATGCGACGCATATATGTGCTTTATAATTGCTGGGAAAGTTTGCACTTGAGCAACGCGAACTTGAAGGACTGATACTTCATGTATGAAAGAGTATGAAAAACTTTAGGCTCATCCTTGCTAAGAAGACTCACCAAGGAAGGGAACCCATCAATAGTTGACCTCGCATGCATCCAGCATCACAATTTGATGCTTGCTCGACGCAAGTGGTTGCGACAGGAATATCCGTCCTAGAAGGGGCAGCACAACCAAAAACCGAATTTATTTGATCATATAAGCACAATCCTGGCGTCCCGTCACATTTAAAGTAAGATGCTATAATGTTGTTAGTCCTTTATACACTATCTTGTAACCCCATTCAGCACTAACATGCTACACCGAATCCCACCCGCAAAAGCCGTTCCCAACTTCTCTTTTGGCAATACTCGGGTTGGTGATGAGCATATGTGGTGCGACAATGGTGGCCGACCTTTCATCCCCTGTTATAAGTGATCCCTTCGTCGCTGCTGGTACTGGAAGAAAGGGAGTTAAGGCCTCTGGCTACTTAATATTTTGTTGGTTTAGTGGCTAATACTACTAAGTGTTGTGTGGGATTTGAAGGCTAAAAGGTTAGGGCAACAGGTTTCCTTAATTTAGCGATCGAGATTATGTTTGGAAACCGGACACTATTTTGGATAACAAGTCGGAAACAGAAGCAAGCTATAAATCCGACTTGCTATCTTACGGAGATTTGGTAGAAGGACTTGCACGATGTCCAAGTCTTGATTGCTAGATGTCGAGTAGAGAATAGTCTTAAAAAGTAGAATCTGGCTGATCAAATGTATAACAAGAATTAGGGAGTCTGTTATATAGATCTCTAGACACTCAAGGAAGCCGATTGTGAAAATTATAGGTAGTATCTAGTATACTCCCAGGATTTTGCTCTTGTTTAATAAAGGAAGAGGTTATAAGTTGAGAAATGTGATATCTGTATAAGGATAAGTTAGATTAGCCTATGGCTCATCTACATCATCAGTAAGTTCGGATTCGTCAAAAAGCGGCACCAACTTGTCCAATGACTGAATTATTGGTCTTTCTGTGGGAGTTCCAGCCACCTTGGCTAGAGTTGCGGACGTTTGTGTGGCCGTATATTTTGGAAGGAAACATAAGAAGGTTAACACTCCATCTTGAGCTCTATATATTTCCTTGATACCCCTATACTATACATTAGTGAAACTTTTGAGCGATTTGCAAAATGACGGTAGAAATTTGAATATTTTACGTGTTACTTGGCTCGCATGTGTGAAACAATCTCACTGTGACAGAAAGCCCAAATCCACTCAAGCGATGGTAGACGGGTGCCCTTACTTGACAACAACGACTTCCTTATAACAGCACTATGGCTTGAGAAGTACCTGTCACGTGAAATATGTGTTGGCCTGGCTATCTCTCCTTTCTACAAAATGCTCCTGGAATGGAGAAGTGGCTCTACAGTGTGCTTTTACATGCGAGTCCCGAACAACCCTCGAATTCCAATGCATAATGATCAAATCACATTCCCAGCATCAGTAGTAACGCGCTCATCACAGGCTAGTCACACGAAAAATGAAATGCTCGACAACGACAATGCTTCTATTACAGTCACGAGAGGGATCTTGCCCCCGAAGCTGAATCCGACATGGGTCTATCGCTTTCCGACCGAAGTTGAAGATCTCGTCCTATTGCCTGGCATTGACCCACGGATCGATTACATCGATATTATTGGAGGACTCGAGAGGGAACTAGATTCTGCTTTCTACGCGTTAGATGAGAGGAAGGGATTCATCACACTAGCTTTTATGATGCGCGGCTTGCGGATTACGTTGAGACAATTGATCAGTGTGGAAGTCCTTGCCGAATAACTCTTGAATGCTAAGGTTACCGGCAAAAGGTTGGGCGAAATTAAAGTTTACAGACTCCCTGCGGCTCAGAAACTTGCGCGTGAATATCATGGTCTGGTCAAGGAGAAGATTGCGGAGAAGCATGGCTGGGTTGAGCAAACGCGCCACCGGCATCGAGCTTCCTTTCCCTCGACAATGGCGGGAATATTCTGTATAGGCATGGCTTACACAACTTGAGGGGGTTCTACGAAGTCAGCATACTTTCGGGGACTCGGACTCAGGCTCAGCTAGAAAGCGGAAGATTCGTACTGTAGAGAAGACTATGATAAAACCTATTCGACGAGATGCTCCTTACCCATACTACACCTACAACATCATAATCTACGAGATTTTGCACGACAGTACCAGACTTTGATCCTGTCAAGGACTACACCTCCCACACGATCCTTCACCACAACCGCTGTTGCACAAGGAAGATTGAAGGATAGGACGACCTGGTGTTTGCTATGGATTATGGAATTTCGCGGGATGTCATGACCTAACGCTTCATCTTGTGAGGAGCACAGGATCAGAAGTACTTTGAAGGCAGGTTGTGGTAACTAGGGGATGTGCATTGGAATGGTTTTTCTAGATCTTGTGGCACAAGGGAGTAAGAGAGCACAACTGGATTGTTTAGACTTGCGTATTTTGTGGTACCATACGTAATTCTATTCTGATATGTCATCAACAACTTAAAGTTTCTTCGTCTAGTGCTCTGATATGCCATTAACAGAAGAGTAGGCATTAAGTCAGTCAGTTAGTTATTAGCGAGCTATATATTTCCGTTAGTCGACTAATAACAAACATTTCTACATCGGAATGTCGACATGAGCACTTTCCACTTCCGCCTTTGGATCTGAGCTGCTGCTGCTTTAGCCTGAGCCGCGGGTGAGCACACGCTAGGCAAGACTGAGCATGCATTCAAGAGCCATTTTAGTATCCGGAAGGTTTCATTTTGGCTCCCTTGAGGCCCGGTTACACTATCCTCATCTGGTTTCTACGCGCAGGTCCTATCTTGGCTCCGACCGGGATCCCTCCGGAACCTTTTTTGGATCCTGCGAGGTGGTGGCGTATGATAGGCGATAAGTTAATAAGACAAAAGACAGTTTGGGTTCGCAAAGGGTATATTTAGTACAGAAGTAATATCTGCTTCTTGAAAGGGTCAGAGAAGGGTCCTATTAATCTACGCCTTTAGATGACTACGTAATTAGGGTTAGGACCCCGCGGAGTCTGGCTCTTATGACCGAGTCTTACAAATCACAAGCTGGGCTACGGCACGTGATACATGACCAGGTCACCCACATACGGCATGCACGTGATAAGGCTATATGGCTTAGCCTCATCGTTCTATAATGTCTCCTTTAACGTCTATAAGGGCAGTTTCATATAATCCAAATTTCGGTAACACTTAGTTTACTTGTTCTTACATTAAATATCTTTAAAGAGAAGTAAAGATAATCTGTTTATATGGCTGAAGTTATTTAGGGCGGAGTCTGTCGCTAGCTTTTCTATACTTAAGGGAGTGCTCCGGTTTCTATAAGTAACCAGAAACTTAGTTATAGGGGTAAAGAAAATAACAGATCTATAAATTTTATAATATATACTAATTACTTTCTATATATACTAGTCTAAAGCTTCGAATAACCTGATTAGTAATATGTGGTACCTTACTATATCAAGTTACCTCCCCGTGGTCATGGAACGATTGGCAAGGAGTCCGTTCTAAGGTCTGCACCTGGCATAGTGAGTTAAAAGAGTTTCAGCCCATGCGCGTTGAGCCTTTTCAGTGTATACCCTCACACCAGCCTTACTCTGGCTTAGTCGTAAGTGGCGGACGTTACGGAAGTCCTTGTCAAATCTTCGAATCTCATGAGCGTCTGTTTCTCAACAGGTGCTGGAGCTTTGCATTAGAAGAAATGAACAGTCTTTCGATCACATCACCTAATGGGCAAGCAGACCATCTCCACATATGCAGTAAGAGGGTGGTGAAGTCAAATAGGTACTTATTGGGAATCATATCTATCTGTTGCTTGAAATTCAGTACTCCCGTTGAAATGGCGTTAAAAGTTTCCTTATTCATGGCCGGTCTTCTTTGTCCCATCTTCACCCCCAGCCCTCCGCCTTCTCACCTCATTAGGGGATGGTCTGTCGTATGTTGTTTCTGGACCTGCCGATTTTCCATCTTCCTTAGCCTGATTTGACTTCATAGGAGATCTGTCGGCCTTTCGAGCTTCGAAAGTGGATGGCGACGCGGCAGCAGTGTCCAATTGTGCAGTTTCAAGGCGGCCACCCAGAGCACCGAACCGGCTGCCATAGCGATCCTTGGATATACCCCGAAGCACATCGGCCTGCATTGAACCGACCAGTTGCGCCGACCTGCTCATGGCCTTCACCTTTCCGACGTTGAAGAGATCCGCAAGAGTTGTTACTACTACTTGATCGCAGTCTTCGTCGGCAATAACCTCTCCGATGATGTGTATCTTTTGACTAGACACTTGGTTGGAGGCCTCTTTGCACACTTCCAAACATTGCTTTGAGGAGTTGATCTCTTCCTGCAACCGCAACGTCTCACTTTCACTGTCAGGGCCCCCATTGAAGGTTATAGAGTCAAGGCGTTCCCGAAGGCGACCGATCGTCTCTAGCAGATTGTCTCGGTTCTCGTTTAGCGATTTTTGTGTCAAAAGCTGTGCTTCAAACTGGCTCAACACATATCCAGCACTCTGCTGAGGTGCTTCTCTTTGTAATGCCGGTTGCCCATCTTGTAATGACTCGATATAAGAGCTCGCGCGTTCACAGATGCGGAGACACTGTACTGTCACAGCCTTCTCATCCTGCAGATCTATACTTGAATCATCTAAGAGAGTTGGACGGTCTGTAGCAACGCTTGTTATTTTCATTTTCTCATCGATGCGCTGAAGGCGTATCTCGAGGTTATAAGCCGTGTCTTTGATCATCTCATTATACTCTCCAACAACTTGTTGAGTAAGTATAGAAGCATGCCTGAAAGATGAGTTAGTAAAGCCCCTAAATCGGCATAAATGCGTAAGGAATCTTACATGGTGATAGTTCCCAGGCCAATCGTGATTGTTGACTTGTAGTCCGCCAGAGTATCAATGAATTCGTTAATGTCACCTCTCATGAACTCCATCTTTGTCCAATCTTTTAAGCCCGTTTTTGACTTTCCGCTAAATATTTTCATAGCGTCTTCGAATTCGCGACACACCTGGGCGCATCGACCAACAGGGCCTTTCAGAAGCGTCAAAACCGGGGTTTCGCTATTAGCGGCCCCTTCCAGCGAGTTCAAAATAGTAACAAGATCTAGGAGACCACCTTGTAGTCTACCTAATGTTTTGTCGCGGCCCTTGTAGCGTGTCACTGTCTCATGGAGCGCCTTTACTGTCGTAATGGTGGCCGCGATAACAGTTAACGCCGAGGCACTAATACTCAAAGGATCCATTGTTGAAAGAGTTAGAAAGAGATATTTCCATACGACAACTTTGGGAAGGTTTCGAGTTTTGGCGCACGGGAATATCCAAATTGGAGGGGGTTGAGTACGATCAAAAGGCGGGGATTTCTTTGCTTATGAACCTAATCCTTACCACCAATAGCGCGGAGTCTGTAAGCGCCAGCGACCTAGTCGTTGCTACCAATAGCGCGGAGTCTGTATTCCGTAAGCGCCGTCAATTACCTCCATTAAGGATATCGATTTTGAGAGGTTATGTTTCGTTGCATGGGTGCTTTCGAGAATGCTTTAGAAGGTATCTCTGATTTAGAGAGTTCTGTGTGCCATCATCACAGGCTTGATCATTCTGAGAACTGTAGGCGATGCGCAACTGCTGGTACAGGTCCTCTGCATCTCTAGTAATCACCCACTCCTTTATTCTCTTCCTTTGCACATCAATCTTCCTGCTATCCTTGACTCCCTGACTTTATGCGTTTCGATCCCGTATCATAGTGCTCCTGAATGACCGATTGTAAAGCTTCACACCTTTGTCTTCCAGATATTCATCTGTAATCTCGGATTTGATGGTCAGGTGGCTACATCCCACCATCACCCCTTCAAATACAATTGGCTTCCTCTAATAGTGTTAGATTCGACTTACATATTAAATCAAATCAACCGCCCTTATATACAGATGAAATCCAAAAAGAAAGTTCTTGGTATCCCCAGCCTCACCCAACAATAACCAACCATAGACCGAGTAACTCCCCATCCTACCCATACTCAATAATTGAGCCTCCCATTGCCCAAAGAACACTCCCGACATTTCCCCCACATCTGTGCCATCTATTAAGGTACAGTTATCATCTACCCTCCATACAAAAAGTAAATAATGTATCAACATAGGTCTCCGGATCCTCCACCTCCTTCATCGCTCTCCCTCTCGTCCCCATCTGCCCATGCGACATCTCTTTCCTATCACACAATTCCATCCCCCTCATCCCATCATCACTCTCCCTATCCGGGCCCCCTTCCCCAAGATCCTTGATATCAACACTAACCTCCTGACTAACCATAATCCCCCCAAACGTCTGCGTCTCCACCAACTTAATCTCCGAACTCGAATCCAAACTCGGATTCGCCCTCGACGACGGAATCCACGCCCCTAACGGCCTTCTCACATCCGGCGAACTCCGACTCTTCATCCCCCTCACATGCTCCAGAAAAGTTGCCCTTCTAGGATTTCTTGGGTTCTTTGGCCCACCCTCCATACTCGGTCTCTGCTTATTCAGAATCGGCCCAAACTCCCTATGGATCTTCCTTGCGAAGATCGCGTGGTCGGGACTGTTCTTATATACGTACTGCTGTATCCTGAAGAAACTTAAAGGAGTGAACTCGAATTTTTGGCTCCGGGCTTGATATTGAATTGGGAAGATTAGTCGGAATGCAATGAGCATTGCTTGGCCAGGTTTCTCGACGTCGTTGGCGCCACGACATGGAGCTGAGACCGGCTTTGCGATCAGGCGTGCTTCAGAGAACAAAGGAGTGTCGATTTCTGACTCTAATACTACGAGAGTAGCATGTAGTTGTGCAGCGAACTTTTGCTCTTCAGTGAAGGGGTCAGGACCTTTCCCCTTCAAGCACAGATATTTCAAACAGGCCGATACAGTCCAGCCGTCTAGCTGAGACAGGTAGTCGACCATCCAGTCTTCGAGGGTGTCAAAGGGAAGTGGGATTGTAGGGAGTTGGTTTCTGGCATCTTTACGGACGAGGACCTCGAACCCGCTGCGGATTCGAGCACGTAGGGCGAAACAGGCTAAGTGTACGCCGGGCTGGAGGATGTGTGCCTCGGTGGCATATTCGCTCATGGTAGCGAGCCTGCTGTTGAGATCGTTGCAGTTGATTTGCATGCTCCTAGCGACGAGGGGGGCGATGTTTTTGATGTCGGCGAAGCGGTAACCCGATGCGGCAAGTTTCCCGGCTTCTTTTGGGCTTGCTCGACGGACAAGGAAAAGGAGTTGGCCCTTGCCATGCATCGGTATCGCCTTCTCGTCTCTTTCTAGGTCGTGTTGGCTTTTAGCTAGTTTCCGAGCCCTTGATTTTGTTGTTTGGCCAGTGTGGAATATCTCGTCGAAGAGAATCCCTACATCTTCTAACGGTTCGTCGATCTGTTTTGCTAGGTCCGCTGCTGCGATGCAGAATTGCTCACGGAAGATGATCGAGCCCGAATGGAAAGTCTTGCCTTCATTGCTGTTAAGGTTGGCTTCGGAATTTGATCCAGGCAGTGTCGACTTGTATTCGATATGCTGGCGCATGCGAGATATAAGTCCCGAGACACTGCTCCAATTCCGTGTTGTTCGGAATAGCCAGTGAAATACGGGATAGGATATTCCTAGGACGTCATCTTGAGACTGTTCCAAAGTCAATACTTGTTAGAGAGATCTGGCGCTATATACGTACAAGTCCAATGTAAGAGGCTGTGACCTTTTCATTGGGGAGAAGCCCTTCGGAGGTCACCATGATCCTGCGATTCGAATCGAATATGGCGCAGGCAAGAACGACCTGACGAGCTTTGTTTGCAGAGTTAGATCGTCTTCTCTGAGCAAGGAACGCGAAGACAATAAGAATGAAACAGGCAGCAATAGACTATGTCACGTCAGCATGTCCACTGGTTGCAATAGGGGTAGAACATACAAGAACAATGACCACAATAACCGTCGTGTTTCCGGTAATATCATGAGAGTCAGAAGGGTTCGGGTTGTACTTTCTCAGACGATATTGCGTTCCCACAGATGCCAGCCAATGCATACCAAACACAGCTCCCGCAAGAATGAGACCGCAAAGTGCTCTCTTCCATAACGAATTCGTCCATGTTGCACGAAGAACAAAGAACACAGTCAGCGCAACAATACTAGCAACAACAGCAACAATGACTGATCCAACGACATTTCCAATGTTATAAACACTGGTATAGTTCGAGATTCCTGCTTGGCCGAGATAGTGCATTCCACAGACAGCTAATCCGGCCAAAGTTCCTCCAACGGTGACACGAATAAGACTAACTCCATCATCAGATCCAAGGGCAGTGAAGGCGGCCAGAAGTACCAGGATTGGGACGAAGAACGAGACGGTTGTAAACAAAGAGCTATATGCGATCTGCATCGGAGGCTCGCCATCGCCGAGGATGATTGCTTGGTTGCTGATATAATGCATGCACCAGATGGACACACCTCCCATAGAAATCGATGAACCAAAAAGAAGAGACCTATAGGCATGATTAGAATAGAACGTGAGGCAATTCCTGCCGTGTTGTACTCACCAATTGTATAACCCTCGTCCAGCAGTCCTCCGGTTGATGAGTTCCAACGTTGTCCAAGCACCTACATAACTTACCAAGTACGACAGCACGACATATCCGGCCGAGAAAGCCCTGGGAACAATCTGTCCCTCCCAGTCCTGCCACAAAACCGTGTCGATAGGCATTGTATGTCCTTGACTTGGAGACAGACAAGTTCCGGAAGTGTCGCAGCAAAGCCTGAGAGGCCCCAAAAGCTGATGAGACCTGGCGGATGACAAACATGTTATGTAATGTTCTCCATGCCGACATCGAGATAAATACACAGGCCTTTCTTTGGTTGTTGAATCTCGGAGCTACTGCAACTATACCCCTATCTGCTGCTAAACTGCAGCCTCTAAAAGCCAAGGTTGCCCCCTCCAGCATCACAACATCGACTCCGACGTTGGTTGGAGGGCAAAATGCCATAATTTCACGGTGCTTTGGGCACTTGCGCCAGGGGTTACACGTTCGGCTCTATAAAACAAGGGTTTTGGGGTATTCCCGTCCACCTGAGGCCTGTAATCGGTGATTTTCCTTGGATCGACAGTGGGGCAGGCTTGGCTTTCAGGGCTGAACAGCACAGCTGTGCGAGAAAACGCCACTTTGCACAGACTATAAGCGACGAAGTTGCGAAGTTGGGGCTCGGTACGGTACTTCTCGGGATGTCGCGATTTAGCAATCTCGCTCCTCTCAAGTGGAAGGCAAATCGGCGACTTGTAAAGAAGAGAAAAGAGGCAGAGCAGGAGGATAGCGACTTCCACGGCCAGCTAAGGTAGTAGGTGCAAGTACAGGCAGCACCAGGAGAGACAAATCACACTATACTCACGGGCATTATTAACCCTACGAAGTTATTATACGGAGTTCTGGTAAATATCTACTTAAAGATAGAGAATTCATCTAACCTCATTTTACCTCCCTTGTCGATATAATAAAAAAATTCTGGTCGTGCGGTTGTGCGATCTTTTCGCTTACGAGTAACTTGTCATTGCACATATGTTTTAGTGGTAAGCACGGTACCAGAGAAGCCTTTGTTCCGAGGACTAACATGTGAGTTCGTTTTCTCCGGCACGCCTGTGATGACAGCAAGGGTCCTGGATATTGACCAACCGCTCGCCAACGGAAGCGAATGGTCAGCATGTGGGAAGAGGGGAGATGAGAGTAGTATTGAGATCTGAACACTGCTGCGGAGGTGTAGGGGTAAGGTATGTCCCGCCTTCTTTGACAGGGGTGCGCGAACCCGGTTCTCTTCCCCGACGCCGACGAAGGGAGTTAATTGAGAGCATGAATGCACGTATGCAGGTTGTTATTAATGCGAAGGGGACGTTTACGAAGTATTAGAAAAAAATTTAATGTACGTGTTTTGTATATGTTATGATTTTCGTGGTTCCGCGCTTTTTCTCCCTACACCTCGGTACTCTAGCATTGAAATTTGGGATTCCAGCCAGAAAAGGCTTCCAATGTCTCAGATCGAAGAATCAATAAAGTCTCGTGCAATCGGTCAGCATTGACTCATCTCTCGAGTGCTTGGGCCGCTCCAATGGCCATGCTGCCTTGCCGACGCAGAAAGAGGAAAATACAGTACTCTCGTGCATGCCAAGCGAGACTGTTAACAAGGTGTTGCAGCCCACTTCCACGAAAACCGTTGCGGCATGAAACGTATTTCTTGAGTGAGGTGCGTGGTGGGAAAATGCCAGAAGTAAAACAACCCCCAGGCTAGATGTGCTCCAGCTACATTGTAGGCGTGAGGGTTGCGGGGAATACATCCGGCCCCCCTAATGCTCAGGGGGCACAGCGAATCGGCAGTCCGTCTTTTGTAATTATTAAGCGGCCCGTAAGTATTAATATAGAGCTGGGAAGGCCCCCGGCCCTTTCCCCCCCTTCAGAGTAAACAAGACTTACCTCTATTAGGGATACTCCGATGCAAAGGGTACAGCCGGCTGGTGCAAGAAGTGCGACGACGAGCCCGCAAACGGAAACACAGTAGGTGTTGTGTTGGTTTATCTGACTGTCTTTTTTTCCAACATGAAGCGAAAATAACGTCGCAGGGAGACCAGGCTCCGTTCGAGAAACGAAGAGGGACGTTCTGGCCGCCTGTGCCGCACAAAACTTTGTCTGCTCCTTTCTAGGTGCAGTAGTCATATCTTCTTTTCATTCAAGATCCTCTTCGAAAAGCAGAATAACTTTTTGTCTTGAAAAAAGAACTATTTGTATCAGTGGCGTCTTGTTCTGTCAATCAACTCCATTATTGCTCAATCACTCGATACTGGCTCTTTTGAACTTCTCAAGAACATAGATTCATCTCCAAACTCAAATTTTTCACCAACAGTTTCCTTGCAATCATGGCTGCTGCCGACGTTCAAGCACTTCCAGCAGAGACTCCTGGCTTGCCAGACTACCTTCTTGATCCCAATGCAACCCTGAAGGATGATTCAGCCAAATGGAGATATGGTCGAGCACCAGATTACTCCAAGACTCGAGATATCTATGAGCAGAGTACGTATTTCTCTGTAACCTCATACCCATTCCGACTGCTTTGTTCTCTGCTTTGTTCTGTCAAAATTGTCCTAGGGAGAATTCAATCAGCCACAAGATGTCCACTAACAATCTCCCCAGCCAAAACCAAATCCCATGAAGCCGCCTCTCTCCCCAACCTTGTCGAAAACCTCGTCAAAAACTGGGAAGTTGAAGCCTCCTTCAAACCCGACATCGAAGACTGGCGCACCATCGACCGCCCCAACTACACCTTCTCCATCAACGGCGGCCCTCCCCAGTCCGCCGAACACATGCTCAAAGTCGGCACATACAATGCCATCATCACATCCAATGATTTCTACGACCCTACAAAATCGGACTTCGCATCTAGCCATAAGACGTTCAAGCGCATGATGCCGACGTTTGCATGGGAAGTCCTCGAGGTTTACAGTGGGCCGCCCGTTGTGGCTTTTAAGTGGCGCCATTGGGGCGTTATGAAGAATGACTATGTTGGCTTTAATAAGTTCGTGAAAGCTTGAATTAACTTTCATCTATTGGCACTAATAATGTCACAGCAAAGGAGAGAAGGTTGTAGCCAAGGCTCACGGCGGTTCAATTGATATCCAAGGTATCACCATCGCCAAGGTCGACGACAAGGTGCGTCTTCAGAGTGTGGAGACCTGGTTCGATCCTATGGAGATGTTCAGACAGATCTCTCCCAACGGTGATGTTACCAAGACTGTTCCTATCCCGGAACCCGGTCAGGATATCTCTTCGCAGCTTCATGGTGATGAGGATGATTTGCATGAGCCGGAGGGGATGCATCTTCGTGGTGGTGGAGGTGCTGATGTCTTGGCTGTGCTTCATGAGGAGATGGGTAGTATATCTCCTGCTGGATGCCCGTTCCTTGCTAGGGAAAACTGAGGCCTAGTATAAACGAGCTGCACCGATTCAAGTTAGGTACCCTAGTGCAGTCGTCTGCTTACTAAGTAAATAATAGGAAAGTCATTTTTGCCTCTTACTATGAAGTTTTTATACCTACTAGGGCTCTGTGATTACTTGCTTTTGATAAGTTAATAATACTACTATATGAAATGTATGAAATCCTGGGACCGGAAGTTCTCCTAGGAGCAGTACTCCTGGGAACACTGCGGTTCCTGGGAGCTCCTGCTCTCCTGAGCCTAAGGCTCCTGGGTCCCCAACGGCTTCTAGAAGACAACCGTAACAGATAAGAGCTTTATACTTAACTTAATATAATTATTTATAATATATTAGTATTTACTTAATTATATAAGAACACCTTAACTTATTACTTCATTACACGGTGTAACGGTTAGCGAGCTGCTGTTTCCGGGGGGGTTTGGCCGCTGTTTTTGGGGGTCTGCTAACCAGTTCTCAGCTAACCGCGCACCGTCTGCTCTGTGCACTACGCACCACTTAACCCAGGCACCGCGCACCCATTGGCCGCCTACGCGACAGTTACTCCGTCATTTTGTGCCATCTTCTCGACCTCGAACCCCCCGTTTTCTGGAGGTCGCGAAGAAGCTAGAAGAAGCACCCTCTACGCCTACTTGATCCTGAAAATGTATTCAAAGAGTGCCCTCGTCCTCCGCTTACTCTATCCCGACTCCTTTATAGCCATCACCCCCTTACTTTTCTCCCAACCCTCCTCTTCTCTCTACCTTAAATCCTCTTCTTTTAGTAGAGCCCTTGTGGCAACGGTCGTCTATTCTCTATCGCAATTATTATTCCACCCTCTTTAGCCCGGTTGCCCGCCATCTTGACGTCTTGATCTGCTATCTCCTAGCCTTCCGGAAGCTCCGTATAATAATGCACTAGCCTTGACATAATGAAGATTACCTACATATTGACAACAAGCCTAATAGCACAAGCGACTCTAACACGGACAGCCTTTTTGACAGTAGCGACAATGAGGCGGACACGGCAAGCGATACCGATTTAGAGAGCCCTCTAGAGGAGGTCGACAGTAATACTGACGACGACGATGATCTCTTTGATGGCAAGGTACAATACCCACCTAAATACTACCTTGCCGTATTGGCCAATCTTGACGTAGGACGACTCCGGCAGAAGCGTTATAGCCCTAAAATATAAGGCCGTCTTGACTAGGTCAAGGACTATTATAATCAGTATAAGCCAAATGTAAATCTACTCTACTAAGAAAGGTCTGCTAACATTGCTTTGCGTTTAGGTACTATACCTTTATCGGACGGGATCTGGTCTAATGCTTTAAGGAAGTCTTGGCCAACTTTCTCTACGGCTTCCTATACTAGGTCTGCGACTAACAACAAGGGAAACGGGGACGGAGGCGGCCTGGAATTAAGCATATAAGCTTGCTATAGACATTCTGGAAGTGGTACCTTATAGTGTATAGGCTTGAGACTAGCAAGAAGATCGATAGTATAGTTTAAGTATAAGGTCAAGATATAAGATGCCCTATAGCCTCTAGTATACCTACTAGTAGTGGGGTCTCTTACTAACGGATCTTAGGTTCTTAAGGTTATTACTAAAGAAAAGGAGCTTGACAACACAAAGCAGGAGAGTGCTATAATATATGTCAAGGATCTGGCCAAATATGCCCGTATACTTCTAACTATAAGGGAGATGACTTTCTAGCTTAGCTGGCTTCGGATCTAGTTAATCCTCTTTTGCCAGCTTGTAGGCATTACCGGTAACCGCCTAGAGGCTCTGGTCTAGCTTTGGTACTAACACCTTAAATTGACTCTAATCTATAATCATAACAACCCTTGCCCGCGACTCTTTATTAAGTTGACGGCCAAGTTTACTAAGGGATTTCTAGGCATAAAGGATGTATATATTCCCCTGCCCTTCCTCTTTGTATAAACTAAGTGGTCTCTAGTAATAAGTTTAAGATTCCGGAGATTATCTACGACCTGACGCTTGTGCTTAGCCCTTATACCTTCCTGCTTAGTATACTCTTTAAAGTTTAGGCATTCAAATCTCCTAGTATTGTTTCCCCTAAAAAGCTATATAGTTTAAATGTTCTTAATAGAATAAATGAGTAATAGCTCCCACTTAAGGACAAGTTAAGCAACAATTTTATATTTTGCCAAGCTATAGAGACAGCTTATAGCGTTTGTCTAGTATAACAATTATAGCTGTCCTCTAATTTAGTCCGCTATTAGATAAAGATAGGCGGCCAGATCACAGGCTTTATGCAGGTAACAAAGCTATATGTCCTCCGTGATAGGGCTGCTAAGGCACTAAACAAAAGCTATAAGTATTGACCTTCAAGCCTTATAGACTGTCAACTAATCTCAAACTTTTATATAGCTAATATTAGCAACTTACTCTAGAACCTTATCCTTTAACATTCTAGTATTGACATGTTTCTTAAACACTATCTTGATCGGAATATCAACATTAACGTTTAGAACATCTATCGCGGCTAAGCGCCTTAGAGGGACCTAATAAGGTTTGTATGTTTAATAAGCCGCTTAATCGATCCCTGTCGGCCACAGAAATTAACTCCTAAGCAATCTGTATTAGTTAATGGCCTTTTATATATTGTTAAATTAAATCGTCATATAGCAAAACTGTTAGGAGTCTAAGGAGATTTTAAGGGGGAAGAGAAATATCAGAAAGCTTGTCGTCGCCTTTAGAGTAAGAAGTAGTAATAGCGGAGGCTTCTCCTAATCGACCTTATAGACCGTTTTAAGTAGGAGTAGCTAGTGATTAATAGCAAGTGGCAGTTATCGGGGAAGGTAGTTAATAAGGACATGTAAAACACATTAGAGCAATCAGATTAGGTGACGCCGGAACACCTCTTTTTAATAGACGCCATCTTGACGCTACCTAAGACGTCCCTTAAAAACAAGAATTGGCGGAGGATCGCGGCAGTCAATGCTATAATAGTATATTGTGGCGTTAAGGAAGGACCGGCTTCCTGTTATATCTAGTATAGACGTCTAGTAAAGGATGACAGTCCCCTAGTTGTTAAAGTCAAAGAGCCTAATACCCTAAGCAAAGCAATACGATCGATTAAGAGAGAAAAGAGGCCAACAAAATGCTTTGTCTGTCTTAAGAATCCGTCTCTAACATTATATAAGAGGGTTGTCTTGTATATAACCTTAGGTTCTTTAAGTAGACACTTTTTAAGGAAGTATATAAGCAGGTTACAAAGAGGGGTGCACATTAATTGTCAGATTTGTGGCGTCAGGCTAGAGGACTAAGTATAATTACTAATTTATATAGAGAGGTTTTACGGAACTATCTTATAGGGTCCGGCTAAGAGATTAATTACCTAGATTTTAAAGCTATTTTTTGTTTTGGTTATCTTTGATTTTGTAGGGTAGGGGCAAGAATAAGAACTAGATTCTGTTTATAGGTGTCCCGGGCTATTTTCTTTATTATTGATTTGGTTTGGCATAATGTAAAGTGGGGCTAATATCTACATTAAGGAAGTCCTTTAGTATGTTTAACTAGTCAGGGCAACGGGGCGTTATAAATCGGATTTGCGTAATTTGGTATTAAAAGGGCTAATCTAATCTTGGGTTCTGTGTGTTATATATAATTAGAGGGGGTATATAGAGTCAGAAAATAGAATATACATTATACTTTAATTATGTTTTTATAGCGATCACAAATTTTTGCCTATATTACTACTTGCTAAGTGTAATTATAGGCATACATCCAAGTTTGTCTACTAAGACCATTTTAACCCTACCTGCTTTATACTCCTACTATACCTCTTGCCTTAATAGTGACCCATTTCGCGGAGGCAAGATCTTTAATAATTATTGTGACGATCACTTAGTGAGTGTCTTAGAGTCAGGGAGACACCTTTATAGATATAAGTTTGGACTTAGTGGGCTTGTTTATTTAAGCGTCCTTGTCCACAACCTCTTTATTCTAATTATTAGAGAGGGAAGTGCGCTAGATCAGGCATGTCGTTTAATTACTACTTGAGTTGATAAGATGATTAAGAAAAGAGGATAAGAAGGAAAGCTAAATCTAAGAGTAGCTAAAAGGATAACATGGCCTTAGAAGATTATAGAAGGCAATAAAAGAAGGATAGGTCAGTAACTTATACTTGTCTCCCTAAAAAGGATATAAGAGATGTTGACACTAGATTTAGTAGTTCTAAATAAAAACCTTACCAGGCCAGATAATCACCTACTTTGAGTAGATAGACAGATTAATAATGACATTAGATAATAGGGATTTATAGTCACACAAACCAGCCAAACTAAGCCTTACCCGCCAAAAACAGCTGCCCCTCACATGGCGGCTACTAAGATAAGTATATAGGGGCAGGGTAGGGGAAGCACTCTTGGCAAAACTTAGGGGTCAAACACCTAAAAACCTACTCTATAGCTTAAATAGGATCAAGATAGAGTCTAGAATGTTTTCTTATAATAAGTTATATGTCTTAATTATATATTATAAAGAATGTAAGGTTTTAGGTAAGCTAGCTATAATAGTACTACTACATTTAGAAATGTAGGTTAACTTAAAGAGGTTTCTAAACTAAAGCGGATTTTGAATTCTACCTATATGCCTAGAAATGTATATACTTAAAATTAGAGATAACTTGAAAATAAGTTTAATATACTTAGAACTAAACATTCCTAGATATATATATGCTTAGAAATAGATATGCCTATATCCGCCTAGTATATTGTCAAAGACCAGGTTGCGACAGGCTTATAAACAGATAGCCGCGCTACCCTATAAGGTTGTTATGATTTTATTATTATATACGACCCAGGCCTGAGGCTCGGCTACTGTGCAGCACAGAGAACCTGGGGAGTCGGCACTAGGGAATCATATGACAAGGTCACATGATAGAGCCTGTATAGAGCTTAGGATCTAGGGCTCTAGGAGCTTGGATCTTGGGGCTCTATCAGGATCTAGGAGCAGGAAGGTTCTATATAAGTTAATAGTTATTTCCTTAGATAGGAGCTTTATGCTTAACTCAATATAGTATTTGCAATACACTCTATTCTTATACTATATAGGAACACCCTGACTTATTACTCTTATATATACTATATATAACCTAACGTTCCCACCTTGGTATAGTATCGGCTATACTATAAACATTACACTTTGAGCATTGTCACTAGCACCTAGTAATAAGTCAACCGCCATTATGTTAAACATACCTCTAGCCTATATACCTTAGCAAGTCAAACCGCCTAAGGTATATGACCTAAAGCCATTTAATAGCACTTAAAGCAAGCTATAACCCTTTATTAGCTAATATAAGATCTATATTTATATAAACCTATTATTATTTAGACAAGAAGAACAGAAGGTATTGTGAGCATACTCTTACTTAGAGGGGACTATATATGATTAGATCACTACAAAACTTAAGGACTACCTTGACAACGATTATAATGATCAAGAAGACAATACAAACACAATCTTTAACGACTATAAGGAGTTTGTGACCTAACTTACCTGTATGTTTAGGAATATTAATAAGGAACAATATACAGAACAAGCTATCTAAACACTTTATTAGACAAAAAGTGTTACCGCTTATACTAGAGAATTTTAACTACTAGCCAGAAGAATCGATTAGGACAACAAGGCCTTAACCGCTCAGTACTACTAAGGACTAAAGGAAGAAGTTAAGGACGACATTATACAAGGAGGACGCCTAGGGGAGCTCCTCCTAATAATCAAAAAAGCAATCGACATCAACTCCTAACTATATAAGCAAAGGATAGAAAGGAGAGGTCAGTACTCTAGAGGCCATTAAAGGAAAGGTAAGAAAGACCAAACTAGCAGGTAGGAAGACCGGATAGAACTAGATATAGTCTCAAAGAAAGGAAATCCTTCTAAGGACAAAATAAACTAGTAACAAGACAAAGGTCTGTGCTTTAAGTGCGGACTGCCTGGCCATCAAGCTGCCTCCTATAAGAAGGGTAACTCTAAAGGGAAAGGCAAGCCTTAGAAGAAGTATAGACATCAGATTAATGTTATAGGAAGAACACAACGACAGTACAAGCTATATGTTACTAATAGACAGTAGATGTTAGAAGAAGAGCTTAAGAAAGCCAATATTAGAACTTAGATCAAACCCAGGTTTAAACTAGCACTAACACTACTAGAATTAGCGGACAAAGCCAAGTTTAGGAATGTTTAGCAAAGAACCCTAAGGGTAGGAGAAATATAGACATATAAGGAAGTCACTAAAATCGGAAACCACTATATCTATAGGGATAGTGGGGAATCATTCTTTAGCGACGCTATATAGGGAGCCAAGCTTATTAAGGGAGGGCAGTACCGCGTTTAGAGACAAAGCATAAAAGAAGTACTGCTTGTTAATACTATAACAAGAGAGCCTACTATAAAGCTACTCCTAGGAGAAGGATTAGTCGACAATATATTAAGCAAAGAAGACTTTACTAATGTCCTAAAAAGCAAAGAGATCACTATAGAAGAGGCTTATAATAGAGCTAATCAACCCTCTACTAGAGAACAATAAAAGGTTATTAGGAAACAATAAGGACACTTGATATAGAAAAATGTTACTAACAACTAACAAGTATAGGTTAAGTGTCTAAACAACACTAGAGAAATCAACATTAATGATATATATTGTGGTAGTTGAGAGAGGGCGCCTGGCCTAGAGATCACGTGGGGAGGCGCTGTCTGCAATCATGTGATCTGGCACTGCAAACTTTGCCTTCTTAAAAGGGTGCTTGCAGCCAGACACAAAAGGATCATCTCACTTTACCTTTAAAAACTTGACTCGATGCAACATTTATCTCCCTCTTGAAAGAGTGCCTTCTCCTAGAACCTAGTATCACTCCGTTAAGTGATACAAATAGATTCAGCACTTTTACATTGGCGCCCGACGAGAGGCTTTATCCCTCGATGGAGCGGTTCTACTGAGAAGACCACTGACAATGGAGTAAGAAAGCTACGAAGCAAGAAAGGGGTGCAACTGGGACGAGTGCAAGTAAGTCAAAAGGAAGATCAGGAGTGGGCGATGCGACAGTCCTGGAGAATACCAAGGAAACGACAAGAAAAAGGGGGATCGACATCAAGATGGGCAAGCTAAGAAAGGGGGACGCCACGGCTGCGAATACGAGACAAAAGCGTCAGCAAATTAATGGGGAAGCTTTCCGAAATGAAGCTGTCGTCAGATTAGAGCGGGGCTGCACTCAAGAAGCAACGTCACGCGAGACAGTAGCAGAGGAAAGGTCTAAAACCATGGTTGAAGGGAAAAAGGGGGAGGAGAAATACAAATGGGGAGAACTTGCGACCGAAGGAATTGGGGAATCAATCTTCTTGCTACTGGTCTTAACTGTCCTGCTTCTTAAATTACTACGAACAGTCTTACAGAACCTTATGAGCTATTATTCTTTCGACCTCGAAATTTATCTACAACCCAAGACAATGGCCACCGAAACTCCCTTGTTCACGCCCTCTACTGGGTCAAACTTGTCTGTTGTAGCACCACCTAGTGCAAGAGATGGGATCGCGCAGTTCCCCTATCGAGGTCCGATGCCCTTACCCGGTGCTCCTGGAGCCCCTTACTTTGAAGGAACGAACATTACGGAGTTCATTGAGAGGTTTGAGGACCTCTGTGCTGATTATGGGATCGATGAGCCCGGTAGAGCAAAACGTGTTGTGAGATACTGCGAAACTACTATCGCCCAGTTTGTACGCAACATGCCTGAATTTGAGTTATTAGGGAATTGGGAAGAAATGAAAGCAGCTCTTCTGCTAGAATACCGCGATCAGGACGCTTTCTAGCAGATGTTTTCTCGTAAATTCCTTGAAGCATATGTCAAGAAGCGTCGTGATGAGAGCGATGATCTTCGTCAATATGTTCGGCAGTTTGCGGCTATCTCAAAGAAGCTAATTAAGAAAAGGCTCCTAGATGAATACACTTAGGGAGTCTGGTTTCTTGAAGGGCTCCCAACTAAGATCCGCGACAAAGCTATCCGGAAACACAAGATTAAGTTGGAAAAACCAGAAACAGTCAGGTTTGATAGTATATCGGCATTCGTATCAGAGAGCTACCTAGCGGAAGAGACCGTTAGAGAGTTTGATCGGGGAGCCGCAAAAGAAAATGAGATGATTGGGTTAGTCGACCAGACAAAGAAGAGTCGGGAGCATGCTGCCAAAGAGCTAAAACTCGCAGCTCTAGTCGCGAGCCCCAGAAGCAGCCATGATGTGGTGATGGATGGATTGGCCAAAAGCATCGAGAAGCTGGCCCTTAGCACGATTTAAGCAGCAATGGGAGGAGGAGCCCCTTAGTAGTACTCAGCACTCTAGCAGGGATTTCGCGGGCCCGGCCCGGCAAACAATCTGGGGATGCATTCAAATCCGCATCCGCAGCAGGGCTTGCAGAAAGATTTGAGCGGCCCTACGCAGCGTTATGACTACGGACGGGGATCGGCCTCTGGAAACCTAAATGCTGTTGGAGCCGGTCGCCCATACCAAACATCACCCTGCGCGTACTGCTGGGAGCAGGGGCACCCGAGGACTCGCTGCGAGGTGCTTTTCCAACACGTAAAAGAAGGCCGCTGCCATGTCAATGGTGACAATCGGGTTGCTATAGGTAGAGTAGGTCCCAAGTCTTGGGTTCCTTATATGTACCCCGACAGGCCTTAGTTGGTGCAGGTGCTAAACCTCACGAGGAACTGGGAACCCGAAGAAAAAAACCAAGCAGGCAGTGATGCGAGAGTAAATCATGGCGGAGGGGGCACCCAGGTCGGGACCTAAGGAGAAGGTTTGAGTGGGAGGGCAGCTGAGATGAGGGGTTTAAAACTAATTGCATATAACCTTGTTGAGGAATTAGAGGAAAGTGAAGTCGAGAGCAGCGAAAACGACGAAAAGCGAGGTTTGAATGCTGCTGCGATCCGCGCAGAAAAGGAGGGAGTTGCCGACAAGTGGAAAAATCCGACGAAAATTTTAAAAAGAAAAACGAGAGAGGAGAAGAAATTTGTAGCACCAAAGATACCAAGGAAACAAGCGTGGGAAACAACCGCAGAGGGAATGGATGTTGAGATGGGGAGCGGGGAAGACGGAGCAGATGAAAGAGCTGATCAAGAAAAGCTGGTGAGTATACGAGCAAGAAGGAAAAGAGAGAATCTTGGGGACAAATTGAGAGGAAAGGCCGACCCGGAAGAGCTATTGGAACGGATTATGTCGACTCAAACAGGAATCACTATCGGAGAGCTGATTGGGCTATCAGAGCCTATCCGGAATATCCTGTTTAAGTCGAGGCTTAGAGAGGCGACTGCCTCTGACGAGAAGGGAATGGGTGCCCCGGGAACGGCTAGAGGGGGCTTGAACCTGATCCGCAGCGAGCCCTATAAACCAAAGATTCTGAAGAAACCTGCCCTGGTAGCTTTGAGCCCCAGGGCAGAAGTGAAAGTCAACGGGGTTCACTCCACAATGACATTGTTTGACACGGGAGCGGAAATGAATGTCTGTACCCAGGAATTTGCTGATGACGCGGGGCTTGCTGTGACAGAGAGATCCGACCTACAGATAGTGCCTTTTGGCGGGGATCCCACCCACTTTGCTGGAGTCTGCGAGAATGTTGAATTAAAGATTGGGAGCCTAAAGGTGGTGTAGCATCTTTGGGTAGTAGAGAAAGGCGAGACCGCTTTGATCCTTGGACAACCATTTAGCTGGGCGACGGGATTGTCTTACGAGTATGATGAGCGAGGACAATTTGCCGTCATGCATGGGCCGGACAACAAAACTGTGAGGGTAAAAGTCGCAAGGGTCCCTAGCGAAGAGCTAGGGGGAAAAGAGTAGCTGGTCCTTCCTGGGGTGGGTTTAGCGAAAGGAGTCCCCAGGGAGGAGCGCTAGAAAAGGTAAGCAAGTTGTTTTGCGGGCCCGGCCGGGGAAATGATTCGGGCGGAGGGAGCGGCGGCCCTGTGCCTATTGCTAGAAGGTTGACGCCTGCCGCGTCTTCGGGGATAAGAGTCCCTAATCTTGGGTTTAAGTGGACCCAGTTGTATACTAATAGCTCCCATCTTGCATTGCGTGGCTTGACTTTAATGGGGAGAGTCTATGCTACCTATAAGAGGGCGGCCCAGAAAGTGACGCCGGTGAAAAAGGGGGTTTCGGATAGATCGAAGCCTGGAGGTATTATGAGCTGGAGGGAGAAGGCGATGCTAGAGAGCGCGCCCCACCAAAAAAGGGGGAAGTATGACCAGTGGCTTTACCCAAAGTTTTCCCAGATTCAGCGCGGAGAGAGACTAACACCAGAGCGACTAAAAACCATAATAGTCGGAAAGGGATTGACAAAGCAAGAGATGGACCTTTTCGAAGAAATGCTGTACTACAGAGAAGCGGCGCTGGCTTTCGAGTTTTAACGTTGCGGCAAGGTAAGGCCGGAAGTTTCCCCCCTAGTTGTGATCAGGACAGAACCGCATGCGGCATGGCAGGCCCGAGGATTCCCGGTGCCAAAAGCGCTGGTTCAAACAGTGATCGACATGCTTATAGAGAGACTTTTGAGGGGGACGCTTAAGTACTGCCATAGCCCCTATCGAAACCCCTGGTTCCTTGTAAAGAAGAAGGAGAACAAGTATCGACTCATTAATGCAGCAATGGCGATAAACAAGCACATGATACGAGATGCGAACCTTCCACCGTCCGTTGACGAATTTTCTGAGGAGTTTGCAGGGTGCCATATGGCTTTGCTGATCGACTTCTTTTCTGGTTATGACCAGGTGGAACTTGATGAAGCAAGCAGGGATTTGACAGCATTCATGACCCCTCTTGGCCTGCTGAGACAGACAACACTACCACAAGGAGCAACAAACTCGGTCGCACAGTTTGTGCGTGTTATCAGCAAGATCCTAGAGCGCCACATACCTAAAATAGCTATGCCATTCGTTGACGATATTGGAGTAAAAGGCCCACGGACTAACTATGAAGGCGAGGAAGTTGCGCCAGGAGTAAGACGTTATGTTCTTGAGCATATACAAAACTTGAGCGAAGTGCTTGCAGATCTTGAGCGCGCTGGCTGTACTATAGGGCCGAAATCCCAATTTTGCATGAATGGGATTAATGCTGTTGGCTTTGTATGTGATTCTGAAGGAAGAAGGCCAAGTAGTGAGAAGGTGGCAAAGATTTTGAAATGGAGGGGGTGCCGCGATCTTTCCGAGGCCAGAGCCTTTCTGGGAGTTTGTGTCTACTATCGAATATGGGTTTAGAACTTTGGGGATGTCGCCAGGCCAATTTATGCTTTGTTCAAAAAGGGGGTGTCATTCTTTTGGGGAAAGGAACAAGATGAAGCCATGGACGCCCTAAAGCTGGCTCTTACTACAGCACCTGCTCTAGTTAAACTTGACTACGGGTCAGGAGCTGGGCAAATCATTTTGGCCGTAGACGCGAGCCTGACCGGCTGGGGGGCTGTTTTGATGCAATTAGACGAAAGGGGAAGGAGGCACCCGTGCCGCTACGAAAGTGGAATCTGGTCAAATGCTGAGGCAAAATATGACGCGACAAAAAGGGAGTGTCGCGGAGTTCTCAAGGCGCTGAAGAAGTTTAAGCCGTGGCTCTATGCAGTACATTTTATCCTAGAAACCGACGCTAATGTCCTTGTGGCACAGCTAAACAGGAGTGGAGCGGATTTACCTGGAGCACTAGTAACTCGGTGGATCGCATGGATACGGCTGTTTGACTTTGATGTTAGACATGTGGCCGGTCGAAAGCATACCGCAGCAGACGGGTTGTCAAGAAGACCGCGTACAGAATCAGACATTGAGGACAATACTGATATCGACGACTTTATTAAAGCAGAAATGAGCTGCCTGGGTATTGCTGTACTATCTGCTGCAAGTTCGAGCAAAGCAGATAAAGAGGGTCCTGATGGAGCCTTAGAAGGGGAATGGAGTGAGAAATCGCGGAGAATCGCTGAATACTTAACAACACTAAGGCGACCGCTAGAAATGAGTAGGAAGGAATTTCTACGGTTCAAAACGGAGGCAATGAAGCATACTGTTGTAAAAGGGACTCTCTGGCGGAGAGCCACGAAAGTCATGCCACAGAAAAGAGTTGTCGACTCCCTCAAAGAAAGGGCACTTGTTTTGAAAAGGTTGCACGAAGAAGAAGGAGCCTATAAGAAGAGAGAAGCGACATATAGGAAAGTTGCCGACAGGTACTACTGGGATTCTTGTTATAAGGACTGTGCGGATTATGTGGCCACTTGTGTTAAATGCCAACTGCGGGAAGGGTCAAAGAAGCCAGAGGAGCTATTTGCGACGTGGACACCAGTGATGTGGGCGAAAGTGGGATTGGATGTGATTTATATGCCAAATTGCGGGGGAAGAAAATACCTTGTGATGGCGAGAGACGATTTTTCGGGGTGGCCTGAGGGGAGACCGCTAAGAAAGGCAACAGCTAAGGAAATAGCAAAATTTATCTGGGAAGACATCGTCTGTCGGCATGGGATTTTCGGGAAGCTAGTGATCGATGGAGGGCCAGAAAACAAAGGTTTTGTGAAAACCTTCGCAAAGCTGTACGGAGTCAAGAGAGTTGTTGTTTCTGCTTACCACCCCGAAGCAAACGGTATGGTCGAAAGAGGGCATAAACCAGTGACAGATGCACTTTCCAAAATGACCGACGGGGGCGATGGAGACTGGGTTTCGAACTTGAGCACAGTTCTACTAGCAGACAGGAGCACTACAAAAATTACAACTGGGTACTCACCCTTTTACCTTTGCTATGGCCGAGAAGCAGTACTCCCAGTCGAGCTAGAACTACCGACCTGGAGAACTTTGGACTGGGAAGAAGTGAGATCGACTTTAGAGTTACTGAGACTGAGAGCATTACAGCTTCAAAGGCGTGCGGAAGATTTGGAAGAAGCAAGGAGTAGGCTACAGAGAAAGAGGTTGGAAGGGAAAGATAGGTTTGACGAAAAACGGAGTCTGAGGACGGAGAAAATAGAGGTGGGGAACCTGGTGCTGCTTCATGATGCGCTACAGGAGGTCGACATGTCGGCCTGGAGAAAGCTAGGATATCGATGGTTGGGGCCCTTTAGAGTTGCTGGGGCTGCAGAAAAAAGGGGAACATACATGTTAGAAGAAATGGACAGGACAAAGCTTTCGGGGACGTATTCAGGGAACAGACTAAAGATATTTCGAAAAAGGGAAGGCTGGTATGAGGAGGTCAGATTAGACAATGGCGGGGAGGATCATGCTAGTGATCAGGAGTCGATCACTAACTTAGAGAGGGAAGGAGGTGAACAAAGCTCTAGGATTTCATCAGCATCGGAAACTGAAAGTGAAGAGATCAGAGAAATAGCAACCAGGACGACAACAAGAGGAGCGATTTCCCGAGAGCAGGAAATACAAGACCAAAGGGAAAGACGGAAGCACATTCCAGGCGGGAGAAAGTTTGCAGTGGTCATTTAATTTTCTCATTTAACAGTGAGGGATGACTAATTCAGTAGTCTAAAAGACTCGCCGGCCTTATCTGCTTGAAAGTCGCAGGAAAATATAAAGAACCTTTGGAAGCGCGACTAAGGAGAATTTTGTTGGAAGCATCTTTCCTTGCGCTAATCAGAGCCCTCAAACCCAAATTTAGCGATATCAGCCTGCGCCTTAGCATCGAGAACATCTCGAGCTCTGAGTTCATCTCGGATAGCCTCTGCCATAGCATCGCTGTCAAAAGCATCAGGGGTAACAGGGGAGAATCTGTAGCAGCGGCGGCGTATTCAGCAAGGGCCCGAGATCGATCGGCGTTGACGGCGGCTCCATCAATCTCAGGCCTAGCCATGCGCTCCAATCTTGCCCGGCGCTCCTCCTCGCGAACAACAAGCCGATGCTCCTCAAGAACCTTAGCCTCCTTCTTTGCCCTCTTAGTAGCAGCAGCTTGGATGCGTCCGGCGATCTGCTTCTTAGTTGGTTGCTTCTTGCGGCCGCCAGACTTCTTCTGCGCCTTTGCACTCTTGACCGGCTTCTCAGTCTTAAACCGCTTGCTAGGAGTCTCAGTAGCAGCATCGGGGGCATCATCATTAGGCTCGCTTGCGGAAGATCCGGCCCTGTCGGGTGAAGGGGTGTTACTAAAGAAGTTGAGTCTGAGCTTTATTGATGGCTTGGTGGGAGTAATCATTTTCTGTCTCTTGTTAGGAAAACTTTCGCGGGCCCGGCCGGCGAAATGAGCCGAGACATACCTTCTGGATTTCCTCGGGGATAGAGCTGTGCATTGTAGGCTCCCGAGATCCCAAATCGACCTCGCCAATCTCATCATTAGCGTCGTTAGCGGGGTCGACAACCTCCTTAGACTTTATGATAGAGCGCGGGGTTGGAGTATTAGCAGCGGTCTTCTTCTTTGGTCGAAAGCGCTTCTGGGCAGGCGCCGGAGCACCCGGAGAGAGCTGGCCGCTTGCGACTCTCAAGAGCTGGGCATGAACGGCAGGAGCTGAAAGAGAGAGGGCAATGGTGCCGGGACCTGCTTGATAATCCGAACCGTTGACAAACGTATCGACATCCTTCTTATTTTTGTGGGAATAGGAAAGCGAATAACCGATGGTGTTGAGAGTGGTACCAGCAAAGAGATGGTTGGTGATCTCTTGGTCAGACAGTTGATCGGGAGTTGTAATAGAAGCAGCTGCGTTGCTGCCAGCACCGCGCATAACGCGACCGTGGATCGAAAGAGCAGTGCCGTCCGCAAACAGGAAACCGCGGCCAAACGATTGGTTGTATGGGAACTCCTTGCGCCAGGAGAGCATTGCCTTCTATGGGAGTTGTAGACACTCCAACTGCCACCGCTTGGCGTGGCCGCGCTAGAGGGCGATTAGGATGATGGCGAGGATGTAATCACTCAGGAAGTCTTTGCAATAGAATCCGTCCTGAACTTGGCGAAGGAAATCCATAACATGTACAGTACCAGCGGGCGGATCATAGACGGAGCGGGTTGCCAGTATGGCGGAAGTGGGTTGAGGTGTCATTTTGCCTTTGAGGATTTTTGCGCGTGCAGAGCCGCTGTTGATCTTAATATAAAGGAAAGCGGGAAGAAGAGGGGAGAAGGGGACTTACCGGAGTTGGGGACGTTAAGGAAAGTTTGGAAAGAAAAAGAAAAAGAATTTCCTGGAGGGAGCGGAGCGGGGATTAAATAAAAATTAAGCGAGCTTTAGAGAGGGGGGAGGATTTTGGTCGACTACAAAACTGGAAGGAGTCAGCAAATTGAATTTGGACTTTGGAAGCTGGAGCCGGAAGAAAAGCGCGCTAGCAACAATTTTGCTTAAGCGAAAGGCTTATTTAGCAACTATTTATTGCGAAACAAAATTTCTTGGGGGCAAAATCTTTCTTTCAAAAACAAAAACTTTTACGCAACGACCTAAGGAGCCAAACAAAAACAACACAAATCAATAATGGCAGAACAAATGACAAGGTCAGCATTAAGGAAAACTAGGAGTGTAGAGAGTAAGGAGAGCGGAGGGGTGGTAGGAGTTGCAAGAGGGACCGAACTTGAGGAAGGAGGGAGCGCGACAGAGGAGACAAGTCAAGCGGTTGTCCTACGTGGAGAAAAGTACGACAGCACCTTAAGCATTGTTGAGTTGTGGAGCGGGGAGAAGGATTTGGCGACCCGAGCAGATCTGCAGTATCAAATACTCTGCACTATGATTGACAAATTTGATGAAGTGGGATTCCTTATTGAAGGGGTCTATGAAGCAGTCAAGTAGGATGAGGCTTGGAAGAAAAGGGGCCCGGAATTCTTTGACGATATCTTCGAGAGAGCTAGTGAGATTGTCAGGAGGAATGTAGCCGTCCGGAACAAATACCTTTAAGCAAAAGACAAGGCCTCTTCGAAGTGGGGCCTAAGCGCCGTGGAAGCTTGCGTATTTACTACCCCTACTCAGAACTATATGGAAGCAGTCCGAAAGCTTGCACTTAGGATCCTAGAAAATTTCCCTGAGGCGGTCGAGCGAGTCAATTACGCTCTTGTTTATAGACTTAGCAATCCTGGCAGAGGTATCTACAACAAGCGGTATCCAACAACAAGCGACTGGGCAAAGGCGGCAGAGGCAGCTACAGCTCCACTCAAGAGGGTTGGAAGCAAGGAAATTGAAGATTTAGGATTGCGAAGAGATGTAAGCGGCTTTCTGCTAGGGCGAGATCAGGAGGGAGTTGCAGGATTAAAAGTTGTCTGGGAGGTGGAGCAGATCGAGGGGGCGCCTGTAGCAGAAGAAGCACATGGAGAGGAAACTTTCGGCGGCCCGGCCGGCGAAATCATCTTAGACAAAGCAGTATGGGACGGGCCAAACATGGACTTGGGAGAAATTCTGCGCGACCCTAGGGTTGATGAGGAAGTAATTGAAGATGCCCTAAAAGACCTAGCTGAAGAAGCTGAGGGAGTAGAGAGAGATGAAAGTGGCGAACCAGTGCTGAAACGAGTAAAGGTGGGAGAGAGAGGCTGCAAATGTTCAGCAGATGTGTCTATGACGTTTAAGGCATCGGTGCTTGCTAAGAAAAAGTATACCCCAACAGAAGACCTAGCGAGGCTTACTAAATGGGTTAGCTACAACTTCACTTGTGCTCACCATACAAAAGGACTATTCGGCTCTTTGGGATTAAAATCAAAGGGACTAAGTTGCGAACAGATGAAGGGTCGCCTTCGCGAGATCTATCACCGACGACTTGAATGGGGACGACTAAAAACCGATGTGGAAACCTTTCGATGGTGGAGAGTGCAGAGCAGACCAGCGAGGCCTACTGATGACCTTGGTCCATACAAATTTGCACCGGTCGAAGAAGTGCCGGACTCTGATGGTCCTATATACGAGGGGGTCCTGAATTGGATTGTGCCTGGGGGAGTGAATATGAGAGACTAGAAAGAAGATGGCACTGTTAAACTTCCGCTCTTTAATTGGTGGTGGGAGGATGGTTGCCCGATAGGTGCTATAGTTAAGTCGGAGTTCGAGATGTATCTTCACCACCTACGCAGCATCAACGGCACCCCAAACTTCGGCTGGTTGCGGAACTGTTTCTACTCAACCGGTCAACAACTCATGCGGCAGGACCTTACATATTACTCAGCCTATATCGCGCTTCGCCCAGATCACTAATGGAAGCTTATTAGTTACCTATACTATGCCAAATATGCGCAAAAGGGTGACAATACATATTTCCGTCACATTGACCTTAATGTGCCCCAAATGATTTCTGAGAAACGCGGAGTCAATATGATTTAGGGGTACTTTTCCCTTGACGACGAAACTGAAGACAACTGTGGGATTATACTCCCGGGGATGCATCAAAAATTGCTAGAGTGGTGGGCAAGAGTTGTAGAGAGAAAGAGAGATACAGACAGCTTTGTGCATAAAGTTACTCCACTTATGTTTATAGAAGAGGATTTAAAGGATTTAGGGCTCTCTTGGAAAAAGACGCCTGGCAATAAGGGGGATGTGCGCATTTTTGTACCCCAGCTACTATATGGGGCTGACGGACCGGCTCTTGCTACGAGACGAATTATGTTGCCATGGCTGGTTGGAATTTAGGAGGACAATTCGACGCTAGAGGTGGTAGAGGGTGGTACTTGGGAAATGATTTCTGCTGCACACCGGGACATGGTCTCACCAGCAGCTACCCTATCAGGCCTTGCCAATCGCTATAGTACTATACCCTTCAAGTTTCCTGCCTTAGTAGCGGTTACCGGGATGGGAGCGCTTTCAGATGCACTGGTGGGAAGACTGCGCTGGGACGAACCGCAAGTGTTAGAAGAGAGAGACATCTACCTGAAGGGTGATCTAGAAGAGGCTATGGAGGCTCGGAACGCTTGGAGAAGGAAGGCGGCTAAAGTGGCCGTCAAGACCTATGAATATGTCCGGAAGCTGGAAAAGGAACGCTTCAAACACAAGTCCTGGTATAGACGACTGGAGCGGATGGAGCGCGGAGAGGAGGTTGAGCCGCTTGATCCAGATGAGGATGAAAATGATGAAACGGAGGAGACTGACAGAACAAAGCGGAAAAGGGCTGTTTTTGCAGAAGAGGCTATGGAGGTGGATGCGGGCAGTATGTTGTGACGGGAATATTGGTTTTCTTTTGTTGCTAGAAAGGATCTTTGGCTGGCCGGGCCAGCGAAAAGGGAGTTTGGACTACGCATACTGGCTTTCTTTCTTTGTAGTCATAGGGCGACTACTAATTTGGGGAGGGACGGATGTGGTAGTTGAGAGAGGGCGCCTGGCCTAGAGATCACGTGGGGAGGCGCTGTCTGCAATCATGTGATCTGGCACTGCAAACTTTGCCTTCTTAAAAGGGTGCTTGCAGCCAGACACAAAAGGATCATCTCACTTTACCTTTAAAAACTTGACTTGATGCAACATTTATCTCCCTCTTGAAAGAGTGCCTTCTCCTAGAACCTAGTATCACTCCGTTAAGTGATACAAATAGATTCAGCACTTTTACAATATAATATTATAGACTTAGACAAGAAAGGTATCTTGTAGGAAGAGGCTAGTAGCAACGCTACTAGTATAGAATCATAGTATAAAGACCCTATAGGAGAAACAAAACTAGCGGAGAATAATGGTCGACTACAAGTAGGACAGATTTAGGAGGTTTTATAACAAGAATATTATATAATCCCTAACATTAACACCCGAAAATAGGCTAGGGAGGGGGTCACCTATTAAGAAGAAGGGTACTTCTCCCTAGAAGGTCTAAAGTATATAGAAAAATAGGAAGTTATATAT
Organism: Halenospora varia; assembly: GCA_020726485.1. Lineage (NCBI taxonomy): Eukaryota > Fungi > Ascomycota > Leotiomycetes > Helotiales > Solenopeziaceae > Halenospora > Halenospora varia. The sequence goes on along the minus strand of JAHEWH010000037.1, from coordinate 156,146 downwards.
TAAGACAAACGACATATTGGTTAGAGAGAAGTTAAGGGTGCAGGCACTTATATAACTATAATTCCTAGAAAGGAACATAACTTTACTAGATAGAACAGTAACCCACTAAAGGTCAGAGAGACCTAGGAACTAGAGCTAATGCCAAGAAACGGAGCTAAGAGATATTAGACAAAGACAGACAAAGGAAAACATAACTTTATCTAACTAAAAGACCTAGGCCAAGGTTTTAAGGTAGGACATGTCTACTAACTAACAACTAGAGATGACTACCAGAACAGATAGGTCAAGGTTCTCCAAGGCACTAGCTATAAAGAACTATATACATTAGGCTATAGTTAACAAATAACACTTAATATATAGATTTGAAGAAAGAAGCTTAGAGTAATGATTGACTCTAGAGTAACGGGCAACTTTATATTACTAGAAATAGTAAAACAACTAAATGTACTAGTATAAAGCATTAACCCCTATAACTTAATAGTGGTTGACAGAACAGACTATAATACTAGAAAAGTTATAAAGGGAACCATTCTAATAAAGATAATAATTAGACAATACATTAAGGAGATTTAGATAGATGTTATACTTATAAGAAGGCATAAGGCTATCCTTAGAATGCTATAAATTAAGTAATATAATCCTAAGATCAACTAGAAGACAAGAATAGTAGAGTTCTCTAGGTGCGCCTATAAGAAAGCAGAATAACTATATAGTAGTATAGAGATTAGTATAGTCTTATACAATATACTAGGACATACCGCCTAAGGTCTACTATAGGTCAATAACTATATTATTACTGGTTTAGAGATACTTAAGGAATACAAGAAGTTTAAATAGATGTTTAGGAAACCAGATAATACTATAATATTACTAGAATATTAGGAATGGGATTACAAGATACCTATAGTTAAAGGAGAGAAACTACCCTTTAAGCCACTTAGACAAATAAGTAAAGACAACCTCAAGACATTAAGGGAATATCTAGATAAAAACCTTATAAAGGGATTTATACGACCATCTATATTATTAGTAGGAGCGCCTATAGTGTTTGTACCAAAAAAGGATAGGGCAGGAGGAACCACCGCCAAGCGGTTCTATATCAACTATAGAAAGCTAAATGCTATTATAGTTAAGAACCGTTACCTAATTCTATATATAGACAACTTACAGGACAGACTAGGGAAGGCAAAAGTCTTTACCAAACTTGATTTGAGAGGAGCATATAACCTTATTAGAATAAAGGAAGGTAAAGAATGGAAAACAGCATTTCAAACATACTATAAGCATTATAAGTACCTAGTTATGCCATTTAGATTGACTAATACCCCTATAATATATTAGATGGTAGTTAATAACATGTTAAGACTATACCTTGACCGATTCTATATATACTACCTAGACAACATCCTTGTTTACTTAGAGGATAAGGAGGAACATATATAATATGTTATAATAGTGCTAGGAGCACTATAAAAGAAATCACTACTTCTTAAACTAGAGAAATATAAGTTCTTTATTAAGAAAACAGAGTTTCTTAGACATATTGTCTTGACTAATAGAGTATTTATAGACCTACAAAAGGTCTAGGCTATTTTAGATTAGGGACAACCTAAAACTATAAAACAAGTTTAATCGTTTCTAGGACTTATAAATTATTATAGGAAGTTTGTTAAAAACTACTTAAAGATTATAGAACCACTTATAAAACTAATATATAAGGACAAGCCTTTTATATAAATAGAGATAACAGAACAGGCTTTTTAAACATTAAAAACCGCCTTTACTTAAGAACCTACACTTAGGATATTTGATCCCAAATAACCGATAATTATAGAGACAGACATATCTAATAGAGTAGTTAGAGCGGTTATAAGCTAAAAGGGAAAAGACAGGAAGCTACATCTAATAGCTTATTACTCTTATAAACTCTTATTAGCCAAGCTAAACTATAAGATTTATAATAAAGAACTATTAGCCATTATAGACGCTATATACAAATAGAAGGTATACTTATAAGGGGCAAACTATCTAGTTTAGGTACTTACTAATTATAAGAACTTAGTATACTTCTTTATAATAAAGGAACTTAATTGCTAACAGGTCTAATAGGTAGAAACACTAGCTTTACTAGATTTGCAAATCTAGTATATAAAGGGAACAGACAACACTAGGGCGGATGCCCTTAGCAGGAAACCTGGTTATAAAGAAAACAATCAAAGCAAACCATTTGCTATATTTAAGGAAAAAGATAGCAAGATTGTCTTTAACTAAGCGGAAATCATAGTAGTCACACAAGTCAAGAATGACTAATAGACTAGACAAATCAGAACTGTATACAAAGAAGCAATAATTAAGGAAGAGCTAGGAAACTTTAGTAGAAACGCTAACGGCCTCCTTATATACAAAGGAAGAATCTTTATTTCACAGAAAATACAACTAAGCTTTATTTGTGAATAATATATGCTACCGGCATATAGACACTAAGGAATACACTATACTATAGACTAACTGTCTAGAACATACTAGTTTCCTAGTATAAGGAAAATGGTAAAAGAGATAATATTAAGTTGTGACACTTATATATAGAACAAAGCCGCAAGGCATGCCCTATATAGACAAATGTAGACACCTAATATACTATCTTAACTATAGAAATCTATTACTTAGGATTTTGTAGTAAAACTACTATTATCTAGAGAACTAATAATAGGAGTAAAGTATAATTCTATCCTGGTCATTATTAACAGACTTATAAAGTATGTATATATATTACTATACAAAGAAGCAAGTGACGCCAAGGAACTAGTATATATGTTCTTAAGGGTTATAGTTACAAACTACAAAGTACTAGACAAAATCATCTCTGACAGAGACAAGCTCTTTATATCAAAATTCTAGACAGCCCTTATAGGATTACTAGGAGTTAAGAGAAAGATGTCTATAGCGTTTTACCCGCAGACAGATAGACAAACGGAACAACTAAACCAGACTATAAAAGCATATCTTAAGTATTATATAAACTATTAACAAAACAATTAGGTATAGTTATTACTACTAGTATAGTTTGTATATAATAGTTCTAGCACCAAAACAATAAAGATATTGCCAAACTATATAAACTATAAATATAATCTAGTTATATACAAAACACTATTACTTAATAAAGACAACAACAAAGCAGCCAGGATTTAGGTCAAAGGACTAAAGACACTATATCAGGAAATGGTCTTAGACCTTAAGTTTATTATAAAAAGAATAGCATCCTATTATAACAAAAGACATAGTATAGGACCTATACTAAAAGAGGGGGATAAAGTCTATCTGCTTAGAAAAAACATTTAAACAAAACGACCAAATAGCAAACTAGACTATAAGAAGTTAGGACTATTTAGAATTAATAAAGTTAAGGGGAAGATAAATTATAAATTGTCATTACCTAAGACTATAAACATCCACCTAGTGTTCTATATATCACTTCTTGAACTAGCACCTCCTAGAGCACTAAAAGCTCTAAAAACAGAGATCTAACCAGTTAACCTAAACGCTAAGTATAATATTAAAGAACTATTAGACTATTAGTATATTAAAGGCAAGGTTATATATTTGATTAAATGGTTAGGACACCTACAATCAGAAAACATATAAGAACCTAAGGCAAATCTTAACTGCCCTAAGAAGGTTATAGCGTTCTACTACTAGCATTTAGGGTTGCCTAAAACTCCAGACCAGGATTAAAAGCAGGGTTAAGGTCAAGGAGGCCATGGCCGGCTAGGAAGGACAAGTCGGTAGATAACAGCTTATACTACTATCTCTTCTTGTTCTCTACCCTCTCCTTCTCCTCCTTTTCTTTCTCCTCTATAGTATCAAGTTTATCTAAGGTTTTTAGGCTATAGCAAAGCATTTCTATGCCTTGCTTATAAAGCTCTTATTAGCGGTGTTCAAGCTTGCGGACGTAAGCAAGACCTGCTATAGTGGCCTTAAAGGCCATGTCTCTTTTGAATTTTAGGCGCTCTTCCTCTAGACAAAGGTCCTAGAGATCGTTTATAGACGCCTAAAGGGCATCACATTTCACACTATAACAAACATACTTGCCGCATTGCTAGGACTTGCTATTTAACACAACATAACGGTGTTGGTAACAAATATAGTTAGAATAGGGCATTATAGGAGAACTATAAGATTAAATAGTCTTGGAAAGAATAATATACTGTCTGTACTTTGTTGTCTTGAGCGATATAATAAAGGAAGAAGGTTGTTAACCTTATAAGATGTTTTTATATATCATTTAAGCATAGAGGCTATGCTAGTACGGAAGAGGGATAGTGTTATGATTTTATTATTATATACAACCTAGGCCTGAGGCTTGGCTACTATATAGCACAAAGAACCTAGGGAGTCGGCACTAGGGAATTATATAACAAGGTTATATAATAGAGCCTATATAGAGCTTAGGATCTAGGGCTCTAGGAGCTTGGATCTTGGGGCTCTATCAGGATCTAGGAGCAGGAAGGTTCTATATAAGTCAATAGTTATTTCCTTAGATAGGAGCTTTATACTCAACTTAATATAGTATTTGCAATACACTCTATTCTTATACTGTACGGGAACACCCTGACTTATTACTCTCGTGTATACTACACACAACCTAACGTTCCCACCTTGGTATAGTATCGGCTATACTATAAACATTATAGAGGTCGTTTAATCTAAGTGCCTAACTTCCCCTATAGTGGCAAAGCTTGCTAGTAGGATTCAAGAAGACAAACTTGCTTTTTACTTTGGTAACTACAACATCAGTACACATTTTGTATGTGTTCGGCTTCCGGGGGTTCTTACTAGGATGATATCCTCGAGGAAATCATCTTCTAGTCTGGTGTCACGGGACGACGCGTTTGGCACATGTTCAGATATCATGTGATCTCGTTTAAATTTTCTAAATCCCTAACCTTCTTTTGATTCCTCCGCTACCTGAGACTGGGTTGGCACAATTGCTCTAGCTCAAGGTGTGTCCCAGGACAGTTGTGTTGGCACACAGGGTGGGCCAGCCCAAAGAAGCCAGCACAGTATTCGGGCTAGCCTTGAAGCTGGGTCAGCCCACCGCAGGTCCCAGCAGTCCCTGTGGGCCAGGATCAATGCTGGGCTGGCTTCTTTGGGCTGGCCCACCCTGTGTGCCGTTTTCTTAGAGCTAATTTCCTAAAGTAGTCCAGTCGCGGCTGAACTATTATCCGGAGCGCTAGGAGGCCGGAGGTGTCAGGCTGGACCCTGACAGTACCCCAACAAAATTACAGGACATTATCAATCTTATGCCCCATTATATTACCCTTTTATAATACCCGTGTGCATTGATATAACAGGGGGGTTGATGGCCCAAAGAATACATGAAGATGTTGATTGCGGCCAGGCGTTGCATCTCTCGGCGAAGTCTTCCCTGCATGCCCAGATTACCGATCCTTTGCCCCTGCATCGCAGTGGCTTCTTATTTGCCCCGCACTAGAGTATCACTCAGGGTTATATCTAGTAACCTAAAATGGTAGCTACTTAGTAGAATCAGAAGTAGTTTCGCTCTGATTTTTTTACTAAGCCTAGTAATAATTTGCTCTTACTACCAAGAGCCTAATAGGCGGGCAAATCAAAGCACAGAACAACGACGCGTGTCTTGCGCTTTTTATTAACATTCTCTCGCAACATCAACAATGGGACTTCGCTATGGCGGGAGTGTGGAAGAGTGGCCGCCCGCATACAGCATACGCTTGTGCACGGATCACAAATAGGTTTACGATATAACACCACTAGAAACTGGGAACCTTTAATCACACACCGACCAAGAATTTGGGTTACCATATGTCGCACTTTTGCATGCTAAAATGAGGAAAAAGGTTAAATTATTGTGTGATGATAAGCAGTAGTGAGTGTTCTTGATTGATGTTGTGTGTGTTATGGGGCATTCAGCCCGAGAATTTACATGAAATCCAGAGCTGGATTACTAATGCGGTTCCCTAGCCACACCTTCCCTGCGACACCATATAACAACGCGCATAATTTCCAAAGTTCCCACATTTGTACACGGGCCACAAACCTCCGTGTTACGACATAACACTGCACCATTGCCTTACTAGTAGTAGTAGAAGTAGTAGTAGCAGTATCCCATTCGCTGAAAAATTAATAGGATTCCAGAAATTGTGGCGATTCTCTTCCTTTGATAATAAATACCAATAGATATGTTACATCTAGCTATTAATCTCCATCTGCCGCGGCGGGTAAGACCACTCCGCTACATTGGCCAAACCCAAACCAATTCCCAGTCATCTTACTGCGGCACCATCCCTCCATCACAACCTCATCTCCGCCTATTAGGAAAGTAGTAGAGATATCCTTTACATACGCCAAGTTGTTTCTTTGGAGTTTCCTCTCAAGAATACACCCAAGACCAATTTTTTCATCGATTTCGTTAACGCGCTTAAGTTATGTTCAACCTTGCTCTTCTTCCAAATTTGGAAATATCCGGTTCTACTTACGTCGCTAGAGATTGTCCCTGTTCCAAAAATATCACCTGTAGTGAGGCCCTCGCCGGCACTCGCAAGATGGGTCAGCTGCTGACGAGGTGTCCAATGGAGTTCTCTCAGGTTACTCTGTCCGAGAATAAAGGTATCACCTTTTCCTTCAGTCCATAAAATGTTAGCCTCGGTAGGTGCAACATAGACAGCAACAGAGAAAAACAAGATATGGCAGCTAATAGGTTCAGACTAACGTATAACCTTGACTTCCACCTCCACATCCCACGTTGCTTTGTCATCGCTGCCTTTCCATTCAAGATGATTCAATGGACTTGGCGATTGCACCGATGATCGAGGACAATGCACTGCCTCCATTGCTTCAAGAGTCACAATCCATGGGGATATGGAAGTTCCGGAGCCTTTGGAATGGAAGGGTCCCAAAGGTGGCATTTCAAAGACTTGAATATCACTCGCAGACCAGTCGTTCAAGAGGACGAAGCTAAATATATGCCTAGAAGATTCGGAGACTGAAATCCGTTCCCCCCGAGGGACTGGTGCGGAGAGGAATACTCCCATTTCGAGTTCGAAATCGAGTTGTGTAGTCGGGGTGGAGATCGGCGGAGAGTCAGGGGATGGTTGGACAATGCCATACGGTCTTGTGATAGGAGCATTCGAGACGACGAGGCTGGACGTGCGACCGTTATAGACAGTAGGAATTGTGAACCAGTTTTTGGGGATTGACTTGATATTGAAAACCTCCGTACACTAAAACATAGCCATGTTAGATATTGAAGGTAGGAGGTCAGTTGAGCAGACAGCTGTACATACGTTTTTGGTGTGTTCGAGGGAGCAATAAAAGCCTGAAAAGTTGGACGTCTGCATAGCAAAATAGTTTTTGACATTTGAGAGAGATATGAAGGCGTCTTGAAATCTGTTATGAGATGATTTAGTTAGAAGGAAAGCCGTCAGGATTTCTCGGACTTGAAGGTGGCTGCTGCTGGGAAGAGCAGCAAAGGCGTTTAAGTTGGTCTACATATGGTATATCAGTAGATAGTCTGACTCGGTGAAGAGATGATGCCAACGTGAGAGAATATTCCATGTTTGAATCCGGGAACACTCTGAAAGAGTTCTCTTTCTTCGAGAACTTGGAGGTCTACTGCATTGTCTTCAAATGCAGTTGCACATCTTCGTATGGGATGTTTTCTATGGTAAAAGGAGAACATCTTTGAGAGGATTTTCGAGTGCTGAGTCCATTATTAGATTTGGTTTCCATGATCTGCGACACAACGTGTCACAGTTTTCCCTTGGAGTTGTCGTTGCAGAGGTCTATCCATCCGACTAATATCACAGGCGGATGAGATAGACCGGAATGACCAAGTCTCGCATACACTCAATTATTCTAAGTAACGTAAGTCGTGGCGTAACAACACTTATGGCGTAACTACGCTTATGTTGCAGTCGTCCGAATTTTAGCTGTCATAGATTATGGGTCATTTCTTAAAATGACCTGAATTATTACAAGCCTAATCACTTATATCTAGAGATTGTCATCGGCGAATACCATCAAACATTCCAGCTGGGGAACACTGCTTACACCGCACGACTAAGATGGCCTATCTGCTTTGGCTGGTAATCTAGTTCTACGAAACTCACCCCAACCCCAATATACTTCCTTACGACCGCCGGTAACTCGTCTCGAATCACCTCCGAGCCATACACTCCCGTCTGTCTGCGCCACCTACATGGGGGACCCCAGAGGTCTTACCTGCAACGATCATCCTTGTGTCTGCCGCGGCCGTCCACCTGCTCCTAGATTCAAATCAGGCCCCAGGTACGAAAAGACCTAGCAGAGTCAGATATGACGAGGAGAATTGAGAATGCTTGAAGAAAATAATTTCGGGAAGACGGTTTTAAAACTTGTGGATCTACCAGGAGAACGGGAATAGTGGGTGGAATGCTTGTGTATTTGGCTCGTAATGCTTTCCGATGTAGCGTTGCAGCTATAGACCTAAACGACAAGCAATTTCCAATATCAAGTAGGACCCAGATAATAAGCAAGTATTAATATCGTTAATTTGATATTTAGAGATTAATTATCCCCTGATGTCGTTACTTGAGATCAGATAGCTAAGGCGACTCAAGCCAAAGTTGTTGATCTCGGCAATTAGGTCATGGGACATCCCTTCGTCGGTGATGTTGAAAGGAGACAAATGATTCTCGCAGCACGCCTCTCTTTGAATGTGCTGCTGATTATATTTGACTCGGTTTGGAATATGATCGTACGTGCTTATAGTAGTGTTGGCAGGAGCTTGTGAATATACGTTAAGAGTAGGGCAAGTAGGATCTATCAATCTTTCCGGTTTGTCAAACATCGACTCGTACAGACTATTTCGAGTTGTATGGGTGTGTTTAGAGCTGCTAGGAAGTTGCTGCACTGTGAGAAATAAGGCGTCTCGAAGGTTGTCGAAAGCATCGGGACCAATTAATCCTTTTCTCCGGCCTCCGTTTATGGCTCTTGAAACCAGCTGGACAGTAGCTATGATATTGTCAGGCCAAGGGTCTATAGCGATAAATGATGCTGTCTCTATTAGATTCATCGATACGGAGTCTTCCTTTGTCTTCGCAATCTTTTCGCAACCCTGCCGGACTGGTGCCGTAGCATCAAGACCAAATTTCAAGATGTTGATAGCACCTTGCTCAGAATCTGATCTTGCTACCTTGAGATTTGGAAGTAGATCTATCCGCTTGTTTCTTTCGATAGCTTCTAAGAGTTTGAGTATGCTGAGATGATAGCGAAGCATGGTATTATCTAACAGTAGATTTAGTACGAAACGAGATATATCAGAGAAACTTGAGCATGAATACTCACACCAGCCAAATTTCAGACGCCAAGGAAGAAATTGAAGGCGTTGTTGGCAAATATCCATGAGCGGACGATATGTGATTTTGAATGTCTGAATCGTATCAAGAACCGCCGTATACGCTGTTGCAACAACTCTATTATCGTACCCTTCTCTCAAAGCCTCCTTGAAAATTGCAACTATTTTCCAGAAGTAATACGTCCAGGTAGCGGTTGCAAGAACGACCCTCGAAACATTCTCATTAGAGACATCAAATCCATCTCGTCTCCACTCTTCTGTAGCATCGTGGAAAATACGTGCCTGGGGTTTGAAAAGACCAAATATGGGCTCTGACTCAAACCCGAGGAGCCCTGAAGAAAGAGTAAATCTGCAGTCTTCTAGAAGGGTTGGGTCATTATCGAATATCATGCCGGCTGCATACGCTGCACTCTCTATACTAATAAATTCTGACCCGTAACTATCTTCGGCCATGGCATTCAACTGGCCGTCCTTGATGCCTCGTAGGACTTTTGAAGTATAGAATTGAGGGGCGCTTAGTTGTACGCGCAGCTGATGTAACATTTCGAGTCCGAGCCGCATGCAAATTTGACCAGTTAAGCCATCGGCCTCCTCGTCCTTATCCAGCCCAGTTGGTGTAGGTGTCAAACCAAAAAGGAGTAATGTTAAAACAGAACGGTAAGAAATTTTGTTGATTACTTTCAGCATATCTTTCCTTGCAGTACGCCAAAAAAGCCGCGTCAAAAAGTTGTAGCAGGAATACTGTGGGCATTGTAGGCCGGAGATATCCCCTAAGTATAGCCAACGGGCTGAAAAGCAATGAATGGCCTTCGCCAAAGAGAGATCTAGCTGGTCTTCTCTCTCGCCATCAACCTCAGAGGTCTCGATAGAGTTGTTCGTGGCTGACCCACTGGCATGTCGACCTTCAGCAACCCATTTGTCAAGGGTGACATATAATCGAGTGATGCTTATTATGTTCAGGTATGTGTCGCACTTGGCTGCACCCTCGGCGGGTTTGCTATATTCGTCACAGCGGAAGGCGCTCATGTCGTAACCATCCAAACACGGACAAACCCCAATCCAGGTGCCCAGCATGGCTTCAAAGTTCTGGTGGTATATTTCCCAAAGCGTCTCATGGATCGATCTTGCATTGGAATACAGACCATGATCGACCCTTATTCTCCTCTCTACTGCCAAGTGCCTCGGACCCATCGCTTGCTCCGTTTGCGTAACAGCTGACATGCCAGAGTCTGAAAGGTGTCTGTTTCTCGCATGGTGGCTTTTATGCTTTTGTACCCACTGCGGTTTGGTACCTGTTAGCCTCTATTCAGACAACAGAGAGTAGGGATGCTGACGTTAAAGGTACAGCGTGTGCGTTGCTTTGTGCACCTGGAGCATGATTGTCGGGAGGAGGGGATGCCCTCTACATTAACAACCTTCAAGGCGTCACACGCCACTCGTGAGTTTCGGCAGCTGTCACAACTAGAGAACTGCTTTCTTCGAAGGGCCGCGAAACTGGCCATCTTGCACAAATACGCCTGCCAAATGCGAGATGTTGCAGTCACGAAGAGTGCAATATAAGGGAGCGAATGCCTCCAATCTTATTAACCACACAATCCAATCCTCAGCCGTCCCTCGGCGAAGTCTTCCCCGCATACCCAGATTGCCGATCCTTTGCCCCCGCATCATAGTGGCTTGGTCCAGGTGCCTCTTATTTACCCCACAATAGAGTATCGGGTCGGGGTTACATCTAGTAAGCTAAAAAGGTAGCTGCTCGGTAACACGTGATGTGGCTGCCGCTCGTCACGGAGCATTTAGCTTATAAATCCGAAGTAGTTTCGCTATAATTTTTTTTACCGAGCCTAGTAATAATTTGGTTCTAGCTCTAAGCTCTTTCCACAGCACTAGACCTCTAACCGGCGAGGATTAGTAAAAATCCCCTATAAGGATAACAATTAGTAGCCCGCCAAAAGGGTCCAGCGAGATTCTATTTAGGGATCTTACAATTTTGTACTAATTGTTAATAGTACTCAATATACTAGAGTGTTGTTGCCTTTACTAGCAAATATTAAGTACTAACCCATGTTGACCCGGCTATAATCTTCGCTTTACCGCCATCTTACACTCACTGTCTTTATTACTTGCTGGCGAATTGCACGCCGGTCAACTTTAGAGGGGTTATACCCGTTAGAGTCGGGAGCAATTAGAACCCATTCGAAGCTAGACCCTGCTGGCGTGCTGGACATTGTGTGTGCCGCGCGCAGTGGATCGAGTATACAAGAAGGCTGGCAGTTAAGCTATCTTCAAAGCTCTAATGCGGATGAGCCTTATCGTGTGTTTTTCGGCTAGTAATAAACGACACCCCCCCCCCCCCCCCGAGGAGGCGTTTTCAAGTTCAGAAAACACAAGAAAAAGTATATCTACTATCCTCCGGACCTCCGGAGGTCTAGCAGGAGCCCCCTCTCCTCGGGGGAGGGGAGGAGGCCGATAACCCTAATCCTAACTCCTCGTATTGTAATTTAAGCTAGAATACTAAAAGAAAGTAAAAGCGAACTTGAAGTTTTAGTAAAGGCGAGATAAAGCTTAGACTTTCTTTGTATATAAAAACGCGTAGGGGGGTGTCGTGTATTACTCGCCTGTTTTTCCGTCCATTCCACAGTGCGATGGGAGGCAGTCTTAGATCGTGAGAGAGAATTATGTTGGAGAGCCATCGATTGATAATCAGCCCGAAAGATTTGCGCTATTAGCGGCACTAGCACTACTTTACCGCGCAGCGCTTGCAGGGGGGTTGACTTCTTGAATAGGGATGGTCTTCCCGCACCCCCCTGTTTGACAAGAAAATGCCAAAGCTGTCGCTTCCGAAAGTACATGGACTTACGGATCCGATACCCAATTAAAACTCAACTCGGATCCGAGACCTAATAACTCTCCATCTCGGAACCGCGACCAACGGGAAACGAGTGCATAAGAGAATCGTTCTATCTAGCCTCGGAATGCATACTCCCAGTCTATTGGCAGGTGTACCTTGGGCCTGAGGGCATCGCCTGTCATCGGAGGATATCGTCCCATTACTACTATAAATATGGTCCTCTCACTGCGATGGTTTTATTATCCTACAACAGTTCCTTGGCTAGATATCTCTCAAAATGTCTTCTCAAGTGGTCCAAACACGCGGTATCTTTCATGGGCTGCCTGTCTTTTCTGACGACATCAAGGGCCTCACAGCAGTCATTACAGGCGCAAACGGCATATCGGGCCAGCACATGCTCCGCGTTTTGATGCAGTCACCAGAACGATGGACGAAGATATTCTGCATCTCGCGACGTCCCCCCTATATGGATGGTGGGATATCCAAAGTTGCAGAACATATAGCCCTTGATTTCCTCGATACACCGGACGAGATTGCCAAGGTGCTACTTGAACGTGGTGTCCGAGCGTAGGTTGTGTTAGATATTGAACAGTGAACCTCACTGACGTGGATAGTGACTATGTTTTCTTCTTCTCTTACGTCCAAGTGGAGCCAGAGCCTGGTTCTCCAATTTGGTCAAATGCAGAAGAAATGTGTCGTATAAACAGTGAGTGATTTTTGATGGCTATGCGATAGGATCATAACTAAAATCCCGTGTAGCGTTGCTTCTTTCAAACTTCCTTGAGTCGCTCTCTCTTGTCTCTATCAAGCCGCGCCGCATCATGCTTCAAACAGGAGCAAAGCATTATGGGTTAGTTTATGACCTTTTTCGTTGGAGGTATTATCTTACACCTTCATAGAGGACAGTTTGGTCCGAACCTCTCTCCTCAAGAGGAATCAGACCCAAGAGTCCTATTACAACCCAACTTCTACTACGACCAAGAAGACTGTCTATTCTCTTACTGCGATAAGCACGATATAAAATGGAACGTCGTTCGCCCCGCCTTTATTCTAGGGGCTGTCCCAGACGCAGCCATGAATATTTGCTTTCCTTTGGCAGTATATGCAATCGTTTGTAGGCATCTCGGCCAGCCGCTTGATTTCCCGTATGATCTTACTGCTTGGGACATGAACACTACCCAGAGTAGTGCAATGCTCAACAGCTATCTTGAAGAATGGGCCGTGCTTACAGATACCGCTGCTAACGAGGCATTCAATGCTAGTGACGACAGTGTTTTTACGTGGAGCAAGTTTTGGCCATTGTTTGCCAGTTGGTACTGTCTGGACTACATAGTGCCAGATTCTAAGGGTATATATCAAGACTTCACCTTGCCTCATGACCCACCTCCACGTGGCTACGGCCCCCCAGGCAAGGTGCGTTTCAAATTCAAATTGACCGAGTGGGCCAAGCAACCAGAAGTGATACAGGCTTGGAAGGATATCGCCATACAGAATGATCTCACTGTCAAAGAACTTCATGGCGTTGATCGTGTCTTCGGCTTCGCCGATTTTGCTTTGAGTGTATCTTGGTCTGGCGCAAACCTCAGGTAAGCTTGCTACATAGTTGCTCTCCACAAGTCTGCCACTAATATCTATCTAGCATGTCCAAAGCTCGAAAGCTCGGGTGGCATGGGTTTGTCGACTCAACGGAGTCCTTGCGTGAGGTATTTCTAGACTTCGAGAAGCTAGGTATGATTCCGTCGGCATCTACCCTTGCTCGAAGTTGCGCCTCAACCAACACGGCAAGTCCGTCGACCAAGGGCTATTCACAGGCATGGCTCGAGGTATGAATTTAGACGTATACTAAAGTGTTGCATACATTAACTTTTACCGTGCTATAGGTTGAGAAAACACTAGGAACCCGCCCTCTTTTGACAGGCACCGTAGAAGAGCTGCAGGAACAATTTGCGGCTCTTTCTGCGTTGCTTACATCTCCGCAACTTCCTCTGGATGATTCTATTGAAAGCAAAGATGACATCGCAGATGGTATACCGATTCGCATCTACAAGCCCAAAGACGCAACTAGCACAAAGCTTCCTATCGCGGTTTATTACCACGGCGGGGGATATGTGCTAGGAAATCTTGACACCGAAGATCCATTCTGTCGATATCTTGCTAAGAACATACCTTGTATTGTTATATCTGTTGACTACCGCCTGGGGCCCAATTTCAAGATGCCAGCAATGCTAGAAGATAGCCTTACTGCGTATAAATGGGTATACCGTCCTCCTTACTCACTTGTGAGCTATTATGCTAATATAGAGGCCGCACAGGTATATGCTAATGCTGAGAGGCTTGGAGGTATTAAATCCAGGGTCTTCTCCGCTGGCACATCCGCTGGCGGCGGACTCGCTCTTAATGTCACAGACGCTCTTCTCGAAGAAGGTAACAACTCTCACGTTCAGGGAGTTGTAGCGATTGTCCCTATAACTGCACACCTATCATCTATACCGGTCGAATACAAATCTCAGTATACAGCATACGAAGAGAATGGTTCTGGTGTTCCTATAATCGACGCCTCAACAATGAAGACGTTTTTTGAGGCCGCTGGTTGCAAATATGACGACCCAAGGACTTTCGTGACATTATCGCAAAACTTGTCACGATTTCCTCCGACATATATCAGCACTTGTGGAAAGGATCCACTAAGAGACGATGGCAGAGTGCTGGAGGCTATGCTGAAAAAGGTTGATGTTAAGACTAGATCAGACCACTATAGTGGCGTGCCGCATTGCTTCTGGTTATTTCCAAATGTGCATGGGGAGGAGGTTTTTGCCAATGCAGTAAAGGGAGCTCAGTGGGTCTTGTCAAATTCAGTGTAGTGTTACGAACGCGTGACAGCTCATCACCTGAGGCTTGGCAGGCAGGACTGCACAGAGAAGTAGAAGCAAAATGACTTAAATATTATCGAACTTACAATATCACTATCTCAACCCCGACCGTATGTCAGCAACTTCCCCATTCTTGGGATATAACAAGGTCCCTTGGTCGTTCAAAGCAATCAACCTCAAAAGATCTCTCGCAAAATCCAAGATATTGAACGGTAATCAAGAGTACATGCGAATACGGGAAGGTCACCGCGAAGGCAAAGCCCTTGACTCTACAACTTAACCCAACCGTAGAAATGATGGGGCGGCGTCGACTGGCCTGAGAAATCCAGCGAATCATTGAGAGGCCGTGAAACGCTGGAAATTTGGGGCTTTGGACGCCGTTAGTACTCTCACGCAGGAACTGACCAACGTAGAAGTTCAGAGCCAGCGTCTCACACGTGCTTTGCCATCTGTATTTCTAAGCCTCGCGATCAATCACGGTTAATGTGACTAGTGTGTCCGCGCTGTTACTCCGAATACGGCTATACAGCAAAACATCTCTCATATCGGATATAGAAAATGTCTCTTAAACCGGATATACAACATCTCTAAGTATCGGAATAGAGCATCTTCTAGTTTCCTCTGTACCTCTTACTGATCAGCTCCGTGATGCTGACAATTGGAAGACGAAGGTGATCCACAACGCAAACGTTATATATTTAAAAGGTTACTCTTTACTTCCATCAACTGCACAACTCCCATCATCATTACTTATAAACATTCATCCTCAACTGCACCTTCAAGCCAAAGGACTTTTGCACAGCATAGCAAATAAAATGGCACCCATCCATTTCGGCTGCCTCGTTTTCAACTACCAAGCCATTGACGTGATCGGGCCTACCGATCTCCTCAATTCCGCTAGTAAAGGCCTTCTGGAAGCGATCAGTTTTTACGGTCCCGTTGACGAGAGCACGATTGCCCGCGCACCGCAATTTGTTTTTCACCATATTGGCGTCACGCGAGACCCAGTAAATCTCCTCACTAGCTCTATCGCCATTGTACCCACGGATACTGTCGATGATTGCCCCGAGCTAGACTGCCTCTTGATTCCCGGGCCCGACCTAGGAGACTTCGAACTTCACCCTAAGTTTGTTGACTTCACTCGTCGTCATGTCGCCGCCGGGAAATTGCTGTTTACCAACTGTACCGGCGCATCTGTCGCTGCAGCTACTGGTGTTCTTGATGGCAAAAAAGCAACAGTCAACAATGTTGAGTATATGTGGGTGAAGGACAAATACCCAAAGGTGAAATGGACGAGGGATAAGAAGTGGATCGTCGATGGAAATATTTGGACCGCGAGTGGTGCCGTTGCAGGGATGGACATGTTCTCTCACTGGCTGAAAGAGAACTATGGCTTGGATGTACTCATAGAGGGTGCTTTGGGTCTCGACTATGAGCCTCGAGACAGTGATGGATTGTTCAATGTAATCCCGAAAAGATACGACGCGAGCGGGAAGCAAATCTCTACGCATGTCTTCAAGTACCACACCTAGTCTCTCGGTGGATACTCCTAGACAGGATAGCTGGAAACTTCGCCACTCTTTCACTAGTGATGGAGCGAGCTTCAGCGTAGTCATGCGATATAATTATCGAACGTATGCTGTTATTTTTACCATCAAGTCTTGGTGATTCACCCTATCAAATGACATATTTCCATCTGCATATTTCACAAAAAGTGCCTTCGCGTTAGGCAAACAACTTCATTTGGACGGAGGGAGGGGGGCAGGGGCTCTGAAGTTCAAATTCCTTGCCCTCTACTCTGCTACATAGGTATGTCAGGGGAGACGGGTGCTGTGGCCTTGGAGAGCTAGTCTTTACTTTGGTATTTAGTTATATAATTATCGCGCAAGGCTCGCTGTCGCAGAATGCCTACTCAGCCGACTGGGAAAGTTACTGCAATGCCGGAGAACATCATCACAATGTACCAGAAGTTGTTTTTGAAAGCGGACTTGTATGGTGCCATTTGATGTTAGTGTAGCTATTCACGTGAGTTGCCCTCATACTTGGTTCTCCCAGTGATCAGATACCACTCCGAGGCAAGCATTTGTGCATTTACCATAGCTGTCAATGGTAATCTTCGCTGAATATCTGACCTGACTCTAAGTCACCCCTCCGACTTTGTGAATAATCCTCGCCGAATACCTGACTTGATTGTTGGGCACCGGAGACGTTGGACTGGTCCACTGAATCATTACGCGTACTGATGTGACCACTCAGAATCTCACCTATGGAACTCCAGCTATACATATCGAGAACCATCGCACGGTCCATCGCGCCTTACCTGCAACTACTGTAAGTGTTGTACTCGGAACTCAGCTTGACATACCAGCTTGATACCCCTTCACCGCCACTGGGTTCTGCAATTCGGGACAGTCAGACGCTGGCACCTTACCGTCCGGAACTTGTTGGCAGATATATAATAGCCATTGCAAGTAGCAACGGCTGTAGAACATAAAGATAATGGTATTTGAGTCTGACTAGCATAATCTTGGTAAATATTATCTAACGCTACTATGCCTGCGCTTCAAACTCCTTGCTAAAAGCCCAAGTCGTATACCCATCAACCTGGCCCTGATTATAGAACGTATTACGATCATAAGGCGTAAACTGAATCTTCTCCTTAACCCTGAAAACGAGGTCCGGGTTCGCGATGAAGTACCTTCCAAACACAATGGCGACATCTTTGTCTTTGTACTCCTCATCCACCGCCCTGTATGCAGAGTCTGTCCCAAAGCCTCCAGCGATGAAAACAGGGCTTGTCTTTCCCCAGACATCCAGCAAGAAATCAACCTTACCAGTAGTCTCTACGTCTGCACTTCCTGATACTCTCGATTCGACAACGTGGAGGTATGAAAGCTTTAACTTCTTGAGCTCCTCGGCAAAGTAGCTAAACTGCGGTTGTGGATCCGCCATCCCCATGCCCTGGTAAGTAGAGTAGGGGGATAACCGGAAGGCCGTCCTCTCTGCGCCAACCGCAGCAACCACTGCCTTCGTAACCTCAACTCCAAATCGCGCTCTCTTCTCAACGCTTCCTCCCCAAGCATCTGTACGTTTGTTCGACACGTCCTGCAGGAATTGATCGACCAAGTAGCCATTTGCACTATGAATCTCTACACCATCAAAGCCAGCCTCCACAGCGTTCTTCGCAGCTTGCGTATACAGCCCAATGAATTCTTGAATTTCCTCCTCGGTCATAGGCGTTGGTTTCGCACCGCCTCCTATCGCAATGTCACTTGCGCCCATGAGCTCCCTTCCCGTCTCCTTCTTTAGCTGAGCAGGATCAGCAGCTCGGCCGAGAGCCCACAATTGCACGTAAATAAAGCAGCCCTTCTTATGTACTGTAGATGTGACGTTCTTCCAAGCTTCGATCTGTTCAGGGCTATAAATGCCAGGGACATTGCCGTAGCCGCCTGCTTGGGGAGCAATGAAGGTCGCTTCAGTGATAAGGAGGGTGCCCGGGACGGAGGCACGCTGGCCGTAGTACTCTGTAACGATTGGGAGAGGGACGTGGTTATCGTCTGCGCGGAATCGAGTAAGGGGTGCCATGATGATACGGTTTTTCAATTCGATGTTACCAACTTTCAAAGGTTGGAAAAGTCTGCTTGAGGACGACATAATGACGATGTGTTAGAGGTCTCGAGAGGTTGTGGCAAGTCAATTGGAAGGAATTGAAGAAAGTGATTAATAGCTCATTCGAGAGCAGGCTGAGCTCCTTATGTACTTTACCTGGAGATTTCCTTGACATTCCATGCGATATGGTGATGGCGTACGCAATATCTGGAAAGTGAGGAGGTTGAGGGATAATTAGCAAACGCACCCGGAGCCGGCAGATATTAGATGCCCGCGCCGCGATATATTCTGGAGTAACCAGTAGACACGGAGGCGTTCGCTGCCCGCGCTGCGATCTACTATTTTCTTGGACCAATCGTTGCGTCACATGGGATTTGAATGCAATCCCTTTGTATGAGATCTCTAAGTTACAAATCAGAAAGGTTTATAAGCAACAGTACCCATATTTTCTATGTCTAAGCATAAGGCATATTACCAAAGCATTATGTTCTTGATATCCGCATTTCCAGAGCAAAGGCACTGATTGTACAGCTAGTGTTCTCTTTCCCGGATATAGACGGGTGAACTTTCTATCCGCAACTTTGTGTTCCACCCTCGAGATTTCTAAGCCAATATGTGTCACTGTCCTCTCTACTTTCAATAAAATGACAGTGTTGTCTGTCCGAAATGTCTCATGTATCGCTTCCATCATCTCTCGTCTTGCCTCATAATGCATTTTCTAGACCACCTGTGGGCGGGAGCGCTCGTTGTTCTTTTAGGGTCTTCATATTCGAACGCTAGCCCTGGACCTATTCAGTCACTAGGTCGAGATCATAGTTGGACTCGGGTTATTGCAGGCGTAACTATTCCAGACACGCCTGTTGTACGGGCCGCACAAGCTTATGCTCGCGCTCACGCCGACGACATGACCTACAACCACGTCATGCGCTCTTGGCTCTTCGGCGCAATAATCATCAGCAGATCAAAAGACCGCGTAGCCATAGACCCAGAAGTCCACGCTGTCGCCGCTCTTCTCCACGATTTAGGCTGGGATAACACCGGTGAACTCGTGTCACCTGACAAGCGCTTCGAAGTTGACGGTGCTGTTGCCGCTTGGAACTTTATTGAGTCCTCCGTGCACAATGGGACTATTCATAGCCATGACTGGGATGACGACCGAAAATGGCTTGTTTGGGATGCCATTGCACTACACACAACACCCACGATTTTCGCGTATAAGCAGCCCCTGGTATTCCTGACGGCAGCTGGCATAAATGCCGATTTTCACGGTCCTGAAAGCGACTTGTCGGGCTTAATAACTTGGAACGATTACTACCAGGTCAAGGCAGCATTTCCCAGACTTGATCTTGCATCAGGTGTTTCCAAAATCATTTGCGGATTTGCAAGGAATAAACCTGCAACTACATATGGTAGGTTACACTATGCTTAGATAATATATACTGGACTTTAGGCTGATATTTGAGCTAGATAATTTTATGATGCAATTTGGCATTCGTTATGTAGCGAATTACTCTCAAAATTCTGTGGGGCATCTAGGTATTGATGAAGTTGAGAACGCTCTTCCCAACTGAAGTTGGTAGACATTTGGTGAGGAATATCTAAGTGCGGTATCAGGGGTTGATATTCCAGGGCCGGGGTTGTAGTTTAAAAAGAGTAATTTTCACCAGGAATGGCAGATGACGCCTTGAAGGCGAAGGGGCGCGAGCAATTATCAAGGTCTGGTGTTAATGGCAATTGCATTTCTGACTTCTAAGAGCGCGCTCCTAGCAAAGCCTAATGACTATGTCAATTCCATTACCTCACTCACTCCTGCAGAAATCAAATCCTACCGTGTTGAACGCTATTGCGCCCTCGCATCCATGTGGTGCAACCGGGTATCATCAAAAAACAGCAAATTATCAGGCGAAATTAGCTTCCTATTTCATACGGTCACGATTTTCTGGAACCCTACACACTGGATCAGTACATGTCTCCACGCCATATTGTACATGAGAGTGAGAGGAAGATAGTTTACCATGGAACTGATGCAGAAATACTCTAAGGATGGTAGTGGTATCGGAATAGAGGACTTGACAAGGTGGCCGACCAACTGCAATGCCTTTCGATTTCTCGAGATGGCCGAGTCAGCCACCACAGTGGATGGGCTATTACAGGTGAGTACCACCAGATCTTCTGATGGCACGATCTAATTCCGCTAGCATCCACTACTCCAGTGCCAATGGAAGAAAGAAAATCTCAAGTGGCTCGTCGATTTAGCATCACTCGCTGCCTACAGACCCTACAAACATCACGAATTAAGTGCTAGCCGGACCCATACGAAAGACCCAGATGCTTTCCTCAAGATCTCTTCGATATAGCCCTGTCGAGCGCGATCGTCTGGCCAAATGTTGTGTATCAGTCCCCTTACGTAGTTACGAATGTCGCGCTCTGTATCCTGAAGAGATATGACCTCGTGTACTGCGATAGGAAGATGGAGATCGATCTCCTGTACGAGCTCATTCGTAGCTCAGCTTGCCAAGAGGATGTTGATCTTTGATGCTGAGCGAATCTTGGAGAGTAGTCGTGTGAGCTAGGATAGACTTCCAGCTTCGTCAAGGCCATCGAAAACCCAAAATAACGGCCCCGAAAAGTTCATTCAATCAGAATTCCCTCGAATATTTTTCCTCAAATGACTTGCTGCTTTAATGGAAGGCCGATGCACCTCTTTGAAATTTGAGCCGCAACTCACCTGGTAAGGTGCTCCAAGTCCGGGGAATGCGGAGTCCCTGCTCCCCTACGCAAAATGAAAGTCTCATCATAAAGAAGATCCTGTATTGCCGTCCGTGCTTCATTTTATTGCCACTTGTTACAACTACTAAGAACCGAGAAGAACATACCAACGATGACGAACGTTCACAATCCCACCAAGATAGGAGGCAACTTTGTCTTGGACCAAGATGTGATTGATTGTGGGTTTCATTCTGGAATCATTCACAAGCTACTAATCCCTGAGACATCGCTCTTCCCGTTCCAGGTAATCAGGTGATAGGTGCATACACCTATGGATTTCTATCTAGTCTAGACTCCCGGATGGCAAAAATGTCAATTACTTCTTGAAAGTACAGTACATGTTCATGCAATGTTGGAACAGATCAGGCCATTATAAAGGTGTGTCGTAGTGGTATTCAACTTTAGATATGTATGTTTGTGTGGATGAGGGCAAGTTGATTCGACGAAGACTTGATTTGAATTAGAATAATGAATGCAGAAATTGTGTGCGGATTGCATTTGCTTTATATAATCGTTTGATGCTTCGCAATGCTGTTCTGAGGCTTATAATTTAATCATCTTCTGTTCTTAAAGGTAGGTTTGTTTAAGCCAACGCAAGCCATCGCGCTATAAATGACACGTAATTTACTATGTCAGTCTCGCTGGGGTCAATGACATCTAACTTCTCCAGAATGCGTCTCGCACCGGCGATAAGATGATTTTTTTCGAAGCTGTTTTAATTTCAAGTTGTGTCAAATTACGGATTTCAACTCTTCAGTGCCCCCAATTTGGCAAGACATATTCTGCCCTTTCTTTCCGGGGTAGGGCTGAGCCAACGCTCCTACACCTGTAATTGATTATAGAAGGACGCCATTTAAAACACCTGGGAGCACAAATCACCAACCATACTAGATCAACTCTGCTCAAATCTTATTGATTCCATTTGAAATGGTCTACAAACTATCGTTGCTAGACAGGAACGCATGGTTCCGCAGTCTCTTCCTAGAGAGTAATCTATCTATTCTAAGCTATATGTTCCTTAAACCACTAGAATTTCCAAGCCAATAGTCTAATAGTTACTTGGGTTGGAATTCCAATTCCTGTAATTATACTTTATAATCTAAGTATAGACGAACAAGAGCCTAAAGTTGATCTTGGAGCTTGCTAGTTCCGGAAACTATATGTATTAGTATCTTCCTAGCCTCAAAGAAGCAGGATGTCTTTACCTATAACAAGTATCTTGCCTCTCTCCTCTAATGCTACCTGTAGTCTTTAGATATACTTCCTAGTCACCTTGTCTTAAAGGATCCCTTTAATGTCCGCTATACCAGGATAGATAGTTGCACGCTGGCCAAATGGCACCTTGGAGACACTGTCGGATTCTATATAAATCAAGATACTGAGGATCTATACCAAGTTTAGTTAAATAAGCAATACAAGAAGCTGCCTTGCTTATATAACTATTATCTAGAGTATCTTCATCTAAGGCATCATTTAACAGGGACTCCGCAGCCATACTAATGTCTATAGTCATTAGCTCTTATCAGACGTTTAAAGAAGGGTTTTACTAAGGCTTTAAAGCTGCCATACCAAATAAACTTGTCTTGTGCAAGTTTTGCAAGTTTGATAGCCGTGGATGAGTTTGTGGAGGTATGGTAGCTGCGCGGCAATACCAAAGCCTGCCGCAACTATAAGAACGGTCTTGTACTCCATAACTAGTATGCTAATGCTATGCGGTCCGCTAAATAGCGCTAGGCGAGGTATAAGGTTACGCGTATCAAGCGTCCTGTGACTAAAGAGCTTACGTGTCAAGCCTCTCCGCGGTTGTACAAAGAGCTCCAAAGTGCCTTGCTTGCCCTTGACCTAGTTGGTCACTATAAAGGGATGGCTTTGTAGGATGTACAAGCTGACGGAGGGGATCTATATGTTAATATACTGACCTGCTTTGATCTTGACCGGCCAAGACGCCATAATCCAAATCCGGACTGTATTATTAACGCGGGTAATATAGGCTCAAGAAAAATTATGGCCCTAGGTCCCAAGTTAAATGACAAATAGGGTAGCGACTATTCTAGCAAAAATGTATATATACTACTAAGGGATCTTGGATGTGGACATAAGATGCTATATAGTAGAGTATGTCACAAGCACAGCCAAACCTTAATAAATACGGAGGAACAGCTTATATAACGGTTTGCGGAGGAGAGGGATCAAGAGGAGAAGGAGGAAACACAAGGCTGACCCACCTTGTAGGTGTTAATCGTTTGCATTATTATCTGTTAGGGAGTTGGAAACATATAATCAGTCTATAAAGGTTCTCTAGCATAGTTAAGGAAAAAGCCCTAACACCACGAGCGACCATAACAAGGACATGGAAGAGCACAAGGGCAAACGACATCATGCCTGCCAAGCGGTGAACTATCCGGAATGTCTTTAGGGAGACACTAAATCGATCTGCAAGGAAGCTAAGATAGGTCTTAAGGAAGAGCGGCATTATGTTGATTAAGGCCAGATTCGCTACGCGGAGGCCTACCTTTATAGCCGTCAACTTCCAGAATTCGAGGCAGTAGACGTTGGCGGTGATATATACTGTGTGTATAATAAGGCCTGCCGGCGTCTATAGCCCAAGTGATAAGTGACGGCGGAGGATCTGGGGATAGGTCAGGGCTTTGTATAGTAAGAGAACGACATATTTAACAAATTGCAAGATATATAGACAAAAGATAATCAAGACCCTCATCCCTTGCTTGAATTTCTAGTAGGATTTTAACTCCATTACCTCTACGGGCAACACCGCATTTAGGCAGCAAGAGAGGCCTTTGCTCCAAGACAGAGATAGTGGACGGTAGATCTCTACCTCGCAGGTACGTACATCTATTAGAAACAATGTGGCCCTTGACTAATACACCTCTATAGACGCCAACTATAAGCTCAAGACCGCCTTGATCAAGGAGTATACAAATAAGAAGCCGTCGACTGCTAGCAAGATCTATTGCCAGATTTATAAATATAGGGTAGAGCAGGACCTCTACTCTAAAGGGAGGTGGTGGGTTCGTCTGTCGAAACACAAGACACGATGCCTCAAAGATCTCTTTTGTCATACAAAGCTTAAGGCGGCATTTAACGATCTTCTAGGTATACCTAGGCTCTAGGGTAGAATGAGGATTAGCACACTAAACAAGATGATTAGTATAAGGTGCGACAAGGTAAATTTCCTGTCAAGTGGCATACTTAGCTTACTTACTATAGAAACAGGAAGTCCTAGCCTATCTTACACACATCAAAGATGTCTGGTCCCAGCTCCTTGGTTATAATAAACAAGCAATGCGGATAGTTGACAATACTACAATAAAGGCTTTGGAACTTAAGGCCCCTAAATATTCTAAAGGGGACGCTTAGATGCTATATAGCTAGCTGGTTAGTGGCAAGATCTTTGTTGCCTTTAGCCTCTAGGACCGCAAGGCAATTTGGAGCATGTTGCGTAATGTCCCCAGCCTTATCTCTTTGTTTTTTACCTTCTTCCGGGATCTTTACTACCTGCAAGCTTGTACGGGGAGTATAAGGCACTTGGTTTAGCCGACTCCTAGACAAACCATACGCTTGGCCCTAGATGACATGTTCTTTGGGGGGCGGATGGTTAGGACTTGGGGTATTAATATCTATAGGTTTATGCTATACAGAGCCATCGCGACTTGCCTGCCTTACCAAATCAAAACAAGAAGAAGAATCTTCTAGCAAAAGCGGGGACTATAAAGCTAGACGAGGTGGTTTTGTCCGACTTTACTGCTCTTACTGACCGATTAGGGTTTCAATCCGAGCAGATCTTGGCGTTAAAGTAACGGTCGTCAGATAAGGAGATTGTATGTGCTGCCTTATTAAATACGCGGAAACTAGACCGCTACAAGTACGCCAACCATAACCTCAAGTCTTATATAGAGCAGATTATAAGGTTATTTGTAACTACCACACCCCTTTTAGTAGAGCAGTTATGTCCGGCCTTTGTTAGTAATGATCTTATCGCTCTAAGGATTAGATGTGGGTTCCCGGATAACAAGGTTTATATACAAGATGCTAAATTCCTAACTATAGCCAACCTCTATATAGATGTTAACAAGCAAGGCAAAGATATTATGCCGTTCTTTGTGTATAAATCTGTCTATTTTGTGTTTTTTGGTTGGCCAAGCAAGACTACATCTTGTTCTTGCCCTTTACCTCCCTAAGTCTCTAATATCAAGGAAACGGGATCCTCCTTGCTATTTTAAGAATCACGTTCGAACCTAGCACTAGATATAGGAGCAGGATTATATAGAGATCTAGAACAGGGTCGGCTAGGCACGCTAGGCGGTAAGAGGCATGCACTAGACCAAGAAAGACTAGCCGGGTTTGAACAGGCGACCTGGGTTAGGGTGGAGCAGGATAGCAGAGAGCAAGAACGCTTAGAGCCGAACAGCTTAGAGTCGGAGGGACAGGCATTAGTGGATGACAATAATAATGTACAAGAGGACATTGACTCTTCACAACTAACAGAGAGAGATTAGAGGCGGGGTACACAACTTGACCTTAAGAGAATTATAGCGGATGGACTTGCAAGCATCACTAATCGTAAGGACCGACTATAGGGTAGCCGTCTTGCGGTTAACCTAGAAGAGCTTGTCGACTCCTACTAGAATCTGATTAGTACAGACAGGCAAGAATACAAACAGACCCCGGACAGACAGCTGCAGATGCTGTCCCCGCCTCTTTTGATGGTATGCATTAAATTTAAGATAAATGAGCGAAACGTTTAGAGGACCGATCGAAGTCTTCTAGTTGACCCCTCTAATCTATCTAAGGTAGAACAGGTCGCGAAGAAGTATATAAGAAAGGGAATACGGCCGTTTAATAGCTTGTTCAAGTTGTTAGTCCTAAGGACATGCTTCTAAGCGATAATAACCGATAGGTCAAACACTATACTTTTGATTCCTGAAGACAGTATTTAGGTTAACAATTAGCTTGTTAAGTATGTACCTAAAGTGATGACTAATAGAGAGCTTAGAGCCAGGCCAAAGAGACTTTGTCAATAATGTTTAGGCTTTTATAAATGTGTTATTTGTTTTGAACATTACCTATTTAATTATATAAAGAAACAGGTCTTGCACGTGACATTATGTAATGAGTTTCTAGACACTAAAGCTGAATTTCGTGTTAGCGCTAGTCTTATCAAAATAGCTATATAAACTAGGTTTATTTACCTTTAAGCGATTCATTTTCCCTCTAGAGCGAGTTTATACGAGCTTTGTATCTTGTTATCTAGGGAATATAAGTGTAGTAGATAGCTAACTCGCCTTCCGTCTGTTATACTCTAGCTTATAGATGCTCTTAGGTTGCTTCTAGCCGTGCGTAGCTTATATATAGTTGGCTGTTCTTAGCTTGGAGTTTACTAGCAAATTCTAAGATAGGAGGTAAGCCGGGGAATGACTAATTGAGGATAATACTAACAAATCGAACTTTGCGATATAATAGCCAGAAGCCTTAGAGTTTCCTAGGGAATGCTAACACTAGACCTGGAAGAGGTGCCTGCCATCCTTCGAAACATAGTATAGATTCCTTAGGAGTTAGCAGAATTTGGCGTAGATTCCCGAAACTTACTACGAAGCAGAGTGCATCGACCATCTTTACTAACATATAAAGCTTGTGCCTAGTCCTTGGTTTGCTGTCAGGCAATAAACTAGGAGTAGTGAGTCAAATGCATCATTCACCAAATTAGTAGCGATTTCGAACCCGCCATCTGGTGGTACAGATCCCCTCAGGCCCTATATACTATAACTAGTATAGTTATTACCATTCTCTCTATCTACATTATTTTGTACGTAGATTGACTTACTTATTCTAGGAGGGTGACATGCCTTCTCCTGTTTCTGGCACAGTCTCTACAAGATGAGAGGTCGTCTCAACAAGATTCTTTCCTGTCAGCAATGTGTTTCTAGCTTATATTGTCTCTAACTCATGTAGAAATAGGTCCTGCTTCACTTAGAGGTGGTGCGCTCATCTTGGGCAAACAGATGGATAAAGTAGTGGTCAGCGTAGTGGCTGCAATTGTTGTGATGGTTGTGGTAATTATAGTGATTATAGTCTTAAAAAGGAGACTAAGCTGGCTGGTACTCTTTATACTTTTTCAAGTGCCAAAAAGGACAAGGAGGGGTGCAGGGGACTACGAGCAGAAGAGATGCTTTAGAGTGTGTTAGCTTATCTTTTGCACTTCGCAAAAGATCTACTAGGCTGTGGCTGCAGATGACAGCGGCACTTTTATTGGGAGGAGGAGCTGCGAGGGTGCAATCAGCTAAGATATGCACTAGCTTTGCTCCTTAATGCATCCCACTATATATAATAATATAAAACAAGGAGTACGACGGGCGGAGACTAAAGACATGCAACCATTCTTACCCCCCGATATAATCAAGAGGTGCGAGCGACGCAGGTTTGGCGAGGGAGGGAGTCAAATTCGACGTCTTATTTGCACTTGGCCACATCCACAGGAATCAATAGTCAAGCGACCGGGAATTCGAGAATGAGGTAGCAGGGAGGTGTTAGATAGATAAGCGCTCCCTAGAACAAGGCAGACTTTATATCGTCAGTTATGTGTTTCCAATTAAGGTCAAGTGACTACAGAATTGAGTAGGAAGAGTTTGACGGATATAGTCTTACCTAAACCTAGTAGTTAGACACGACCTCTCTTCCTCCTTTGTTTTGATAGTATAGGCCACCGTCTTCGCCGCTTATAATAGGCATGTCGTTGCTTTTTACGCCTTTCGGTAACGGTTTCTTGGTGGTGCAAGTACTTATACCAAGAATCGAGCAACTTGTATTGCTCCTACCACTTTACCTGCCCTTGACAATATCTCCAATCTCTTCCTCTAGCATTCTCCAGGCCAAGTAGGCGCTATAAGAACAGTTTCTTTATATATATGCGCGCCTTTAGACATTTGCGGACATCAGATGCCATGTAACCGCGTAGGCCAAGGACAGTCAAATGACAAAGGTTACGAATCTTTAGTAGGCTCTATAACCCTAGGTCGTTAACGGAGGATATCGCTTATAAGCAAGGCAGGCAGAGTCGAAGCCAGGATATTCGCATCAAGTCCTAATGTTTGTAAAGGTGCTTAAAAGCTTTATAGGCATAGTTGGTAGTCTACCGCCCCCAGCCTGTAGCAGTATAGTCGTCGAGATAGGATATACTAAGGAACCGAACGTTATGTAGAGTTGTAGCATCTCGACCAGGACCGTCTTCGAAAAAGGCTGCCAGGGTTCTTAGGTCGCTAAACTCGAGCGCTTTGCCAATCCTGAGTTTAACTAGCGTAGTCGCTCTGCCTGTCGTCGAAGTTAAGTAAGGGTAGTCAAGGTAGATCGAGCGAAAAGTCTGTGATACCGATATAATTAGGTGATGTGTGCTATATGTTATAACACCGCCGCTAAGCGGTAGTGGCCGAGCGTCCGTAACGATATAACCCAAGATCTGTATTGTGATCTTAGCAGGTATAACCGTTGTGTTGCTGTGGAATGTATAGAAGATTCGAGCTATAGAGAGGGCAGTTATAGCGAAGGTTAGATGTTAAACAAGTCTTTAGAAATGGGGATAAGGGAAAACGCAAGGAAATAGGTTTGGCGGAAAAAGAAGTACAACTTACTGTTTATAGGTTCCTGCAAACCGTGAATAGGACAGCCAACTTTGTATATGGTTGTTTATAGGCATTTAGATTTAGTGAGCTAAGGCTTAGGCTATAGCTAGAGAGTTTAATTTAGCGAATTTCTTGTGGCAACCTGATATCTTAGACCTTTCTTGTAGTAAAAGACTGTGGTCGGCAAAGCCAGCTAACGGTTTATAACTAAATTAGGGGGGCTCGGGCGCCCGCGAAGGTATTCGATGCCGCTAGGGAACTCTAGCTTGGGATATCCGTCCTAAGAGTTAATAGTGGCATAATTACTTGGTAAGGTGTTTTGTCTTCCACTTGCCTTTCCGACGGGCATGCTCTAGAGATCCGTTTGATATGCTCTACATGTTTTGGGTCTGGTCTCCTCTTTGTCTTGTTCCGTCTTATATACTCGTTCTAATAAAGATACTTGAACCTAGTTCCTGCTATATAGTTAGCGCGCTCGAAAACAGGTCTCCTTTAGGCATGCCTACTTCTAATATGCTCAATATAGGTGTCTGGTATGTTCTGCCATCTTTGGTAGCCAAAACCGGCTTATATGCCCTGCTTGCTCTTAAGGCTATAATGGCCTCAAGAACATGCTCCTAAGGCCACAACGATCCCAAGGCCCTAGGGGGCGTGGGAGCGCTGGCCATACGCCCCCTACGGCCTCAAGAACATACTGCCCAAGGCTATAGCGATCCCAAGGCCCTAGTGGGCATAGGAGCACTAGCCTTATGCCTACTACGGCCTTAAGAATTTTATGCGATAGGTGTTTTGGCGGGGGTGAAAAATTCGTAACCAACAAAAATGGTTAGGAATTTAGTCCCTAGCTATAGAATATATCAGGCGTCGCTCTTAACTTCTTTCTTCCTATTTATTATTAATCTCTAAATTGGTTCTGTATTTGAGGTCTTTATTAATACCATGTTAAGATTTAATATACCCACCTCTCTAAATTAAGTTAATTTCCCGCAAATTATAAATGCAGGCAATCAGCACCTTTAATAAAACGCGTATAGCTTTTAGGATCTTACTATTCTAACATACAAGCCATTACATTTTAATATATATATTAGCATGTCTGCCCCCTTATTTATAACCATTTGGTCTTTGCCACGGAGCCTCTTCCCTCTATCACACTAACTATCGATTTTGTAAACCCTTATAGAGACTTAGACCAAGGAGCCAAAACAAGGTCCGATAATAGTGGGGCTCTTATATTAAAAATTGCCCAAACCCGATTCCGAACAAACAGATAAAAAAGAGGTATACTATTTACGCAAGGAAGACCTAAGATATATAGAGAGACATTATAGCAAGACATTATACAATTTAGTATAAGCATCCTGAAGGGTAAAAGGAATATATTGATTAAGCGCTAGTAGGAGTTTAATGATTGCTCTAAATGAGAAACCAGGTCTAGTTTAGTAAAAAGAACAAGAACCAAGCATCTAAGGACAGAATAGGATCCGGTTAAAATCGCACATTATAGGAACAAGTCACATTTTGAAGTAGGTAATGGCGTTATCTTGCGATTACGCGACTAGAGGCTCTCCTGCTCTGGCAATAGTCGACTAGGAGCGATAAATAAACATTAAAGGATCGGTGATGCTATTATAAGGAGATACTAGGTAAGTAGCGACTTCTAGGGAGCTGCGTTATACTCTGTTCTTACTATACCGTCTGTTAAGGTTTGAAAAGGGAGCAAGATTTGGCATCCTGATGCCAGGTTAAAGAGGGAATTTTAGGGAGACAAGACAAGATATAAGTCCTAGTTAGAGAACTCTTCCTTACTTGGACTTGATCGGTGCAAGTCACTATACTAGGGATCAGGAACTTCTCCCTTATAATTACTAGGCTGCGGTTCTGCACGCCAATCGTCGTCCTGGGAATAATAGTCTTGGGATTTAGGAGATCCCCAAGTATGCCCTGACTCTAATTGTGTAGACTAATTATCGTCCTGAAAAGAAGAGGGACTATCCTGATGCCTGTTGCGTTGCTAATAAGGCCCCTGAGGATAATCAGACTTCCTGATTAAAGCGCTAACCACAGCCCTGCTTGGGCTAAAGTTTACCGGGTCGTTGGCGAACTGGAATAGTTCTTCTATTTTCCTATTTCTAAGCTCTGGCAATAGGTTAGATATGAGTTTGTTAAGCACAAGTCTTTATAGAGAGCTCTTGGCGTCTATTCTGTAGGGGAGGACGTTAGACAGCTTGCTGGCTTGCTCCTTCAAACCTAGGTAAATCAAGTCGATGTAATCTAAAAAATCTTGTATCTAAGGCCGCGGGAGGTAATAAAGGCTAAATCATAATTAGCTAAACAAAGGGCAAGCTTTACTTATAGTCAAGGAAGCACAAACTTACTCTTTATTAGTTAGCTTTATAGGGAGGCGAAGTAGAATGCTATAGCCAAACCGTTATATCATTCTTGCTAGCGGCTCTCCTAAGCTTATCTAATAGCTAAGTTTTACCTTAGCTTTCTTTTGTGCCTCTTTTCTCTCTTTACCCCGCTCCTTGGCCCCTTGGTTTCTAGGAAGAGCAGATCCGTAAAACGATCCTTTAGCAACAATCAAGGCAACTCCCTCTTCTGTCTCTTCTTGGGCATAGCTGTTCTAGCGTCTCTTTCCTTGATGTACCTGCCTATTAGCTCTGCTAGGGCAGCCCTCTTCAAGATGCGGATTGCTACTCTTAAGTACTCTATAGACTTCTTAGCTGCCTTATCTCAAACGATGCGATCTTTAAGCACCCTAAGCCTTTAATCCGATATTAGGATTCTGTCAGGACTAGCATCTCCTTTTAAAGTATCGGTATAATTATTTATAGAGAAAGGTGGAGTTACTATATAATTAATATAGTCCTCTATAGTTGTAAGTGTTACTATATCCCTGATTATATATAGCTTTATATATAAGGCTATAGACAGTTTTGTAAATCTATCGCTTCCTCCCTCTAGTAGCTTATTTGCGCTTAACGGTTTAGAAGGTAGTAATAGGACAAGCGTCTATAGGGGGATGACTATAGTTATTAAGAGCTGGCTGTCCGGATTGGCTTCTAATATCTTAGGTTGTTTGCTACGCCGCTTGTCCTTGTTAGGCATAGCCTGATATTTAAAGTGCTTGGAGCATTTAAGGCTCCTGTCCCTAAGCTTAATATCGGCCGCATTTATAACATCAATATTGGTATGTTTAGGACTACTGCCCTTAAGGTTGTGCTTGCGTTTTTGGGATTGGTATTATATAGTGTTAGAATAAGGTTGTGCTAATAAAGGGTCCTTATTACTAATATTGTCACTATACTTAGCTAGAGGCGGGAACTTGAGATTTGTTAGACCGTATATCACCTGCCTGCCTTCCAAATCGTCTATATGTTTGATAGATATATAGGGTTGGCTTCTGTCCTTAAGCTCTTATATAGCTAGCGGGCTCTGATTATAAGTTTCTCTAGCAGGATTCTTATATAGATCATTTAGGTCGTCAGGGCCACGCTTTTCCTCTTATATAATATGCGGAGATGCGCTAGGACCTGGCTCTTCTTATATAGCATACTATAATAGGAGAGGGGTCAAAGCCTGCTTGCTAGGCATATTAGGATTAGAAGGTGTCAGGGCAGGAGTAGGAAGCGGCTTTGGGCATATCACTTCTTAGACTGCTATTATAAGTACATTATAAGCGACTAGGTGGTTTTCTAGGTATTAGGTTGTATTCTTGTTCCGTAGCTAGCGGACTATATATTTAAATGCCTGCTATACTATTAGAGATGCTATGCTAGGAAGGAAGGTAGAGAAGGGTATAATGCTAGACCTTGTCTACCTTTATAATGTTTAGAATATTTAGCTCTAAATCCCTACTTAGATCAGGAAAGGCTATCTTAATTTGAGACTGCTCTCTTATATTTGTTTAAATCTGCCTATTTAAAGGTTGTATAGTAGGGAAGAGACTATTAGTATGTTTGAGGTGTTTTTGAGGGGTAAAAAATCATAACTAACACAAAAAGTTAGGAATTTAGTCCCTGACTATAAACCTCAACCTATATAGTTATTATTAGATCGCTTAATAGAGCAATCAGGTTTTGCTACAAAACCACATAACTATATAACATAGAGCACCCTTATATTAGAAGACCTTTATGTTTTTATATATAAGGATTATAGCTATAATCATATAACTTAAGACTATAAGAGGGAACTAAGTGGATTATAGTACTATAAATAGATCACTTTTAATATAAACACTAACCTACCTAATATAAATCACCTACTTGCAAGGAAGAAGTCATTATCCTCCCTT
The DNA here is from genome assembly GCA_020726485.1 of Halenospora varia. Taxonomy (NCBI): domain Eukaryota; kingdom Fungi; phylum Ascomycota; class Leotiomycetes; order Helotiales; family Solenopeziaceae; genus Halenospora; species Halenospora varia. Next base: position 122,743 of record JAHEWH010000037.1, on the reverse strand, counting down.
TATAGTAAACAATCAGAAGCCAGCTCTACTAGCTCTAGTGACTAAAAGCCAAGGGTCATTAAAAGTGCCCTATACCAAGATGCGCGTTATAAAACTATACTTGCGACCAAAGGCAGCTTTATAGGCAAAATCCGAATTGGGTGCTATAGCTACAAGTAAGAGCTTGTACAGAACTCTCTTTAAGACCAAGCAAACATTTCCTAACGGTTCCCGAAATAGCATTATGTTTCCTTACAAAACAGGTGCGGCCAACCTAGCTAAGTGGACGATTTAGCGCGTTTACTCTACGATCGCTACCTGCCTTTTAGGTCCTTTGCTAACTGCCCTATTAGGAGGTTATTCTGTAAGGTAGTGTAACGTTTATAGTATAGCCGATACTATACCAAGGTGGGAATGTTGGGTTGTGTGTAGTATGCACAAGAGTAATAAGTCAGGGTGTTCCCGTACAGTATAAGAATAGAGTGTATTATAAATACTATATTAAGTTAAGTATAAAGCTCCTATCTAAGGAAATAACTATAGACTTATATAGAACCTTCCTGCTCTTAGATCCTAATAGAGCCCTAAGATCTAAGCTCCTAGAGCCCTGGATCCTAAGCTCTATATAGGCTCTATTATATGACCTTGTTATATAATTCCCTAGTGCCGACTCCCTAGGTTCTCTATACTACGTAGTAGCCAAGCCTTAGGCCTAGGTCGCACGTGATAATAAAATCGTAACACTATCCCCCTTCCGTACTAGCATGGCCTTTACGCTTAAATAATATATAGAAAATATCTTATAAGGTTAACGACCTTCTTCCTTTATTATATCGCTCAAGACGACAAAGTACAGATAGTATATCATCCTTTCTGAGACCATTTAATCTTATAGTTCTCCCGCGATGCCCTGTTCTAACTATATTTATTACTAACGCCATTATGTTATGTTAAACAGCAAGTCCTAGCGATGCGGCAAGTGCGTTTGTTATAGTGTAAAATGTGATGCCCTTTAGGCGTCTATAAACGATCTCTAGGACCTTTGTCTAAAGGAAGAGCGCCTAAAATTTAAAAGAGACATAGCCTTCGAGGCTGTTATAGCAGGTCTTGCTTGTGTCCGCGAGCTCGAACACCGCCAATAAGAGCTTTGTAAGCAAGGCATAGAAATGCTCCGCTATAGCCTAAAAACCTTAAATAAACTTGATGTTGCGGAGGAGAAAGAAAAGGAGAAGAAGGAGAGGGCAGAGAATAAGAAGAGATAGTAGTATAAGCTGTTGTCTACCGACTTGTCCTTCCCGGCCGGCTATAGCCTCCTTGACCTCAACCCTGCCTTTGATCCTAGTCTAGAGTTCTGGGCAACCCTAGATGCTAGCGGTGGAACGCCGCAACCTTCTTAGGGCAGCTGAGATTTGCCTTGGGTTCCTATATGTTTTCTGATTATAGGTGTCCTAACCATTTAATTAAATATATAACCTTGCCTCTAATATACTAATAGTCTAGTAGTTCTTTGACATCATACTTGGCGTTTAGGTTGACTAGTTGGATTTCTGTTTTCGGAGCTTTTGGCGCTCTAGGAGGTGCTAGTTCTAGAAGTGATATATAGAACACTAGGTGGATGTTTATAGTCTTAGGCAATAACAATTTATAATTTGTCTTCCCTTTAACTTTGTTGATTCTAAATGGTCCCAACTTTTTGTGGTCTAGTTTACTACTTGGTCGTTTTGTTTAAATGTTTTTTCTAAGCAGATAGACCCTATCCCCCTCCTTTAGTATAGGTCCTATACTATGTTTCTTGTTATAATAGGACACTGTTCTTTCTGCGATAAACTTAAGGTCTGAGACTATCTCCTAATATAGTGTCTTTAGTCCTTTGACCTAAACCCTGGCTGCTTTATTATTGTCTTTACTAAGTAGTGGTGTTTTGTACACAACCAGATTATATCTATAATTTGCGTAGTTTAGTGATATCTTTGTTGTTTTGGTGCTAGAACTATTATATACAAACTATGCTAGTGGCAATAATTACACCTAATCATTTTGTTAGTAGTTTATATAATATCTGAGATATGCTTTTATAGTCTAATTTAGTCGTTCTGTCTGTCTATCTGTCTGCGGATAAAACGCTATAGACATCTTCCTTTTAACTCCTAGTAATCCTATAAGGGCTGTTCAGAATTTTGATATAAAGAGCTTGTCTCTATCGGAGATGATTTTGTCTAGTACGCTATAGTTTGCGACCATGACCCTTAGGAACATATACGCTAGTTCCTTGGCGTTACTTGCTTCCTTGTATAGTAGTATATATATATACTTTGTAAGTCTGTCGGTTATAACCAGGATAGAATCATATTCTACTCCTATTATTAGTTCTTTAGATAATGGTAGTTTTACTACAAAATCCTAAGTAATGGATTTCTATAGTTGAGATAGTATATCGGGTGTCTATATTTGTCTATATAGGGCATGCCTTGTAGCTTTGTTCTATATATAAGTATCGCAACTCAATACTACCTCTTTTACTATTTTCCTTATACTAGGAAACTAGTACGTTCTGGACAGTCGGTCTATAGTATAGTGTATTCCTTAGTGTCTATATGCTAGTAGCGTATATTGTTCTCAAATAAAGTCTAGTTATATCTTTCTTGGAATATAGACTTTTCCTTTATATATAAGGAGCCCTTCTCTAGTTGTTCTAAAGCGGTATGCTTCTGTTTCCACTATCACATCCTCTATATATACAGCCAGTATTTGTTTAGTGTAAGGGTCCGTTTCGACCCTTATTACTGCTATAATTTCTGCCTGGTTAAAAACAATCTCGCCGTCTTTTTCCTTAAATATAGCAAACGGTTCGCTTTGGTTGTTTTCCTTATACCCGGGTTTCCTGCTAAGGGCGTCTGCCCTAGCGTTATCCGTTCCCTTTATATACTGGATTCGCAAATCTAGTAAAGCTAGTGTTTCTGCCTATTAGACCTGTTAGCGATTAAGTTCCTTTATTGTAAAGAAGTATACTAAGTTCTTATAATCAGTAAGTACCTAAACCGGATGGTTTGCTCCTTGTAAGTATACCTTCTATTTACGTATAGCGTCTATAATGGCTAACAGTTCTTTGTTATAAATCTTATAGTTTAGCTTAACTAATAAGAGTTTGTAAGAGTGGTAAGCTATTAGATGTAGCTTTCTATCTTTTCCTTTTTGACTTATAACCGCTCCGACCGCTCTGTCAGATATGTCTGTTTCTATAATTATTGGTTATTCGGGATCAAATATCCTAAGTATAAGTTCTTGAGTAAAGGCGGCTTTTAACGTTTAAAAAGCCTGTTCTGTTGTCTCTGTCTATATAAAAGGCTTGTCCTTATATGTTAGTTTTATAAGTGGCTCTATAATCTTTAAGTAGTTTTTAACAAACTTCCTGTAATAATTTGCGAGTCCTAGAAACGATTAAACTTGTTTTATAGTTTTGGGTTGTCCCTAATCTAAAATGGCCTAGACCTTTTGCAGGTCTATAGACACTCCGTTAGTCAAGACAATATGCCCTAGAAACTCTATTTTCTTAACAAAGAACTTGCATTTCTCTAGTTTAAGAAGTAGCGATTTCTTTTATAGTGCTCCTAGTACTGTTACGACATGTCATGTATGTTCTTCCTTATTCTCTAAGTAAACAAGGATATCGTCTAGGTAATATACACAGAATCGATTAAGGTATAGTCTTAATATATTATTAACTACTATCTAATATATTGCTAGGGCGTTAGTCAATCTAAATGGTATAACCAGGTATTTATAATGCCTATAGTATGTTTAAAACGCTGTTTTCCATTCTTCGCCTTCCTTTATTCTAATAAGGTTATACGCTCCTCTTAAATCAAGTTTGGTAAAGACTCTTGCTTTTCCTAGTCTGTCCTACAAGTCATCTATATACGGAATTAGGTAACGGTTTTTAACTATAATAGTATTTAGTTTTCTATAGTCAATATAGAATCGCTTAGCGGTAATTCCTCCCGCCCTATCCTTCTTCAGTGCAAACACTATAAGCGCTCTTACTAGTGATGTGGATGGTTATATAAATCCCTTTATAAGGTTTTTATCTAGGTATTCCCTTAATGTCTTAAGGTTGTCCTTACTTATTTGTCTAAGTGGCTTAAAGGGTGGTTTCTCTCCTTTGATTATAGGTATCTTGTAATCTCATTCCTAATGTTCTAGTAATGTTATAGTATTATCCGGTTTCCTAAACATCTGTTTAAACTTCTTATATTCCTTAGGTATCTCTAAACCAGTAATAATATAGTTACTAACCTATAGTGGACCTTAGGCGGCATGTCCTGGCATATTATATAAGACTATACTAATCTCTACACTACTATATAGTCATTCTGTTTTCTTATAGGCGCACCTAGAGAACTCTACTATTCTTGTCTTCTAGTCGATCTTGGGATTATATTGCTTAATCTATAGCATTCTAAGGATAGCCTTATGCCTTCCTATAAGTATGACATCTATCTAAATCTCCTTAGTATGTCGTCTAATCGTCATCTTTGTTAGAATAGTTCCCTTTATAACTTTTCTGGCATTATAGTCCGTTCTATCGACCACTATTAAGTTATAGGGGTTAATGCTTCGTACTAATACGTTTAGTTGTCTCACCGTTTTTAGTGATATAAAGTTGCCCATTACTCTAGAGTTAATCATTACTCTAAGCTTCTTTCCTCAAATCTATATATTAAGTGTTATCTGTTAACTATAGCCTAATATATATAGTTCCTTATAGCTAGTGCCTTAGAGAACCTTGACCTATCCGTTCTAGTAGTCATCTCTAGTCGTTAGTCGGTAAACATATCCTACCTCAAAACCTTAGCCTAGGTCTTTTAGTTAGATAAAGTTGTGTTTTCCTTTGTCTGTCTTTGTCTAATATCTCTTAGCTCCGTTTCTTGGCATTAGCTCTAGTTCCCAGGTCTCTCCGACCTTTAGTGGGTTACTGTTCTATCTAGTGAAGTCGCGTTCCTTTTTGGGAATTATAGTTATATAGGTGCCTGTACCCTTAACTTTTCTCTAACCGATATGTCGTTTGTCTTAGTATATGACTTCCTATTTTTCTGTGTATTTCGGACCTTCCGGGGAGAAGTACCCTTCCTCTTAATAGGTGACCCCCTCCCTGGCCTATTCTTAGGTGTTAATGTTAGGGATTATATAATATTCTTATTGCAAAACCTCCTAAATCTGTCCTACTTATAGTTGACCATTGTTCTCCGCTAGTTTTGTTTCTTCCGTAAGGTCTTCGTACTACAATTCTATACTAATGTCGTCATTACTAGCCTCTTCCTACAAGACACCTTTCTTGTCTAAGTCTATAACATTATATATATCATCTATATTGATTTCCCTAGTGTCGTTTAGACACTTAACTTAGATTCTCTAGTTGTCGGTAAGACATCTCTATACTAAGTGTCCTTGTTACTTCCTGATAACCTTTTACCGTTCTCTAGTAGTAGGTTGATTGGCTCTATTATAAGCCTCTTTTATAGTGATTTCTCTGCCTTTTAGGATATTAGTAAAGTCTTCTTTACTTGATGTGTTATTAACTAATCCTTCTCCTAGGAGTAGCTCTATAATAGGCTCTCTTGTCGTAGTGTTGACAAACAGTACTTCTTTTGTGCTTTGTCTCTAAACGCGGTACTGCCCTCCCTTAACAAGCTTGGCTCCCTATATAGCATTACTAAAGAATGATTCTCCACTATCCCTATAGACATAGTGGTTTCCGATTTTGGTAACTTCTTTATATGTCTATATTTCCCCTACCCTTAGGGTTCTCTACTAAACATTCCTAAATTTGGCTTTATCCGCTAGTTCTAGTAGTGTTGGTGCTGGTTTAAACTTAGGTTTGATCTAAGTTCTAATATTAGCTTCCTTAAGTTCTTCTTCCGATATTTACTGTCTATTAATAACGTATAGCTTATATTGTCGTTATGTTCTTCCTATAGCATTAATTTGATGCCTATACTTCTTTTAAGGTTTGCCTTTCCCTTTAGAGTTACCTTTCTTGTAGGAGGCAGCTTGATGGCCGGGCAGTCCGCACTTAAAGCACAGACCTTTGTCTTGTCGCCGGTTTATCTTGTCCTTAGAAGGATTTCCTTTCTTTAAGATTGTGTCTAGTTCTATCCGGTCTTCCTACCTGCTAGTTTGGTCTTTCTTACCTTTCCTTTAGTGGCCTCCGGAGTACTAACCTCTCCTTTCCATCCTTTACTTATATAGTTAGGAGTCGATGTCGATTGCTTTCTTGATTATTAGGAGGAGCTCCCTAGGCGTCCTCCTTATATAATGTCGTCCTTGACTTCTTCCTTTAGTCCTTAGTAGTACTGAGCGGTCAAGGCCTTGTTGTCCTAATCGATTCTTCCGGCTAGTAGTTAAAATTCTCTAGTATAAGCGGTAATACTTTTTGTCTAGTAAAGTGTTTAGATAGCTTGTTTCGCGCGTTGTTCCTTGTCGATGTTTCCGAATATATAGGTAAGTTAGGTCACGAACTCCTTATAGTCGTCAAAGATTGTGTTTGTATTGTCTTCTTGATCGTTATAATTATTGTCAAGGTAGTCCTTAAGTTTTGTAGTGATCTAATTATATATAGTCCCCTCTAGGTAAGAGTATGCCCACAATACCTTTTGTTCCTCTTGTCCGAATAATAATAGGTTTATGTAAATATAGATCTTGTATTGGCTAATAAAGGGTTATAGCTTGCTTTAAGTGCTATTAAATGGCTTTGGGTCTTATACCTTAGGTGGCTTGACCTGCTAAGGTATATAGGCTAGAGGTGCGTTTGATATAATGGCGGTTGACTTATTACTAGGTGCTAATGACAATGCTTAAAGTATAACGTTTATAGTATAGCCGATACTATACTAAGGTGGGAATATTAGGTTGTGTGTAGTATATATAAGAGTAATAAGTTAGGGTGTTCCTATATAGTATAAGAATAGAGTGTATTGCAAATACTATATTAAGTTGAGTATAAAGCTCCTATCTAAGGAAATAACTATAGACTTATATAGAACCTTCCTGCTCTTAGATCCTGATAGAGCCCTAAGATCCAAGCTCCTAGAGCCCTGGATCCTAAGCTCCATGCAGGCTCTATCACGTGACCTCGTCACATGATTCCCTGGTGCCGACTCCCCAGGTTCTCTATACTACGTAGCAGCCGAGCCTCAGGCCTGGGTCGCATATAATAATGAAATCATAACAGGTAGGCGTATAGTTAGGCGCGCGATATGGCCTATAAAGGTTTATATATTTAACAATTATTATTAGATGCTATATATAGCTATTAACTAATAATAATTCACACTAAAATTTATTCTTTATATATATCTTAATTGGCTATATTTGATTATAACTTAACTACTTACCCTATACCGCGCCTATATACATTTCCAAGAATCTAGATACTGCGCAGGTCTAAAACATATATTAAGGGAACAATGTCGTCAAACCCACTCTACTAACGCTTCTAATAACCATAACCTATAAAACTAATAATAAAAGAAAAAGCTAGAGGTTAAGCAGACAAAAAGACACCTTACTTAAGAAAGCATATAAGATAGCATTCTTCTATAATGTTGATATAGCACTAGTCTTGCGTATCCGTAAAACAGGCCGCCTTATTATATATAACTCTATTAATCTTGAGTTATAGCCACCTTCTAAGGAGCAAATTATAAGTGCAACTTGACTAGTATAGAGAGCTATACTAAAAGACCTATAGCAATCTTATTACTTGCTTCCTGTAAACTTGCTTTTATAAGATATTAAAGCCAAGTATAGAAAGTCTATAATAGCAACTTTAGGTATAATAGCTAGCAAATCACTTAATAGCAAAGAGGTTATTAATAAGTAGTGCGATTAGCATCGCTAATTAGGATGTATATTAAGAGGAATCTGTTAAATAAGCAATGTATATAGACCTGCTTTTCTTAGCCTATAGCAACACAACTATAATAGCGCTATAACTAAGCCATAACCTGTCATTACCGCAAAAACACTACCATTTTTATAGAATAATCAATAATAACAACCTCAATTCTGACTTTACTTAAATTCCACCTATATTATACCCTTTTCATTACTTGATTTAATAGAATCTTTGCGCTAACTTAAATGATTAAGACTATATAGTATGTAATTATAGCATCTAATAGCAATTATTAAATACATTATACCTATATATTCTTGCCGCGCGCCTAAATGTCCCGGATAACAATTCAGGCTAGGACCTTTTAGGTAGGACAGGATTGCGCGTTTTTGATCTTAGGTAAAATTCTTTAAAGAGCAAGGAATCCTCCTCCTAGATTCCTTGCACTATATTTATTTATATTGTCAGACGTTGCTTCTACTCTTATACTAGTGTGACGTTGCTAATCACATGGGTTACTAAACACATGACTAGCATGTGACCTACTTGTTTGTCGGATAGGAAACGGAGTAGTTTCGGACCAGGGCCTGTGCGGTAAGGTTATAAGTGCTTGGGGACTCTCTCCTCTTCTCTTCTCTCTTTTGGTATATTCTTTTTATCCTTCGATATAGCCTATTAGTCTTAGCACAATCAGACTTATATTTGCTCCCACACATCTCAGAGCAGTACTAAGGCTAGTGCTGTAACAACTAGGTTATACACTTCTAATATTAGAAACGACTAGTATTAAAAGTACTAGTATTTTCTCTTCTTAAATTTTATATTCTTACTAAGATTAGATATAACTATATTAAAATTACTAGTAGTTTGTCTTCTTAAATTCCATGTTCTTAATTCTAAGAGTAGAAACGACTAGTATTAAAAATACTAGTATTAAAAGTACTAGTAGTTTCTACTCTCAATTTTACGATCTTACTTCTAAGATTAGAAACGACTAGTATTAAAAATACTAGTATTAAAAGTACTAGTAGCTTCTACTCTTAAATTCTTTAATCCCACTTCTAAGATTAGAAATGACTAGTATTAAAAATACTAGTAATAAAAGTACTAGTAGTTTCTCTTCTTAGATTCTATAATATATAAAATTAGAAACAACTAGTATTAAAATTACTAATAGTTTCTCTTCTTAAATTCTATAATCTTACTTTTAAGATTAGAAACGACTAGTATTAAATCTATGTCTTGTATAAACCTAGTGTTACGATTTCATTATCACGTGCGACCCAGGCCTGAGGCTCGGCTACTGCGCAGCACAGAGAACCTGGGGAGTCGGCACCAGGGAATCATGTGACGAGGTCACGTGATGGAGCCTGCATGGAGCTTAGGATCTAGGGCTCCAGGAGCTTAGATCTTAGGGCTCTATCAGGATCCAGGAGCAGGAAGGTTCTATATAAGTCCATAGTTATTTCCTTAGATAGGAGCTTTATGCTCAACTCAACATAGTATCTGCAATACACTTTATTCTTATACTATACGGGAACACCCTGACTTATTACTCTCGTGCATACTACACACAACCCAACGTTCCCACCTTGGTATAGTATCGGCTATACTATAAACGTTACACTTTGAGCATCGTCACTAGCACCTAGTGATAAGTCAACCGCCGTTATGTCGAACGCACCTCCAGCCTATATACCTCAGCAAGTCAAGCCGCCTAAGGTACACGACCCGAAGCCATTCGATGGCACTCGAAGCAAGCTACGACCCTTCATCAGCCAATACGAGATCTACATTCGCATAAACCCATTGTCATTTGGACAAGAAGAACAGAAGGTGTTGTGGGCATGCTCTTACCTAGAGGGGACCGCATACGATTAGATCACTACGAAACTCAAGGACTACCTCGACAACGATCACGACGATCGAGAAGATGATACGAACACAATCTTCGACGACTATAAGGAGTTCGTGACCTAACTCACCCGTATGTTCGGAAACATCGACGAGGAACAACGCGCGGAGCGAGCCATCCAAACACTTTATTAGACGAAAAGTGTTACCGCTTATACTAGAGAATTTTAACTACTAGCCGGAAGAATCGATTAGGACGACAAGGCCTTGACCGCTCAGTACTACAGAGGACTGAAGGAAGAAGTCAAGGACGACATTGTACGAGGAGGACGCCTAGGGGAGCTCCTCCCAATGATCGAAAAAGCAATCGACATCGACTCCCGACTATATAAGCGAAGGATGGAAAGGAGAGGTCAGTACTCCGGAGGCCACTAAAGGAAAGGTAAGAAAGACCGAACCAGCAGGTGGGAGGACCGGATAAAACTAGACGCGGTCTCAAAGAAAGGAAATCCTTCCAAGGACGAGATAAACCGACGACGAGACAAAGGTTTGTGCTTTGAGTGCGGACTGCCCGGTCATCAAGCTGCCTCCTATAGGAAGGGTAACCTTAAAGGGAAGGGCAAGCCTTAGAAGAAGCGTGGGCATCAGATCAATGCCACGGGAAGAACGTAACGACAGCACGAGCTATACGTTACTAACAGACATTAGATGTCGGAAGAGGAACTTAAGGAAGCCAATATTAGAACTTAAATTAAACCCGAGTTTGAACTAGCACCGACACCACCGGAATTAGCGGACGAAGCCGAATTCAGGAATGTTTAGCAGAGAACCCGAGAGTAGGGGAAATATAGACATACAAAGAAGTTACCGAAATCGGAAACCATTATGTCTATAGGGACAGTAGGGAATCATTCTTTAGCGACGCCACGCAGGGAGCCAAGCTTGTCGAGGGAGGGCAGTACCGCGTTTAGAGACAAAGCACGAAAGAAGTACTGTTCGTCAACACTACGACAAGAGAGCCTACTATAGAGCTACTCCTAGGAGAAGGATTAATCGACGATACATCAAGCGAAGAAGACTTCACCGATGTCCTAAAAGGCAGAGAAATCACCACAGAAGAAGCTCACGATAGAGCCAATCAACCATCTACCGGAGAACGATAGAAGGTTATCGGAAAACAACGAGGACACTTGATCTAGAAAAATGTTACCGACGACTAGCGAATATAGGTTGAGTGTCTAAACGACACTAGAGAAATCAACGTTAATGATGTATACGATGTGGTAGATTTAGACGAGAAAGGTATCTCGTAGGAAGAAGCTAGCAACGACGACGTCAGCGTAGAATCGTGGTACGAAGACCCCGCGGAAGAAACAAAGCTAGCGGAGAATAATGGTCGACCACAAGTAGGACAGACTTAGGAGGTTTCGCAACGAGAATATTATACAATTCCCAACATCAACACCCGGGAATGGGCTAGGGAGGGGGTTACCTATCAAGAGGAAGGATACTTCTCCCCGGAAGGTCCGAAATACACGAAAAAATGGGAAGTCGTATACCGAGACGAACGGCGTATCGGTTAGAAGGAAGTCAAGGGTGCGGGCACCCACATGACTATAATTCCCAGAAAGGAACGCGACTTCACCAGATAGAACAGTAACCCACCGAAGGTCGGAGAGACCTGGGAACTAGAGCTAACGCCAAGAAACGGAGCCGAGAGATGTTAGACAAAGACGGACGAAGGAAAACACAACTTCATCTAACCAAAAGACCTAGGCTAAGGTTTTGAGGTAGGACACGTCTACTGACTAACGACCAGAGATGACCACCAGAACGGATAGGTCGAGGTTCTCCGAGGCACTAGCCACAAAGAACTATACGCATCAGGCTATAGTCAACAGATAACACTCGACGTATAGATTCGAGGAAAGAAGCTTAAAGTAATGATTGACTCTAGAGCAACGGGCAACTTTATGTCACCAGAAACGGTGAAACGACTAAACGTACTAGTGCGAAGCATCAACCCCTACGACTTAATAGTGGTTGACGGAACGGACCATGATGCCGGAAAAGTTACGAAGGGAACCATTCCAACAAAGATAACAATTAGACGACACACTAAGGAGATTTAGATAGATGTCGTACCTATAGGAAGGCACGAGGCCATCCTTAGAATGCCGTGGATTAAGCAACACAATCCCGAGATCGACTAGAAGACAAGAACAGTAGAGTTCTCTAGGTGCGCCTACGAGAAAGCAGAATGACTGTATAGTAGTGTAGAGATTAGCGCAGTCTCACACAATACGCCAGGACACGCCGCCCGAGGTCCACTACAGGTCAGTAACTACGTTGTTACTAGTTTAGAGATACCTGAGGAATACAAGAAGTTCGAACAGATATTCAGGAAACCGGATAATGCTGTGGCATTACCAGAACATCAGGAATGGGATCACGAGATACCTATAGTCGAAGGAGAGAAACCACCCTTCGAGCCACTTAGACGAATGAGTGAGGACGACCTCAAGACGTTAAGGGAATATCTAGATAAAAACCTTACGAAGGGATTTATACGACCATCCACATCACTAGCAGGAGCGCCTGTGGTGTTTGCACCAAAAAAGGATAGGGCGGGAGGAACCACCGCCAAACGATTCTGTATCGACTACAGAAAGCTAAATGCTATTACGGTTAAGAACCGTTACCCAATTCCGCGTATAGACGACTTGCGGGACAGACTAGGAAAAGCAAGAGTCTTCACCAAACTTGATTTGAGAGGAGCGTACAACCTTATTAGAATAAAGGAAGGTAAAGAATGGAAAACAGCGTTTCGAACACGCTACGGGCATTACGAATACCTGGTCATGCCATTCGGATTGACCAATGCCCCTATAACATGTCAGATAGTAGTCAACGACGCGCTAAGACCATACCTTGACCGATTCTGTATATACTACCTAGACGATATCCTCGTCTACTCCGAGGATAAGGAGGAACATACACGACATGTCGCAATAGTGCTAGGAGCACTATAAAAGAAATCGTTACTTCTCAAACTAGAGAAATGCGAGTTCTTCGTCAAGAAAACAGAGTTTCTCGGACATATTGTCTCGACTAACGGAGTATCTATAGACCTACGAAAAGTCCAGGCTATTTCAGATTAGGGACAACCCGAAACCGTAAAACAAGTTTAATCGTTTCTAGGGCTCGCGAATTATTACAGGAAGTTCGTTAAGAACTACTCGAAGATCGCGGAGCCACTTACGAAACTAACGTATAAGGACGAGCCTTTTGCGTGGACAGAAACAACAGAACAGGCTTTTCAAACATTAAAAGCCGCCTTTACTCAAGAACCCACACTCGGATATTCGATCCCGAACAACTAATAGTTGTGGAAACGGACGCATCTGACGGAGCGGTCGGAGCGGTCATGAGTCAGAAAGGGAAAGACGGGAAGCTATATCTAGTAGCTTACTACTCTCGCAAACTCTTATTAGCTAAGCTAAACTATAAGATTTACGACAAAGAACTATTAGCCATTATAGACGCTGTACGCGAATAGAAGGTATACTTACAAGGAGCGAACCATCCGGTTTAGGTGCTCACCGATCACAAAAACTTGGTATACTTCTTTATAACAAAAGAACTCAATCGCCGACAGGTCCGATAGGCAGAAACATTAGCTTCACTAGATTTGCGAATCCAGTATATAAAGGGAACGGATAACGCTAGGGCAGACGCCCTTAGCAGGAAACCCGGGTACGAGGAAAACAACCAAAGCGAACTATTCGCTATATTCAAGGAGAAAGACGGCGAGATCGTTTTCAACCAGGCGGAAATTATAGCAGTAATGAGGGTCGAGACGGACCCTTACACTAAACAAATACGGGCTGTATATACAGAGGATGCGATAGTGGAAACAGAAGCGTACCGCTTCGGAACAACCAGAGAAGGGCTCCTCACACATAAAGGAAAAGTCTATATCCCGAGGAAGATACGACTAGACTTCATTCGTGAACAGCATACGCTACCGGCACATAGACACCAAGGAATACACCGTACTATAGACCGACTATCCAGAACGTACTGGTTTCCTAGTATAAGGAAAATGGTAAAAGAGGTAGTATCGAGTTGCGACACTTGTATACGAAACAAAGCCGCGAGGCATGCCCCGTATAGACAAATGCAGACACCCGATATGCCATCTCAACTATGAAAATCCATTGCTTAGGATTTCGTAGTAAAACTACCATTATCCAAGGAACCAATAACAGGAGTAGAGTACGACTCTATCCTGGTCATCACCGATAGACTCACAAAGTATGCGTATATATTACTATACAAAGAAGCAAGCGACGCCGAGGAACTGGCGTACACGTTCCTAAGGGTCGTGGTCGCGAACCACGGCGTACCAGACAAAATCATCTCCGACAGAGACAAGCTCTTTACGTCGAAATTCTGGACAGCCCTTATAGGATTACTAGGAGTCAAAAGAAAGATGTCTACGGCGTTTTATCCGCAGACAGATAGACAGACAGAACGACTAAATCAGACTATAGAAGCATATCTTAGATGTTACGTAAACTACCGACAAAATGATTAGGTGCAATTATTGCCACTAGCACAGTTTGCATACAATAGTTCTAGCACCGAAACAACGAAGATATCACCAAACTACGCGAACTATAGATACGATCCGGTTGCGTACAAAACACCACTACTTGGCGAAAACAACAACGAAGCAGCTAGGGTTCAGGTCGAAGGACTAAAGACACTATATCAGGAGATGGTCTCAGACCTTAAATTTATCGCAGAAAGAATAGCGTCCTACTACAACAAGAAACGTAGTATAGGACCTACGCTAAAGGAGGGGGATAAAGTCTATCTGCTTAGAAAAAACATTTAAACAAAACGACCAAGTAGCAAACTAGACTATAAAAAGTTGGGACCATTCAGAATCAACAAAGTCAAAGGGAAGACGAATTACGAATTGTCATTACCTAAGACTATAAACATCTACCCGGTGTTCTATATATCGCTTCTCGAACCAGCACCTCCTAGAGCACTAAAGGCTCCGAAAACGGAAATCCAACCAGTCAACCTAAACGCCAAGTACGATGTCGAAGAACTACTAGACTGTCAGTACGTCAAAAGCAAGATTATGTATTTGATCAAATGGTTAGGACACCCACAATCAGAAAACATATAGGAACCTAAGGCAAATCTCAACTGCCCTAAAAAGGTTGCGGCGTTCCACCGCCAGCATCTAGGGTTGCCTAGAACTCCGGACCGGGATCGAAGGCAGGGTCGAGGTCGAGGAGGCCGTGGCCGGCCGGAAGGGACGAGTCGGTAGACAACAGCTCGTGCTACTATCTCTTCTCGTTCTCCACCCTCTCCTTCTCCTCCTTTTCTTTCTCCTCCGCAGCATCAAGTTCATCTAAGGTTTTTAGGCCACGGCGAAGCATTTCTATACCTCGCTCACAAAGCTCTTATTGGCGGTGTTCGAGCTCGCGGACGCGAGCGAGACCCGCCATGGCGGCCTCGAAGGCCGTGTCTCTTTCAAATTTCAGGCGCTCTTCCTCTAGACGAAGGTCCTGGAGATCGTTCACAGACGCCTAAAGGGCATCACATTTCACACCACGACGAACGCACTCGCCGCATCGCTAGGACTTGCTGTTCAACACAACGTAACGGCGTTAGTAACGAACACAGTTGGAACAGGGCATCGCGGGAGAACCGTAAGATTGAATGGTCTCAGAAAGGATGATACGCTGTCTATACTTTGTCGTCTTGAGCGACATAATAAAGGAAGAAGGTCGTTGACCTTACAAGATATTTTCTATATGTCATTTAAGCGTGGAGGCCACGCTAGTACGGAAGAGGGATAGTGTTACGATTTCATTATCACGTGCGACCCAGGCCTGAGGCTCGGCTGCTGCGCAGCACAGAGAACCTGGGGAGTCGGCACCAGGGAATCATGTGACGAGGTCACGTGATGGAGCCTGTATAGAGCTTAGGATCCAGGGCTCCAGGAGCTTGGATCTTGGGGCTCTATCAGGATCCAGGAGCAGGAAGGTTCTATATAAGTCTATAGTTATTTCCTTAGATAGGAGCTTCATGCTCAACTCAACATAGTATCTACAATACACTTTATTCTTATACTGTACGGGAACACCCTGACTTATTACTCTCGTGCATACTACACACAACCCAACGTTCCCACCTTGGTATAGCATCGGCTGTACCATAAACGTTACACCTAGATAATATAGTTACAAGCGTTCGGGACCTACTCTATAGCTCCCTTAGGAAGAGTTTAACCTGTTATACTATAAGAAAATCAGAAAATTGTAGAATAGAGTCCTTATAGAAGTATCTATAAAGAAAAATAGTAGGACCCTAGCTACTATAACTTGGGGATCTTTGTAGACTACCTAAATAGAGATATAGTTGCTTTATAGTCTTAAAAAGAAATTAAGAGTGGTCTGCATCCAAGATGTGCGGGCCGTGACCCTAAAATATATATGCTTGACGTTAAGAGTAAGCCTGATCTAGACGCCGACTATTTATAGTAAAGGAAGTGGTTAGCGCGGGAACGGGAAGGGTCGAAAAATGACCCGAATCGCTTTGTTCGATTCGGGCGTCATCGCTTACCAACTAATACGATTTACACGGGTAACGTAGCGCAAAACGGGAATGTGTAAGGGAGCAGCGGACTACTATAAGCGGCGAAGACATTGGCCTATACTATTAAAGCGGAAAAAGAAGAACCGCCTCTAGCATCCTGTTAAGAAGTAAAGCGTCGGGTGTCTGACGTATGTTTTAGGCATATTTCCCTTCCTCTATATAAGGGGAGAGGCCCCTATACACCTCACTATATAGGTGCTCTGTAGACCACAATTTAACTACAATCAGTCCTTATTCTTAATATATCCTTACCTTACTCTAGCTCACCCTTTACTCCTAAGAAGCGCAAACCGTATATATACAACTATAGATATATAAAGGGTAGAGGCATATAGCTGAATTTGTTTAGGTTTGTAAGGCAATGCAAAAGCTATACTAAGAATTTAAAGGCAAATGATTTATTATATACTATTAGATGTAGTCGCTATAACAAGACGCTCTTAAATAGAAGTTAGGGTTGGCATATAGACTACTCCTACTATTTGCCACTTAAGGCCTTAATGTCATTATAGTGCCTATATCGCGTTAGGCTTTGTACACAAGCTTATACTTCTTACCCGACCTAGAGGGGCTACTAGATGTGATTTTTGATGCTATATTTCAAAAACTTGGTTCTTGCTATTTGATGTTTTATGTTTTTCGACTTGACCCTATAACATGTAACAAAATTTGTTTATTTCTGCACAGGATATTATATATACACATTTTAAGAAAGAAGATATAACGTCAATTAAGGCTAAACTTGTTGCTTCTACAATTGCCCTTTGCGATGTGTAAACAAAATATTTCGTCACTACTTAAGGTTTATCTATCCTTATCTCCTTTAGTTCTTTATCTTATTTTATAGAAAGTAAGCTAGAATGTTTATTTATTTATATACGTAAGGTTGTGGTGTCGGAACTGCTGTTTTTGTCGGGGTTTGTCGCTATTTTATATAGCCTTAAACCCTAAAAAACTCATTATATACTAAACTTTAGAGTCGGTTATTAGCTAATAATCGGAGTGAAGGAGCTATTAAGCTTGCCGCCGACATAAGCTAGGATTGGCCCACTTTATTAGATAAGCGATCGGCACCGCAAACCATTGTCCCTTAATCGTATAAGTGCTATTTGGATCTCTCTGGCTCTCTATCACCTTTTGCCTTAGTAACCGTTTCTATGCCAGGACCGAACGATTTACACCTCGCACAACAAGAACTAGTTGGGATTGGGCGTATTCTGGAAGATTTAGGACAATGGTTGGCAATAGCTATATTTAAAGCAGGAGAGAAGCAAGGTGTCCAAAAGTGCACGGATAAAGGGTTACCCCAGGCTATCAAACCACTTGTCACTGCGCTAGGTTTACAGGAAAAGGTGTTGAGCATGCATCTTCTATCATTTAAGAACCTTACTAACCCAAAACAGGTCCACTCTAAGCACCTTATGTGCGTTGTGCTGCGGGTCCAAGGGACAAGCGTGTCGTTGAAGGTGAGGCACTCTGTAGACCTCTAGCTGGCAGAATATTCCGGCCTGCAAACTATTCTCTTGGCGAAGTACTCTGATATTTGGCTAACATTTAGGCACAACATTTTGCTGGCGGAAAATCCCCAGATGTGAGGGGCCAGACCTCGAACAACTCAAAGGAATGGTTTCCGTATTGAACAAAGAGAAGTGCGTGAAGAGGCCGCAAGTATGTACAACTTTCCTCCTTCTTATACTGCTTTCCCTCCTTCCGTCCCATTCTCTGCCATTCTCTATTCTATACTATTCTACAGTATTCCGTCCTGTTCTCTATTCTATGTTGTTCTCCGACATTCTACGAGGGCATACTTGGTCGAGAGTTGGCCCGAGTGTGACCAGGGGTTCTAACCCTCACACCAGACCCTAATAAAGTAGCGGATGGCAAACATTATTATAGTCCAGAAATAGATTCTAGTCTCGGGGGAAGATACAAATGCAAACAAGACATAACAGTCACTAAATCCACGTGTTGAAACTATGACCTACCTGCCTTTGTCTATGAGTAAGTACATGAAATGTCTAGCCGGACAGCGTTCCCTCGTGATGATGCGGAATCCCTGGATCGCTCCCGCGAGACGGCGCACCTCGGCGTGGCTCTGGTCAGGCTAGAGAACCTGTCATATCAACCTCCTGAAGGAAGGCCCCGAATTCTCCTTCAGCCAAGAAAGACCAAGTACTGGCTAAGAGAATTCAGACTTTGAGGATGCTTTCCGAACGTCTGCGGAAACCGTATTAAGGCCGAAATTTCTCTGCCGGTTCTTGCTGCCGCCCTAGCTCGGTCCGAATTGACGATCAGTGATCTTCAAGACGCGGGGCACATCAAACGTCTTTACCTTCCGGAAGGCGCTCTTTTGACGCATTATTATAGACAGCATCGATTAGAAGCTGCAAAGCAGCACATCTATCCGCACAACGAGTGGTGGGCGGTCGAGCTCTATAATAAAGGTATGCAGAAGCCTTCAAAACTGATATAAGTGAATCTCATAGCAATACAGAGAG
Organism: Halenospora varia; assembly: GCA_020726485.1. NCBI lineage: Eukaryota > Fungi > Ascomycota > Leotiomycetes > Helotiales > Solenopeziaceae > Halenospora > Halenospora varia. Next base: position 103,834 of record JAHEWH010000037.1, on the reverse strand, counting down.
ATGGGACAACAAGTGTCGTGTGCAAGAGCAAGACCGTAATATCGAGTCGATTCCATATGATGATGGGACCGTCTTCCGATTCCTGGATGCGGAGCCTGACTGGAGGATGGCGTGGCGGTCGAAGGACGCGGAGAATGACCTCAAAGCCATCGAGAAGAGACCAGCTTTGTACAAGGGCTTCACATCTCTAAGACCATTTGTCGGTCTCTAGGCATCTTTTCAGAAAGGCACCTTGCACCGGTATAAATCGCTTAGATGTGATGAAGTAGGCATTATTCCCTTGGCATACGCGACGCTAACATGCTATCTCAGGAGCTGATACGATATTTAGCCCGCATTAAGCACGTCTAGATCTGCATACTTGACAGTGACGAAGAGCTGATGTATAATCTAGATCCTGAGACCGTGGAGCTGTTTGAAGGGAGGGCCCCGAAAACGTCATCAGCCGACAGAGACTTCATCACCCGAGCTATCAAGAGCAGGAGCGCATTTCCTCTGTTGTATGATGATGTCAAAAGATTGCGACTGCTGCAGAACGTCGTCGCTGTTGATAGGATGATCCCCTTGATCAAGACGCTCGCCAAGGATTCCTTGTACCTAGAAGACTGTGCGAAAGCGATGCGAACACTCATCGACCCAACAGAGTGTCATATAAGAGAGGCAATGCAACACATGTGGCGTGGATATAGGGGAGACTATATAGTGTTAGAGAGTGCTGATGGGTTAACCGAATATAGGGATACACGGACGGGCGACGAAGAGGGATTTCAGATAGCGTACGTCCAACTGTGGATATTCGCCATGCGCAATTTCCATCGCCTTACAAGCCTTGTCCCGAAGTCGGATAACAAACAAAAGGTGCTAAGTATCGGCCCCGACCCCTAATGCCTCCTTGAATTTGCCAGGCTCGCGAACGCCCTTGGATTTAGGTCTAATGCGATCACCAGCATTCTCAACGCTGATGCGGATCGAGAGCATGCCAGGAACATGCTCACAATAGCTAGGCCGCCGGGCAGATACGATTATGATCTCAAATCAGAAATCACAGGCCACTACCAGCTTCTCACCCGCATCCGTGCTAGGCAGCAAGAACTCCTTAGGCCACCGGTCTGGACTACCACGCTCTCGAATGTCAAGGTAAAACAACGGTATGGGAGACCGCACAACCAGGCACTCAAAGATTGCGCTCCTTATTTCTTCTTGCACAATATTTGCGAAATACCAGAGAGTGGTAAGTATGTCACAGATTTATTTGTTAAGCGAGGTATTGCGCTTTCTTTCTTTCGCATCCCACCACTACCTCCTGAGGCCGCTTGTCATAGCAACAGGATGGAGGGGTAGCTGTGGATGGTCGTGGTGCATCACAACAGCAAAGTGACTATGATCAGACTCATTAAGCGACAAGTCAAGCCCAGACGAGCAGGTCGGTCAGGGATGCAGCTCAAGACGCCGCACTCACATTGCGCCTAGAAGAGTGTGAAAGACAGGTCGCGGAACAACAAAGAGAGATCTCTCATTACAAGGTAAAGTTGTCAGAGGCTCAAGCGAATTCTGAACGGCTACTTGCCAAGGTCTAGCCGTGCCAGAATAGGATTGAAGAATTGGAGACCATCAACCTTGACCTGTCCCGCAAAAATTCGCAAGCACATCTCGAGTTGGTTGAGAAGCTGCGTCAGAGTTAGCAGAAAATAGAGGCTCTTGAAAGGACGATTGCAGATCACGAATCTGCTCGCGAGATGCAAGTCGTACAAGCAAAGCAGCACCAAGATCAACGAGAGATGGCGGTTGAATTAGAGAAATGTCGCTTGATGATCGCAGAATTCGAGCGTAGGATCTCAGAGTATAAGTCTGAGAGTGATAGGCAAGCATTAGCGGCAGAGTTGTTGCGACAGCAGCTTGCCGCGCATTCACAACAAGCAGCGACAGAATTAGAAGCACTGCGGTCGAGAATTGCTTAGTAGGAGAGGGGTGACTTACGAAGGCTAGAAGATATCAATGCCGGAGCAATGTCTCAAGGCTTCCAAGAAAGAGTTGCCGAATTAGAGCTCGTCAGTCAACGGCAAGCCGAAGACCTAAGGAATTCCAAAGGAGTGGCCACTATCAAGGGCAGGACCTTGGATATGATACTTGCCAAGATCAAGGAGACCAGAGAAGGAGTGGAGAAGATGAGTACAGCCTTTACAGGACGACTCCAGCTTGAGCCGAACTATAAAGACGGTGACTGCAAGACGATCCATTTGGATGAACTTCAATTTGAAGATCTTCCTGTGGCGGAGGCGCAATTTGATGAGATTGAAGATCTGAAAAAGTCGATTGCCAAGTTCATTGCTCTCTATAGCCAGAACAACCTAGCGCAGGATGAGAATGCTCGCGTGAAGATTCTCGAGTGGCAGAAGCTTGTTCCGGGCGAGCGGCTTGCTATCGCGGATGGAACAGGCGCTGGAGTTAAAACAGGGACCCCGGATCTCAAGCAAATGCTCGTAGTCGTGAGCAGACGGGCGGGAGTCTTGGAACAAGAAGGTCGGGCTGCCCATGACCTCCAAGCGGAACTGGACATGGCGAGGGCAGCCGCCGAGAGCCAACGGCAAAAGGCGGAGCGTGTCGAATGGCTTGAGGGGGAGCTTGTAGAGGTGAAGAAGCAGTTGCAGCAAGAACAAGTGGCTGCTAGGGACCTTGGAGAAAGCCTGAAGACAGCGTGCGACGCCACGCAGAGAGACATAGAGCTCACAAGCGTCCTTAAAGGAGAGCTAGATACAGCTAAGGCAGAGAATAAAGCACTACTCCAGCAAGGGAAGGCAGCTATTGCAGAGCTCACAGCAGAATTGAAGACGGTCAAGGCAGAGGCTGAAACCTTTCGGAAAGAGGCAGAACGAGTTTGTGGCCTGGAGACAGAATTGAATGATTTAAGAACAGCCTTGCGAGCTACGGGGAGCGTGTAAGCGGAATTGGACAAGACAAAACAGGACTTGGAAGACTTGAGGCAGGTATCAAGCTCATACATCAAGGATCTGAAATCAGCCAAGGCCGAAGTTGACAAGAGGCTAGAGACCTCGAAAAGTCAAGTGACTGGCCTAGAAAAAGACGTAGAAGCAGCACGGCAATCTATCAAGGAGAGGGAAAGAGAGTTAGCGAGCTTGAAGCTTGAGATCGATGATGAAGACGAGCGCATAAGGTTATTGAAGGCACAGCTGTTTGAGACGAACCGCATGATACAGTTGGAGAAGGAAAAAGAGAAACTCGAGGCCGAGCAGAAGGAGATTCAAGCCGCGCTAGCCGAGGCAAAAGCCTCAAGCAGCCAGGATCTTGGGGAACTCATGTAGCGGGAAGCGCAAGTCGATGCCAGTCTCTCACAGACTGAAGAGAAAATGGTTGAAGCGGGATTGGATGTTATGAGATATGCCAAGTACAAAGTACGCTTCGAAAGCTCTAAAACAGGCCGCCAGACAGGCGTTGACTATGTTCTTGTGGAAGACCTGGAGAAGAAGTTCGAGGAATTGCGCGATCAGGTCGTTTACTGTTTCGTAAACGGCATCATGACGGTGGTAGAGCTCGAGAAATACAAAGACTTCTTAGCAAATCAAAAGCATCTCGCAGACTATGGGGAATTCTTCTACTGTGGCTACAATCCACCTCGGAAGAGAAATCGCGGTCTGGATGATGCGGGAGAAGATTTGAAGAGTACTCCAGGACCCAGAGCTCAGGAACTAGCAAGACTTCGCGCCAAGTCCAAAGGACCCCGCGGCTGATCCCCAGTTCCTCCTTTTCATCGCCTTTTATATGTGTTTCGAGGAAGGAGGAAGGATAGGTCGTAGCGATGGTGGTGTTCGGTTCTTCGTTTCGAGGGATCTATTACGGTAACGACCGTCCGAGTACTGGCATGGCAGAAGAACTCTGCGAGGTAGAAGGATTGGCTAGTATGCGATATTGATGTGAACTCGGCCCTGGTCCATGGATGATTCGCTCATTAAGACCGTTGACTTGATCCAATGTCGGATTTTGGGCTTGGCTGTTGTTCTCTTTAATCAGCACTAACCAAACTCGGTTAGGTTTGCCATCTGGCTTCACGATGAGCGCTTCCCGCCACTTGCCACATCGCGCAACTGCTACATCTCCCTCTTCCAAAGCCAGTCTCCGAAGTCGCTCGGTTCTAGGAGACGGCTTCAAGGAGATCACCATGCCTGGGAGATGATAGCGTATCGGTCGTGCTGAGGGTGCAAGGCTGTGTATTAATTGTGCATAAAAACAGATGTGGAAGGCAGAAGGGTGTCAGACTTATATCCACGACGCCTGAAGGGCGGGGCAATGGTGCCCGAGATGCTTATTGTGGATGTGGTCTCAAGTTTCAGGGATCAGTGCCATGCTAATCAGGAACAAGAATACATTGTCATTGAATTCACAATCGCACTTTCTCTTGTCTCAGAGTGGAGTATGTGGTGAAGTTCGCTTGGCCATCGGACAAAAGGCACCGGGAGGGAGACTTGTTGAAGTTGGCCAAAGAAAGAGGAGTCAAAGGTATTGCTGAGTGGTTCAATCATGAGCAGGTTGCTATCGATGGGAGTCGGGACACTATTGCAAGTTTGCGGAAAGGCATGAAATTCGGGCCACCACGGAAGCTATCTGTCAAAGCCTCGTGGGTCGATAATGGTATGGAGTCCAGCCGAGCAAATTCGAGAACGAGAAGTAGTTTCCGAGGAAGATCTAGGAGCAGCGTGGGACGCTTGACGGGTCTCGGAATCACCACAAGCAGCACATCGATTTCTTCCGGGCGAAAAAGAAAACGAGACGAACGATTTGCACCTGAGACTGGTGCCATCAAGAGATCTAGATCGGATGATAGTCAGGTTGTTGCTGCAAATGCGGAGCCGGATGTGAAAGAGAACGAGCTCGAAAATTTCAACATCCACAGTATCAAGGAACCCGAGGCCGACAGCCTGGCAGGCTGCGAGAGTGAAACATACGGCAATCGGATACACTGCTGCTTAGTGGTTTCACTAGCTGGGCGACCACTCCATACATACAGGTCTGTCAGGGAGCTTCTAGAGGCGCTTCGTGATGCTATCGCCGGCCACAGGTCGCTGCTTGGGGATGGAAAGATACTTCACCGGGATGTCTCCGAGAACAACATAATTATCACTAAATCTGCTGTCAAGGGAGCCCCGAAAGGAAGATTGATTGATCTGGACTTGGCTAAGGAGTTGGACAGTATCCCAAGTGGAGCTAGTCATCGCACTGGTACCATGCAGTTTATGGCGATCAAGGTGCTCCAAGGCAAGGGACACACTTATCGGCATGATCTCGAGTCATTCTTCTACGTGTTTATATGGATGTGCGTTCGCTATGGTCACGAAGATGTTGTCGGCCGAGAGGAATCAACAGCACCACGTTCATAGCCGAACAAAAGGAGGGTGCGACCAGCGAAGACCAGCATACTGCGAGGTTGGTATACTGGGACCTATGCAGAAATTGCCAACATCAAACGCGGCCACATGGTCGGTTTTGAAGATGTTACTGCGGAGTTTGCACCAGAGTTTTCTGGTCTTAGAGGTCTGGCCGAGGAGTTAAGGAATGTTCTTTTTCGTAGTCAAGATCTGGCACCTTTCACGGGAACCTACAAGGATCGCAACATCATGTACGATGGGATGGCCAATGCATTTAACAAGGCGATCAGCCATTTGGGAAGGGAGTAAGAGGCAAATCCATAGGCGAAGCGAGGACTGGGCGTCAGCATTGAGAGGCGTCTTGTTTGTTATAGAGGGTTTTGGGGAATGCTGCTCGATACTATGATACCACGGAAGCAAATGAACGCGCGACTTATTGTATAGGTCCACTAGTTATGTTACTGTATGTAGCAACACCCACAAGATGTGAAAGAATCCCATCTTCCAGATCCCGCTTCCACCCCCGTGTGTAAAAACCCGCCACAAACTTCATCAACCTTCTTGCAAAGAACATCAAACATCCTTAACATTTTTGCTATCATCCTCAAAGATCTATGCCTGCCTCGTATCTATCTCCCATTTGTTCCTCATTTGCAGTGTGTCTCACTACAATCAAGTTCGTCGTACCGGCGTGGTGGCTCTATTACGAACGCATTCGCAACCCCAAGTCCATTACCAGCTCAAAGTCCATTCAAGAGCTTATATTATGGCTGGACACGGGCATGTCGGCGATCTTCCTCATTCTCAGCGGGTTGCTCTTGGTGTTTTCTTTTGTTGGACCAAAGGAGAAAGGAGTACAAATTCTTCTCTCGTTAGCCGGGTTTTCATTGATCGTTTACCAGGTTGGTTCCCTTATCCTTTTTAGAAAGGCTCTGCTGACTTTTCCCAAGGGTGGGTATGTGTCGGTTTACTGTGTCGGTAATCTGCGTTGGCTTCGGTGGGCTCCGTTGATATGTTTCATTGCGACGGGCGAAATTAGCATGATAGCCTCAAGTGTTGGATACACCACTAAAGCTTCGAACATTACACTGCTTTCATTCTTTTTGGCAGAATACCTTGTATCTTATCTTGTAATACGACCGAGTAAGGTTTTAGGTTAGTGGGTAGGGTTTAGTAAGGCCGTCTCGCTTAGCCGGCCGCCCGATGTGCATTGGACACCGATGTCTTCTACTTCGCAGATGATATCATAAAGTTGCGGCCAATTGTGTATTGCTAGGCCCGGTGGCTGGACTTAGGTCAGCCAGTATCTCTCTTTATTTTCACACGCCCTAGGGTTTTTATCGTGATCGAATGAGGTGGGAATTTCCACGGTGATAACAAGACAGCTTTAAGGTCTTTCCAGCGGATGTTAAGCGAGGAGACAACTATAGCCTTCCTAGAGCAGTTCTCAGATATATATATCTTGAGTCTTGTAGCCCGTGATAGAGACTTGTCTAACAGGGCTGGTGCGCATTTTTGTACTAGGTCTACACTACTGAGCACACTGAAAACGACCAGAAAATGACAACCACCTTGCAACAAAACTACTACACCTTCATTTTGAGTACAAGTCCTGTGCTTGCTATTCTTGCAGCAATAATAAAAGAACTACCTAAAGCCATAGATGTTCCAGCAAAGAGTTGCGAATAAACATACTTCCCACCATCCTTCTTAATTAGAAATCCGGCAAGTGGGGGTCCAGTCAATACTGCAAATGCAATGATGCTAAATACCATCCCCATCCTCATGCCAACCTTACGCATATCTAGCGTTAGACTCGACAGCGCATTTGCAACCAGTCCTTGCACTGCAGAGACGAAGGTGCCATAGAAAACTGCAAAGACGTATAAACTGCTGGTGCTAGTTACACTAATCCAACAGAATGTGACAATCCAGGTGATTACCGCCGCGGGAATCATTGTGTTGATTGGTCCAAGGTAATGATCTGAAAGGATTCCGGGAATTATACGGCCGAGAAAGCCACCGCTGTTAACCACAATCATGAGATTAATGGATTTTTCGTAGGTAAAGCCGATAATATCTCGAGCAAAGGAGCCGATCTATTGAAATTAGATTAAGTACACATAACTTCTTATGGCTACTTACGAAGTTAAATCCAACGTACACTCCCCAGAATATCTTCGATTATCCCGTCAGTAATATTCCTTAACCACGGGCCATGCACTTACAAAAAACATGCCGAACCCAAATAAAAGATAGGGGGTTTCTCGAAATGCCGACCATTCCACTATAGGACCCGATTTGCGAGGTGAAAGTCTCTGTCTAAAAAAGGCGAAAGCTACCAATAACAGAACCAGTTGAACGAAGCCTATTGATCTCATCGTCCATGCAAAGCCCACTCGGGGAAGCAATTGCTGTACCATTAGTGGGTATATCACCCCGCTAGTTGCACTGCCACTTGCAACAATAGCAAGAGCCAAACCCCTCTTCTTCTCAAAATATGTTGGTACAAGGGCCATTGTAGGACAGAAAATGAGCCCGTTCCTATGATATACCTCCAATCAGTAATATTTCTTGGAACAAATTCGAGAACTAACCCAAGTCCTATGCAAATGCCTTGGGAGAGTATTAGCTGCCAATACTGGGCAGACAGGGACGTCATAAAAATGCCAAATACTAAGAATATACTCCCAATTGCGAAAATCTGTCGAAACCAACCAGCGTCGGTCATACGCCCAGCGAAAGTGCTCAGGAAATATGAAAGAAAGACCTGGATGGAGCCAATCTAACAGATTCAATTCAGGTCAGTGATTCCGAAAACTTAAAGATCTAGAAGTCCTACCCAAGAGATGTCTGACGGTGTACGATTGAGCGTAGATTCGTAATATGTCTGAAAACCCCGAATGAATTCATAAGCCCCCTGAGAGCGAATTAGCAATCTTTTGGTATCGTAAACTTGTTCCGCCATATTACCAGGTATTGAGAATAACAATATGACATAGAACGACTTTTCTTTCGTTAGCGTGTTTCTCTATTTAAAAAAACAAGCGCTAGGAACAGGGAGAGGAGAACCGATTCTAAAAAGTCATCATCTACTCTTCCACGGGTATACTTATAGGAAATGTTGACACCTTCTATTGCATATGCAATAATACACCTTATGACCGTCCGTAATAAATCAACCAAAACAAAAGAATTCAAAATACCTTGCGTCCATGCAGTTATTCCCCTATCCGGAGGAGGTTCAAGATCTTCAACTGGAGTCTCTAAGGTAAATTTGGCCAGAACTCGCTTCCACGTGCGTCTGTCTTGCGAAACTGTTCGCCTCTCGTCCACAAATGATGTTGCAACATTCTCTACACTAGTGGTTTCTAATACGTCTGTATGCTGAAGTGATTGGTGATACTCATTAGGGATCTGGACGACATCGGTAAATGTTGTGTCGATGCTCTTGCGTGATGGGGGGATCGACATCGGGGATCTCGGAGCAAATACTGTTTGGCCGGCGGCTAAATGGATTAAAAGCAATGAAATGAGCGTGTTCAAAAACGTGGTAGAGAATGCGGGAATGTACAAGTAAGCATTCCAAGTCGACAATTGACAATTTAAGCTGACGAGCGACCAGAGATTTAGGGGAATAGGTGGTTATATAGATAGTCATATAATCCCACTCTAGGTTCATACGTTCACAACCGGAATTGAGAAAAAAAGAGTTCTTCTCCACTATACGTCGTTAATTCTACTCTTCCACAATGCTGGTCCGTGTAAGATTACAGCCGAAACCAGATATCTTGGCCGATTCTGTTTAGCGGCAGTTGTACCGGTCCGTAAAAGCTCAACTAGATCCACTAGTCGTGCTCAAAAGCTGTGCCGGCAAGGCAGTTGATAGGCCTCAGACGAATAAAGTGTCCATAAATCTAGAGTTTCGTGGAGAAAGCACCGGCTTAGAGTAGCCTTCTCTGTGTTTCTAAATCTTAACCGGTAATTTTACTGGTCAATTCGCCCTGTCAACGTCGTGCAGGACCAGTGAATCGCGCGATCCAGTTGAGTTCTTGTGGTATTCTAGCTCTGATATAATCGTCGGTTCCCCTCCGCTCCCGTGGGATCATCCCACAACATAACATTCGGGGAAAGTCGAGGCATTGAACAGGATCGCCAAAACTGTGTCAAAATCCTAGCTATTACAGATGAAACGGTCAGACCTGCAAATTTTTGGGGGCTATATCAGAATAGCAGGATGAATGGGTTACCCGCGGGCTTTCTAAGCAGGTTTGAACAGTAGGTAATGCGCGGAGATCACTTCCCTTAATAATTTGCAGTTTTTCGGGGTTTGGGGAGACATCTGTAGATATTAGTCCAGGTACGTTTTGTTTTGCCCAGTTTTGTCGTAGCCAAGCAAAAAGATCCAGTATCGCGCTGTTTCTCTGCCACGTTGCACTGCAACTTCTGTCTGCACTGCACTTTTAACTGGTTGAATGGTAGCAAATGGACACTCCGCTCAACTGGCGGTGAAGCGGCAGCAGCAAATCTTCGAAATGATTCATGTGCCTCTTACTTGTGGAGGCATTCACTCCCTTTTTCAAGTGGGTTGAGATTATGGGGCCAACCCACCGATTCTATGGGGTGTATAGGGCATATCTAGCCAGTCAGCCTCCTGACTATCAAAGCTTTTAGAGTTTTCGAAAGATCCTGATCTAGCGCCTTGAGATTCGAAATAGTACTCCGTAGATAAATGCAAGTTTCAAGATCCAATAGAAAGACAAAGCCGTGGTCCCCCACACAGTTGGACCTATAATCTCAGCCCACTTGAAAAAAGAGGGTATCACAGCGAAGGCGCTATAAGCGCTACTGCAAACGTTGAAAACTCCGAATCCTTTAATGATCGCAAGGCTGGCTACAGCAGAAACACTACACCCTAACAGCCAGGGTTATTGGTGATCTATGTAAGAATCATTGAATTTGGTACAGTACTAGATCAGCGTGCACTGCGTGGGGGTCGGTGCAAATCGGGGTATACTCCTTACATAGTAGAGAACGAGAGCGTGGACGAGATCGAACTTCAACAAGGGGCGGGAAGCGCTGGAACGGGAGCGGGTGTCTCAGGCCCCCCCCACTTATGCCGATCAGACCTGGACTTGTTCCTGACGCGTCAGTGGCGCCACAACCACGAGTGCAGGAGACTCACTCGAAGATGCCAAAGAACAGCAAGAACAGCCGGAAGGGCAATTCGTTCGAATTGCTCGACGAATCTTATGGTGATGACTCGATTACAGTCCAAACTACGAGCACTCGGGGCGGCCTCTGAAGCGCACGCAGCCCTTCGAGCCCAACTCACCGCCACGTGCAAAGCGCGCCAACTCTACGAAGACCACGACGTCTCAGACAGTACCAACACCAGTGGATACTGACCAGTGGGCACAAGTCAAAGCCCTCCTTACACGGGTCGAATCCGCGCTCGTGACTGCGGAGCACCGAGCAGAGAAGGCAGAGCGACGCATCGAGACCTTGGAAGAGTTTATACGAAACGAGCTTTTCCCACGAATCAATACACCTCCCCGACAGGTCCCCCACCTCCACCATCGCCTCCATCGTCTCCACCGCCATCGATAGCCCCAGGTCAGATTCCGGGGGTTGGACTCGACCTTAGTCGAGTGACCATCCCGGAGATCAAGGATGGAAATGCAGGCGCCGTGCGCAGACGTGTGAATGAGGCTTTGAAGGAGAAGAATATAACATGCTTGGGGGTCAATTCTAAGGGGAATGGGCGGTACCGGCTTCTCTTCCAAGGCAAGGATGTGAGACGACGTCGCGCATATTGTATCGTACGTATTCTGGCGGCGTGTGTGGTTCCGCCACAGCAGCGCCCTAAAGCCAAGAATCCTCGAGCGGCCCTCAAGCGCCAGATCCGTCCTTTCCAATATGCAACGGCTTCAGATCGAGCTCCTTCCGAGGTCATACGATCTGCCTCCTTGTGATCGTCCACGTCCCCATGCCCACCTGTTCTCCCACTGCCAGCGTTTCGTATTTAGGTCCGTAGGATGCTCTACAGAAGCTCCAATGATGCAATCTGCGAATCGGTCACCGCCGCATAGGCAGACTATCGGCCTTTCTCGTCGCAAGGTCAGTGCAGATCAAGGCAGAGTGCACGTCATCCGTCTGCACGGCGCAAGGGAGCTCACCGAGACCGTTTCCCCGACACGTAATTCTACGGCGCATCCAGGCAGAGGCCAGCCACGTCGTTGTGAGGCGTTTCTTCGATTGGCCAAGTCATACCGCATAAAGGGAATACCAAGTATAAGCCTCCACCTGTCGCAGTCACCAAGGAGCATTGCTGTGAGGATCATGATAGTGCGGAGGCAAGGAGAGAGATGAGAGCTGAAACCGGGCCTATGCTCGTATCTCAATCATGCGATCTGATCTAGAGTGATCGCCGTTGCGACAATCAAGAGGATCGAGTCTAGAGTGGCAGATCGAGGGTTCGGGCTTCAAACAGGCTGTGCCGCCAGGCTTTTTAGTTGCGGCGAGGCCCACGAAGGGGGGTTCTGAGTGGGCCTAGGCGGGATGGGTTGGCGGTGCATGACAAAATGAGAAGGACCGAGCGAGGGAGTTTTTAGCAGGAAAGAGAGAAAATGGTCGAGAAGCGGGGAAGGAGTAGCACTGGCCGCGGAGGCGTCCTTTCCGACTCGTCATATCGCGGAACCTGAGCGGCAGAAGGGCGTTCAGCTCCTCCACCTGCCCGTGCCAGCCCCGCTGCGAATGGCGCTGCTGTCGGAATCTCTGACATCCGGTCTCGAGATCGCGAGGCCTTTTTGCCATTAGGTATGCCCCTGAGGTGATGAGCCAGATCAGGCTAGTGCTTGCGTGAGGTGGAGAGAAGGTGACTCCAAGACCAGGACTGCGTCGCTGCTCCTGCAATGCTCCTGTATCCGTGATCCCTGGTATCCGGGCCCCGCACAATCGCGAGTGAGGCCTGTTAGAGGAGAGGCAACGAGGAAAGTAATAGATCGTGGGTCGAAAGGAGAGTAGCGAAGAGATACACGCAGGTTGAAAGGTCCCGCGAGAAGAGGAAATTCGGATTCGGAGGGTTTGAAGGTCATTGACTAAGAGGGTTTAAGATGTCGTCTTGCACGCGTCGTCACATTGCCAGCTAGCTTAGCCGGTGCTCGAATCCGGGCTGTCGCAGCTAGATGAAGTGGGACATGCCATCATGGTCGACGAGTCTTTGCTGTAGCGCAAGTGGGTTGGTTGGTTGGTGGGTACGCCATGTCAGGAAGGAGGCACGGAGAGGTAAGGCCGAGGCTGAGGTGAGGCAGACCCGCTGCGGCGCAGGAAGGGAGGAAGGCAGAAAAGAGGGAAGATCAGTTGGGCGTGACGGTAGCAGGAGAGAGAGTTGCGGGCGAGGTGAGGGACGGAGAGAGGAGGGGTTCTTATAGACGACGTCGAAAAGCAGCGCCTCGACGAAGCGAGGGCGCCTTGCCCGAACCGGCGGCGCCAAACCCGAACCGGCGCGCGCGATGCCTGAACGAGCGCCGCTAAACCTACCCGAGCCCGACCCCCCGGAACGCGCGCCCCGCTAACCGTCTCACAGAATACTCTTGTGTATATTATATAACCCTAATATTCTTATCTTAATATAATATTAGTTATATTATAAATATTTTACTTTAATATATTTATTTAAATATAGTAAGGCCTTAGGCCTGTACAAGCCTCACTCTGCTACCTGTCTGTAACGATACGGGGATACTGGCTAAGCGTAGCCGGGTACTAGGTAACGTCGGGTTGGTATTATAACAGAAGTGTGGCAGTCAGGTGGTTGTTCACTTAGAAGTGAACTTGTTACTTGAATAGATAAACAAAGCTTATGTTGAATAACTAAATCAGAATACTAAGTTGAGCACAAAGCTCCTATCTAAGGAAACACTATGGCTTATATAGAACCTTTGTTCTCCTGGCTTGCCTAGATCGCCTAGCGAGTTGGTCGAGCAGCTTGCTAGCTTGACAGTCAAGCTGGCGATCTTGCCTAAGTTATATAACACTTGTCTTGTGACGTCTAATAGTCTAACAAACTACTATAGACGCTAATTGTCCTGTATCCTTATAACACAGGCCGCCCTGCTAGCAGCCTGAATGTTTGTTTAAGCCCAGAGTCCTGTGCTATTTACATGTTCGTGACACTATCCCCTTTCCGTACTAGTATAGTCCCTACGCTTAAGGTAACCTAAAGAAATATCGCTAAAGGCCTATAGCCTTCTTCCTTTCTCAACATGCCCCCTAAACGCTTAACAAAGCAAACTTAGTGCTTCGAACTTGCAAATAGAATTAAGCGAACCGGAACAGAGATGGCTCCTTGTAGTCGTTACGCAAAATCCGGTCGTTGCTGTGTCTTATCGCCACAGTACTCCCGTTGTGCCAAATGCACATGTCAGGGCAAATCCTGCAATATGAGGGTTTTGAACAAGATGCCACGATCTTGGACTGGGCGTCGCTTGACCGATAGCGTCAAAAGTTGTATAAGGAGGAGGAGGAGGCGATGGCAAAGATCCTCCACTTAAGAAAACAACAACGTTTCCTTGATGAACATAAAGAGAAAATGATTACTGCGGGCCTGAACTCCCTGGACAAGCTAGACGCCCTAGAGTCCCGCGAAGCAAAAGAAAAAGAAGAGAGGGAGAAGAAAGAGGCGGAGGAAACGGTGCCGTAGTAAGAGCTAGAGGCTACCAAGTCACTTGCCCTAGCTGGCCCCGGCCAGCCCGTCCCTGACCCCTTGTTTGACCCGTTTAAGGTCTATCCGCCTAATGACCCGTTCTGGTAAGGCCTGGATTTTGGCAGTGGAACTCCTCAAGCTTCTTAGGGCAATTCCTAAGATTTGACTTGGGTTCCTATAAGTTTTCCGATTGTGGGTATCCTAACCATTTAACTAAATATTTGAGCTGGTTCCTAATAAACTTATAGTCTAAAATTTCTTTAATGTTATATTTAGCTTCTAGGTTGACTAGTTAGATTTCTATTTTTGGAGCTAGTAGTGCTCCCTCTAGTGCTGGTTTAAGGAGAGATATATAAAATGTTAGATAGATGTTTATTGTTTTGGCAAGGCCAATTTATAATTTAAAGGTCCTTTAACACGTTTGATCTTAAATAGTCTAAGTTTTTTATAGTCTAATTTGTTGCTTAGTCGTTTTGTTTAAATGTTTTTTTGTAAAAGATAGACTTTATCCCCCTTTTTTAATATTAGCTCCTGACTATACCTTGTGTTATAATAGTGTACATTCTTTTCTATAACAAATCGCAGCTTGTCTGCTAATTCTTTATATAGTTCTTTGATATAAGTAACCTAAATTCTGGCTAAGTTATTATTAATGTCTATAATCTCTGGTTTTCTATATACTTCTAGTTTATATCTATAGTTAGTATAGAATAGAGTAATAAGTGTTGTTTTTATAATAAAACTGTTATATATAAACTATACTAATAGCAATAGCTATACCTAATTGTTCTGCTAGTAATTAATATAGCATTATAAGTATACTTTAATAACTTGATTTATTCTCTTATTTCTACTATTTGTTTAAGGGTAAAATGCTGTAGATAACTTTCTCTTAGCTCTAAGCAGCGCTATAAGCGATGTCCAGAACTTAGATGTAAACAGCTTGTCTTTATCAGACAAGATCTTGTCTGGCAGTCTGTGCCTTAAGACAATTTCTTGCAGGAAGATATATACTAAGTCTTCTATAGTTCCATTTGTCCTAAACAGGACTAGTATTATGTATTTAGTTAATCTTTTTATAATGATCAGGATAGAATTATATTTTGTTCTTATAACCGGATCCTTAGACTTTAGTAGTGGTCTAATAAAATCCTATAATATTGATTTTTAAGGTTTCTCTAGTATAGGTATTATGCCTATCTGTCTGTAAGGTGTATGGCAGGAAGCCTTGTTCCTTATATAGGTATTATATTTTATAACTAGTTCCTTGACTTTCTTTTATAATCCAGGACACTAATAGTTTATTAATATTTGTGCAAACGTCTGTCGCACCCCTTAATGTCTATATGCTAGTAATAAGTGTTGCTCTTTAATGAATTCTTCCTATATACTAGGCGGAAGGTAGACCTTCCTTGTTTTTATATATTAGTAAAATTCTTCTCTATTATACTAGTAGATCTCTTGCTGACTTGTATAGTTTCCGCTTAAGTTTAATTTTACTAGTTGGGAAGCCTAGACTAACTTGTTAAGCCAGGTTCCCTTAACCGTTAGTCCTGCCTTCTTTAAGCTAGCAATCTCTCTAATTGCTAGGGCCAAATCCCCATTCTCTAAGGTCCTGAGGATCGCTGTCCTTTTATATGTCTTGTTGTCCTTATAACCTGGTTTCTGACTAAGAGTATCTGCTCTAGGATTATTAGTTCCTTTAATATGTTTGATTATAATGTTATAGCTAGCTAACTCTTTAGCCTATCTTGTAAGATAGCGGTTGGTCAGATCCTTTGTTATAGTAAATCCTTATAGATTTATATGATCGGTGTGGATTATTACTAGGTAAATAGTACCTTATAGTAGTTCCTCTAATACTTAAGTGTTTCTATAATGGCTAAGAGCTCCTTCTTATAGATGTTATAATTTTGTTTGGCTAGAGACATTTTTTTAAGAAGTAGGCGACAGGATAGAGTTTCCTATCATCTCCTCTTTATAAGTATATAGCTCCTAGGGCAGTGTTAGACATATTAGTCTTGGCGATACTTTCTCTATCTTCCCTATAACTATACAGGATTGGTTCCTTAGTGAACTTTTCCTTAATTATATCAAAAGCAACCTAGGCTTTCTCTGACCACTCAAATTTCTTGTCCTTCTTTATAAGGTTAGTAAGTAGCAATATAATTTAGAATATCCTTTAACAAATTGTTAGTAGAAATTAGTAAAGCCTAAGATAGATTAAATGTCTTTAACATTTTAGGTGTTTCCCAATTTTGTACTTCTTTAATCTTTGCTAGATCTATACTTATTTTGCTAGGTTAGATGATATATCCTAGGAATTTGACTTCCTTAACCCCAAAACGGCACTTTAAAGTTTGAGGCACAAGTCTACTCTAGCTAGTGCCTCTAACACTTCTCTAATATGTCCTTTATAATCTTCTTTGCGCTCTAAGAAGACAAGGATGTTATCTAAGTAACAAATGACTATTACCTCCAAGAACTCCTTAAGGATATTATTATTTTGTCTTTAATATATAGCGGGTATGTTTGTTAGTCTAAACGGTATAATTATATATTCCTATAGTCTAGAAGGTAGAAGAAACGCTATCTTCTATTTGTGCCCTTCCTTGATTTAGATTAGATTAAACAAATTCCTCTAATCTAATTTTATAAATATCTTTGCCTTGCTTAACCTGTCCTGTAGGTATTAAGCTCCTAGTAATAGATATATGTCTTAAATAGTCCCTATATTAAGACGTTAGTAGTCCACACATAGCCTCCTGTTTAGGTCGTCCTTTTTGTATACTAATAGTATATTTAAAGTATAAGGGGACTTGGATGCTTATATCTATCCCTTTTGTATACTTTAATCTAGTATTCCTTAAGCGTCCTTATAGTAATCAGATTGTGGTATTATAATTTATCTATAGGGGGTATAAATCCCTCTTTAAGATTGATCTTATAATCCAAGGCTGATGTTTAGGAAGTGCTTGCAAATCCTGTAGATCCTCAAACAACCCTATAAATTCCTTATACTTTATAAGTAAGGTATTATTGTCTTTGGCGACCTGTGGAGGACCGCTCTGTCTGTCGGCATGTCCGGGCTCCTTAGAGGCGGCGCTAACCTCTCTTGGGCCATCTAGTCATTACGATCCTATATAATGACAACGACTAAACTTAAGCATATATGCTTGCTAGTCTACTTCTAGGTTGTGTTCTTTAAACCAGGGCATGCCTAATATAGCCTTGTGCCCCCGGTTAGTGCTATATCAAATTGCACCTCTGCTATATGTCCCTTATTAGTTATAACCTAAGTGGGTACTATAACCTGGGTGACTAACCTATCCTAGTAGTTAATATTAGTTCTATTAACAACTTTTAGTCAATACGGACGTTCTAACATTTTTAAGGGCATGTTGAGCCTGTTTGCGGTCTCCTTTAATATAAAGTTCCCTTTAGCTCCGGAATCTATTAGAATTTAGATACTCTTGCCTTATACAAGAGCTCCTATAGAGAACTGTCCTCCCTTATTAGTGGCATATAGTTCTTTTATTTCTATTCTAGTAATTCTATCCTGCTATGTTCTCTGACATGCTTCCTAATCGTCTTCCTTAAGTATATATAGGTAATCGATCAGTAACCCTACTATACTCTTAATATCCGATCGGTAATATTTGTTTGTGTCGACTAGTTTCCAAATCCTTATAGATTGGGTTTGGTTGTATATTTCCCAAATCTCCTTTTTGACTGGCATCCTTAGGTCGTCCACTTAAGGTATAGGGTTACTCAAGACTCTCTATGTCTTAATAAGGTGTTTCCTTAGACCTCCTTTAGGACCATATCTTAATAGTCCTATATGGCGTTAGTCTTTGTACACAAGTTTGTACTTTGCTTTTATATTAATCTTGACCTAAGATTTTCTATCTTTAAGGATTATCTTATTGCTTTCTAAGAGCCACCATCTCTTATATGGTTTGGTGGATACTATAGTCCATCTTTTGCTAATGTCTAAGTAATGCGTTTTGTATTTTCTGGCGTTCCAAATAAGTTTAAGTGCCTGTTCTCCTTAGAGATGCACTTTAGCTTTGTCTTTGCTACTTGAACTTTCCTTACTAGATTCTTCTTTAGGAATATCTCCTTCCTTTAGAGGTTGTGGAACTGCTAGTATGTTGTCATTTTTGACGTCTATGTCGTCGTCCGGAGATAGTATTTTGGCCGTCTTTAAGCGGCTACCTTCTTCTATAAAGATTATTACTAGTAGGTCTGAGGCCTAGACATTATATGTCTGTCCTTCTTTTGGTCTGTTCTTATAGGTCCGGGTATTAAAAAATGACTTATAAGTCCCAAGACAAGTATAATGATTACCTATCTCTATAACTCCTTAGAATACCTATTACTGTCTATGTTATAGGATAGCAACCTGTAATGGCATTATCTTAGCGCCTTTGACTAGTGGTTATGCTTAATGCTCCTATTAGGCCCGGGTAATGTCAAGTTGTCCGTGGACCCTTATTTGTTCTAGTTCTTCTTCTGTAAGTTCCTTATAGCCATACACTACTACTTCCTTAGTGGCGGCACTGATTTGTTTGCCCTTTCCCTAAGGCTTCTTACTACTAGTCTTCTTGCAGTTTTGTGCTTGATGGCCTGGTTTGCCACAGTCAAAGCACAATTTTCCTTTATAGTGTTATGTCTTTTCCTTGTCTAAGAGTTTTCTGGTAGCAGAGAGTTGTTTGGTCTCTTCGGATTTGTAGCGTCTATAGGATTTCCATTTCTTGCTGTTTCCGGATTTTCTAGAGCTCTCTTTCCTACCCTTCTAATCTTGGCGTCGTTCGTATAATCTATTGTCGGTCTTAACTGATAGTTCGATCACTCTATTAATTGTCTTTGGTTTGTCTATATGCGCTATGTCATCCTTGATGAACTCTTTTAACCCCTTAAGGTAGTGGCTGATCAAGGCTTCCGTATCCCACCCCGTCTTGGTTATATGACGTTGGAATTCTATGGCATACATAATGGCTGATCCTGTTTGCTTGAGGTTGAACAGGTGTCAAACGGCCGTCTTCCTCTTGTTAATGTCCCTAAATACTCTTCGAATTTCTTTCTTGAAGCCTACAAAGCTTCTAAAGGTTTGTCTTGTGACAACCATGTCCCCTTCCTTATTAGGGTTCCTAAAATAGTCCCTGAGGTGTGGTTCGATCCATTTCTAGGCCTTGCCTCTTAGGTAGGAGGTGGCCTATAGGCTCTTTTTGTTGCGGTCGGAGAACTTGTTATTATTAAATTTAAAGTATAATTTTAACTAGAGTAGGAACGACTTAAGTTCTTTTTGGTTCTTATAAAACTTGTCTAGTAGGGCAACCTTGAGCGACTTGTTGGCCTCAACCCTAAACTTTCCGGAGTTGTCAATATCAGGTAAAGAGATGTTGTCATCCCCTAGATTGTTGTTATAAGTCAGGTTGGGTGTTAGTGAAGTGAGGTTGGCAGTACTAGTAGTTAGGCTAGTGATCTGCTAGGTGGGTTTCTTCGAAGAAGACATTATACTAACTGTTGACTTCAAACAAGGTGCTTAAAGTGTAACGATATAGGGATACTGGCTAAGCATAGCCGGGTACTAGGTAATGTCGGGTTGGTATTATAATAGAAGTGTGACAGTTAGGTGGTTGTTTACTTAGAAGTGAACTTGTTACTTAAATAGATAAACAAAGCTTGTATTAAATAACTAAATCAGAATACTAAGTTGAGTATAAAGCTCCTATCTAAGGAAACACTACGGCTTATATAGAACCTTTGTTCTCCTGGCTCGCCTAGATCGCCTGGCGAGTTGGTCAAGCAGCTTGCTAGCTTGATAGTCAAGCTGGCGATCTTGCCTAAGTTATATAACACTTGTCTTATAACGTCCAACAGTCCAACAAACTACTATAGACGCTAATTGTCCTGTATCCTTATAACACAAGCCGCCCTGCTAGCAGCCTGAATGTTTGTTCAAGCCCAGAGTCCTGTGCTATTTATGTGTTCGTGACACTGTCTTAGTATTTGAGTCATGTCACATGATACCACATAATACCTCTGTGAACCTGCCTTATAAGACTGATCAAGTAGAATCGTCTTAGGCAGAATACTCTGTCTGTCTTTTGACATATAGTGCTTATAGCAGAGGACCTATATAGGGCATAAGAGTCTAGTGTAGGAGCCTTACAAATACTTATAAAATAATTTATATATCTTTATTATATTATATTCTTAAGATATTTAAGTAAATATTGAAATAACAATTTAAGTACCTCTTAGTTTTCTAGATTATAAGGATAATAATACTAGTCTTTATTTAGAATAAGAGAATAAAATAAAGTAAAAAAATAAAATTTTACTACACTAGATCTTAAGTATAAGAATTTTATACTCTATTATTATATCGTCTAAGAATTCTTAATAGACTCTTAAGATTTAACTTAAGTAATTATAATATTAACTATTTTATTAAACTTATAATAAAGTTTATTTTTTATAAGAATTTTAATAAAAAAGAGGATTTTAAATAAAAGATAAAAGAGATTAATTAATAAGTACTTATATTAATAAAATTATAATAATCTATTATTAGTATATTAAATACCTTTTTAATAAAAAGTATTAGATAATTTATTTAATAAAATATCTTTTATATTATAAATATATTAATATCTAGTAATTACTAGTTAATTATTTATTTAGTTATATACTATTATACTTACTTTATTATTAATAAAGTTCTATATACTTTTAGCTTATAAAAAAGGGTTTAAGACAATTTATATATTATTAATAAAAGTTTAATTATATATTTAAATTTAATTATTAAATATATTAGTGAAAATAAAAAATAAATATTTAATTAGAATTAAAGAAATAAGAAATTAAGTAATTTTATAATATTTTTATGTCCTATAAATACTAAATTATATTTTTTATAATAATTTATCTTTTAAAGCTTAGGTTAATAGACTTAATTAATATATCAGTATCTAGTAATAATAAGAGTTTAAAAGAGACATATTTAAAAAAAAAAGAAATGACTTACAAGTTAATTATTATATTATTATTTAATACTAAAGTAATATTAGATATTATAAAAGGTTTTGTTGTTCATGATACTAGGTATGCGCTGGAATTTTAGCGAGCAGAAGCCTAAACATTGCTAAATGCCCTGTAATCTGCTCCCTGTATTATCCATCCTTTTGACCGCGGCCTCCGTACAGTTAGCAAGACCAAAACAAAGTGGACGCCTTCAGCACCACTAGACCTGCATTGGGGAGAGGGTGCGTAACTCATTTAACAGTAATATATTTATATTTTAAAATATTTATATCAAGAAGTAGAATCAAGTACATATGCGATTCATTTCAAGGAGATCGTACTCCAGAATGGTAATACACGAATCCTGTTTACTCGCGTCCAAACCATTTCTATTCCCTTCCCAATCCTATTTATTTCTTCATTCCCTACACCAATCCTTTAAAGCAAAGCAACAAAGGCACCAGCAGCCAAGAGACCAGCATAAGCTGGCTTAGCGACACCGGCAGCGTTTGTGACAAACACTCCGCTAGTAGTAGGAGTATAAGATCCAGTACCAACAGGTGTAGTCTGGGCCTTAGTTGGCTCAGTTGGGTAAGGGGTAGTGGCTGGGACACCAGAGGTCACCAAGGAGGTTGAGCCAGCGCCCTTGCAAGCTGCGAATTGAGAAGCGCAGTAGGATTGGTTG
Source organism: Halenospora varia (assembly GCA_020726485.1). Lineage (NCBI taxonomy): Eukaryota > Fungi > Ascomycota > Leotiomycetes > Helotiales > Solenopeziaceae > Halenospora > Halenospora varia. The sequence continues at coordinate 82,029 of JAHEWH010000037.1, read as the reverse complement.
GCATTTGGGCCGCCGCGGCACTTGTCGTATGCATCTTGGCAGGTGTCAACTGGCTTGGATGGGCTTGGGGATGGGGGTGGTGCAATGCTGGTTGGTGGGGAGAGAGTAGTGACAGTTGTTGGTTCCACTGGGGGAGGGACCTCAGTGACTGGCTGTACTGGAGGTGGGATGATGGTGGTCGGATAGCAGCCTCCCTTGCAAGAGGTAATGGTTGATGTCGTTGTGTAGACTTGGGTGCTTGTGAGAGATCCAGAGGTGTGCACCGATGTCACTGGGCAGACCGTGGTGTAGATGGTCGTCTCCTGGGTGGTAACTGGGACTGGTGGGGGAACGACAGTTGGCTGGCAACCGCCCTTGCAAGACGTAATGGTTGATGTAGTGATATAGGTCGAGGTGAGGGTAGTGGAACTAGAGGTATAGACTGAAGTAGCAGGGCAGACAGTTGTGTATATTGTAGTGTCCTGGGTGACAGAGGTTCCAGGTGGCTTGTTAAGACCGCTGGTGGTACCGGCACACTTAGCATACAAAGCAGCACAGTAAGATTGATTGGCATCTGGCTTGGACTGGCAGTCTGATCGGACTTTCTCACAGTTTGGGGTACCAGTAGGAGTTGGGCAGCCACCCTTGCAGCTAGTGATGGTGGACGTAGTGATATACGTAGATGTCAATGTGGTGGAACCTGACATCCAGGTTGAGGTAGCTGGGCAGACAGTAGTATAAAGTGTAGTCTCCTGAGTTGTGGTGGTCTCGTTCCAGCCTGGGACCCACTTGCTAGTTGGCTTTGGTGGGCTTGGGGTCCATGGAGCAGAGGTTGGAGGAGTGCAACCACCCTTGCAAGATGTGACAGTCGAAATTGTGGTCCAGGTTGATGTCTTGGTCTTGGTACCCTCAGTCCAGATGGATGTAGTTGGGCATACTGTCGTATAGATTGTAGTCTCAACCTCAGAAGTCGTGGTGTTGGCGGGAATGGTGGTCTTGGGTGGCTTGTGTCCGGTCACAGTTCCGGTCACAGTCGATGTAGTGATATAGGTAGAAGTCAAAGTCTTCGTACCCTCAGTCCATGTTGAAGTAGCCGGGCATGTTGTCGTGTAGACGGTGGACTCGGAAGTAGCCGTTGTCGTAGTGGCTGGTGTAGTGGTCTTTTGGCAACCTCCCTTGCAGCTTGTGATTGTGGACGTTGTAATGTAGGTCGAAGTAAGCGTCTTGGTACCCTCAGTCCAGGTAGATGTAGCCGGGCAGACAGTGGTGTAAACCGTGGATTCAACATCAGAGGTAGTTGTTGTGGCTGGAATTGTTGTCTTAGTGCATCCTCCTTTGCATGAAGTGACTGTAGATGTAGTAATATAGGTGGATGTCAGAGTCTTGGTACCCTCAGTCCAGGTAGATGTGGCTGGGCAGACAGTGGTGTAAACCGTGGATTCAACATCAGAGGTAGTTGTTGTGGCTGGAATTGTTGTCTTAGTGCATCCTCCTTTGCATGAAGTGACTGTAGACGTGGTGATGTAGGTTGAGGTCAGGGTCTTGGTACCCTCAGTCCAGGTTGATGTAGCTGGGCACACTGTAGTATAAACAGTAGACTCAACAGAGGTGGTGATCTCGGGCTTAGTGGTTGGCCACCCGGACTTGGAGGTCGACCACTCAGGCTTTGAAGAAGAGTGCCACTCTGGTTTTGTGCTGTTGTGATAGAGTGTAGCGCTTGCGGAGATAGCGAGAGTTGCCACGAGGGCGGCTGAACGAAAGAACATATTTGCAAAAAGCGAATGTGTGCAATCTCAGAAACGAAAGACTGAAGATTCGGAAGCCGTGAACTGGTTGAAAAAAAGACAATGAGAGGAGAAAGCACAGCTTACTTATGTTGAGATCTCCCAGCCGCCCCTGAGCCATGTGGTGGGGCAGGACAACAGCGAAGCACAAACACGAGAGACGAGGCTAACTTTCCAAAAATACAAAGACACGTTGACGCAGATCCCAAGCCAATCGAGAAACTTGCTCGATAGGCTTTTTGCACCGTTGGCCTGACGGCGGCATAACTGCATGCAACAATGGGAGCCGCTTGAGTCCGTCCGAGCTGGTGGCAGTTGGACAAGGAACCCGAAACTAAGTCATAAGCTGCCCTATAAAGAAGGGAGCTGACAGGCTCGTACCTTTTCTAATCAAGAATACTTGATGTCAATTCGCGTTTTACCGAGAAAAAACTTGTCGCTTAGCATATCTGTAGCATGATGTCAGGGCAGCCCCTCCAAAACCTGTGCTAATTGTGGGGTGGAACACTTCGAAATTTCAACAGAAAAACATGATCACGATCATATTGTTTGAATATGCTGCCAAATAATTCATTGTAATTATTCAGATTATCGCTCATTGACTAAATTGAGATAAAGGAGCCTCAGGTACTGGCACTGCGCCAAAAATAGTACCAAGAATTCTCGGAGTGGATCACTTCGGCAGCGTCGGGTACTCCAACGCATACGATAAAAACACGAAGGCGGGAGCCTCGGTGGGTTAAAAATCGGGTATGTGAGCATGCTTAAGTGGAGACGATTTTCGACACGAGCTTTCAGGTACGATTGTTGTGCTAGCAAAAGCAAACAAGACTTTTCTCCTGGAGATCACCCGATTAGCGTCCTCAGCATCAGTGTTTCTGGGACGTTCCTCTTTTATCACATGTGTGTGGAATTTCCCCCAAAGGGAGAAATGTGGATCAACAGCGTGTTTTGATCTTCAGACTCATGAGTGAGAGTTATTCGGATTCTCTTCCGCCCAACAACTTCCTGCATGCAGAGAGTGTGAGACGATTTGAAGTCTGCAGTGATTGCACTATTGAAATATCGTTGATGGATATTTTTCACATAGTTCAGTTCTGAAATCGCGATTCACCTCCCCAATTTTCGGAATTCGGATGTTCGTCCCATCTTTTGGATTGCCAAGAAAAGTTCGCTAACAGGTGGGGCGACCAGGTTGCCAAGACGAAGGTGGTGTCTTGACTGCATGCAAGTTCGGCGGTCTCGGGCTATCTTGACGGCGAATAAGTATAAGCAGTCCCGCCACCCCGCCAAATAATGTTATACGACCTTTCTGTACGTTTTTTTAGTGGACGCACCCCAAGATCTTCACAATTTCGTGATGACGATGTCTGATATTCAAATGTAAACACGGATGAAGAATGACATCAGAACTTCCCCAGGAAATTAAGGAACAACTCGATTAAAGTTTGTAAACGCATTGAATGTTGAAATCCCGCACTTTTCCAGTCCTTCGGTATGCTAGCTGTGGGGCATCATCACTTCAACAAAGCTTGGGACATGGGAATTGCCCATTTTAAGATATCAAAATACAAACTATTGCCTCAATGATAGAATGATGGGTCAACAAGCTCTTTAGCTTAGACGAAGTCACAAATGGTGTCGTCTGATACAACCCTGGAGTTGACAAAAGAGACATCGTATCTATTGATTGACGATAAGGCAAGAAAATAATGGGATGAAAGTTGCTCTCAAGTAGGAAAATCCCTTCTCAATCCGTGTGTCACTGTTAAATATTAGACGCAGTTGACAGACAATCCACAAGTGAAGATGAAGTCTGTCACGTTCCATCTATCGTAATGAGTTTTCTCTCTATGCTGCAATACCTTTGTCTTCATCTTGCTCTGGTATTGAATAGTCCTTTGCACACACCTCCAAAGGAAAAGGACTTCAGTTACTCGTCCTTAAGCTTAATTTTGCAGACCGAACGCAGGGGACATTTCACCAAAATGACTACCAAATTAGAACGAAGAGCCTAACAAAATTGGCACAATTCTAGACGCAGGAGAATCAGGTGAATCTTAGATGTACGAGGTCCGCGGTATATTCGAAAGTGGTGACGAACTGGCATAGGAAACCTTTTTTCACAACAATACAACTTTAATTGTCCTACTTACTTTGAGCACGAGTCTCGGTTATCTGGAAGGAAAACGCCGCAACGAAAACAAACAAACGCCGTGATAAAATACAAATGTACAGAGGTTTGAAGCGACTCTGTGCGTCACGTGAAACCGCCGCCTAAAAGGAACTTTCAGTGAAAAAGGATGAAAGCCACAATTGGCTACGGTAGGAGAACCTAAAAACTCAAAAGCAGGTAGAGATGGCGGTTGCACCATCAGAAGGTGCGACACGCCAAAGCACGCCACCAGGACCCTAAATTCAGGGGAAGCGAAAAAGGGACCTCACATCGAGGTAAACAAAGAAACGCGAACTCACAATACGTCTAAGATATCTCCTTTAAAGCGATTGACCTCTGCTGGGCAAGAAAGAATGGCTGAGCGTAAGTTTGGGTATACAAAAGGAGTTTTCAATGCCTTTGTTGGGATAAGGGACTATTCTTTGTTGTTTTCATCAGCATCTTAATTCAGCCGTGAGTGTGCATCTGGCGCGTTTCCTGTCATCATGAGCTTGAAGTCTCATTATTCTTCCAAAATAATTTCAATTATATGGGTCTAAACGTACCGGGACTCGAACATAAGCGTGTATTGATGGTTTAAGGTGCTTGAGGCCAATGTTTACAGTACCATCGTTGTCAAGGGAGTGCTTCGAAAGGAGTGTTGCCTCCCTGAAGAGAAAAATTGTCAATAAATGTGCAACCCAAATATATAGTCTCCCGATGGGAGGAATGCGGTCAAGTTGCATGGTGGGTGACGAGGTCTGTGTATGTAAGACAGAAAAAGGGCGCGATTGTTATTTAACCCAGTGTACTGTACAACAACATTTTGCGAAACATTCAAGCCAAGCATTTCCACCCCCGCGCGACTATGATATCTACTGTGCAAGCTCAGAGCTCGCACAGCAGAGGTCATGTTTATAAACTTCAATATCAGCGTCATTGCCGATGCATAATGTAGCGCATACTGACTTCGACGCGCCGAGAGTCCTTACGGTCGCGTCGACAGAGATAAGTTGAATATGCTGGATCAGTACTAGGTACTTCTTCCCATCAATATCCAACGCGACTAGAAGCTGACTATTGAACAGACTTATAGATGTCTCACTGAATTGCCGCCGATCGCTGGGTTTGTTTTGGCATTCGTGAGTGGCCCGCAAACTGAGGGTCGCTCCTTCCCCTCGTGGTGGTTTCTGTTTTCAGTGCCCACCGAAGAATTTTCCAAAATCTCGCGGAAATCCTCTCTTCGCAACTTCATTACCTTTCCACAACATTATGTATTGGAATACGCATTATCACTATCACCGGCATTCTTCCTGGAATCCTAGCTGTATTCTTGTGGGGGGACTACAGGCATCACCAGCGGCTAGCAAATCATCAGGAGCGCGTTGACAGGGTTTCGGAGGCTTGGAATTCAACGTAGTCAGGTGTGTAATATCACTTTCTCATGTCCATTGCAACCCCTCTCCCACCTGTGACTATCTGTGGGGTCTTCCAAGCGGTCGTGGTCCTCCCTAATGACAGGCACTCATCAAACACTGTTGTGGTTCAGATCTACCAAGTGGCAGGTCACCCCAACCTCAGGTGTCTCAGAGAATTTGCGATTACTCCCTTGCTTGCAGAGCTAGTATTCTCGGAGCAAGTGCTAACTTCCACTGGATGAACAACGAACACCGCTTGAAGCGTACGGCTAACGATGCGGATTCAATAGAGCCGGCACCGCTCAGCAGGAGGATTCAGAGTGGAATTGCTCTGCCCTTTTTGTCAGTATAACAACTTTTTGAGGAAGTTGCGAGACACGCAGCAGATGATGGTACGATAAAATTCGACGTGCTGAAGTCACTTGCGACCGGCGGGACACAACAGCCATCTGCAGCAATTTCGAGCCAGCAGGCAGTCCCAAACCCAAGCTCATTATTTGGCATTCCTCACCCAGCATCGACAAGCCAGTGGTTGACGGGTCAGTCACAATACTATGCCTCTGGCAGATCGGGTCTAGCGGTTACTAGTCCACCAGTCTTCACTGGCGAGAACTTTGATGGGGAGCTACAAGACCCATCGGATTCTACGATCTCAAACCGATCCTTCTACCCCAGAAGAACAACAGTCATCATAGAAATCGGGTGGTGTGTTACCCCACGTTGATAAAAGGTGGCGGTCGAGAGACATCACAACTTCTCCCTGTCATATCTAGCATGACAATCCTCTCCAATAAGGTCTAGTTATACCTTCTGCTCCTCAGTCGCTGGAATGGGATCTCACTTTTGCTTTCAAGACCTTTTAGTAAGTTCAGTCCCCTGCTGTCCATACTGATCTTGCTAACCGATTCGAAATAGATCGTGATCCATAGCATTGGATCACTCCTCTCACTCGTGTCAAGTGCTCTCTGGTTCGTGGTTCGTAGAAAATCCATGGCAACTTCTAATCGTCGGGAGATTTCTATAACGATATGATGGCAATACTTTCAAACTCTTTGGCTGTGCGTTTCGCTTGTCTATTTACATCTAATCTTAAAAGAAACATAAAATACAATCTACCAACCATGCCACTGCAGCACCCAAACAAAGTTATGTCAATATGATCATTCTCTGGTGATAAGAATCCCGAATGTTTAAATGATCTTGAATGTTTAGTTGTGTGCTCGATGCGAAGCAAGGTCCAGGCTGCCGAGAAGTTTAGCAGGTCATGAGAATCGCCCCTCCCTCTATCTCAGGTAATCTTGATCGAGGCTTCACGTGCAATAGCAATAGTCGTCTTTATTGTCAGAGCACCGCGTCCATACAATGATCGTTATGGAAACAATTCGTTGAGGAAATCTGGCGTCATCATGAATTCTTATCTCGAACCTCTATTTCTGGACACCAAGATGACTTGAAAAATGTAAATCGTCTATACGAAAAGTAATAATTGTTGTTAGTGACACTATGGTTGAATGTGAAACGGTAGATGGGCTTTCGTACTTCGTTCTGGGTATTTTTGAGAGCGGTCAACGGCGGCTTCCGCGCTTGGAAATATGCGGCTTATGGCTGACATACCCGAAGGACATGAATAATGACTCACTTTCTAGTGCTTTCAACTCTTCCATTGTGTTTGAATGGAGAAGGTAAGTGAAGAGGTGTGAAAGCTTGGGTGAACTCACTGTCCACCAGAAGATGATTGCATTCACCTGGCATGCTGCCTAATACCAAGGTATAATTGTAGGAATGATCTAAAACTATTTGTTTTCTGAGATAAAGCCCCCAGACGGTAGTTAATAAGAGTCACCTCTATTTTGTAGGAATTAAGAGCTAGCAGGTACAGCCAAGGTTTCTGTAGTAGCGTGGAGGGCTAAAGTTTACGGTAATTCGCCGCGCCAAGATCACGATCAGGTCTTCATTCAAGGTTAATTTGGCAGGAGGAAAAGGCCATTGCAATGTTGAATTGCCGACTCAGTCAACTTAAGCTCAAGCCTCTTGGAATTTAATCGCAAGCTGTATATCACGTGGTAAATGAGTTTCGCTAGCCCTTCTCACTTACTCGACAATATAAAAGCAGTCGCTTCTGCAACAACACTAACTTTCACAACAAAAATTTCCTTCCATTTCTCAAAATCAAAACTTAATACACGCAACATATTCCTCCCACAAGTTTCTGAAAATGTCTAAACCAACGACAGTTTGCGTCTTGTAAGTCGCCACCTTAGACAACTACTTGATCACGAAAGCTAACAGAACTTCTTTCAAGCTGTGGTTCATCACCCGGAAAATCCCCCGAGCATATGACAGCCACCAAAGCACTCGCAACTTATTTCCACACCAACAACATCAACCTCGTCTATGGCGGCGGCACCACCGGTCTCATGGGCGAACTGGCACGCGTTCTAGTCTCTCTTTCCGGCCTATCATTAGTGCAGGGCATCATTCCCGCTCCTTTAATGACACAAGAGCAGCGCACCAATGAAACCGTCAAAATCACGCATGACGGTCGAGAATATCTCATTCCCGATGAGAAGATCTACGGAAAGACGATGATTGTCCCAGATATGCATACGCGGAAGCAAGAAATGGCGAAACGCGTTATCGAAGGCGGCAAAGGAAGCGGTTTCATTGCGATGAGTGGTGGATATGGGACGATGGAGGAGTTGATGGAGGTTGTTACTTGGAATCAATTGGGGATTCATGATAAACCTGTTGTAGTTTTTAATATCGCGGGATATTATGATGGATTAATGGCTTGGATTAATGGTGCTGTTAATGCGGGGTTTGTGAGAGAGAGACAGGGTGGGATTTTGGTTGAGGCGAAATGTGCGGAGGAGTGTGGGGTTGCGCTGAATGATTATAAAGTGAGTGACGCGCGACTCAATTTGAATTGGACTGCGAATTAGAGGCTTTTTGGTCATGCCTTCGAAGAGCTCGAGAAGAAAGCTCGTTGAAGAGCACTGCTCTGATTAACAGCGGACCAAGAGAGGGCAAACGTAAACACTCGCCAAATCCAGTATATGTAGAGACCTACTCAACATGAAGCAAATCACCACTCTATTAGCCCATCTTGAGCGTCAAAATATGAAGTGGAGTTGTTCATATCTACTTCGTCATTTCATCAACGACAAATATACCAAACGCGAGGCGCTTAGAGTTATCCCCTTCATACTACCTTAAATGCCACTCTGGATAAGGCATTTGAATGATTGGCAATCTTCAACTAGGGAAACGATCAAATTTAACCTCCCCATACGGAATGAAGCAGGCAAAAGAAAATCACAATAGTCTACAATAATGTTCAACCACCAAGGCCTAGGAGACCTGCCTGGGCGGTCGTAATATCACGGAGCGAGTCTCTTCCCCGCCAGTTGGCAATTTCATACTAAGTCACTACTCTAACGGTGGCATATGTGATATTTCCTAATCCTCAAGTGAGGTATTTGTGGTAGATGACGTTGTTTTGGTTTCTTGACCTGTCACCACACCGAGACTGCCTTCAGGCCTTAGCAAGGAAACCCAACATGAGCTAGGTGCTGTGTCATTGCTCTATTCATCCATCCATCCTTTTCATCTTGGCTTGAACACCACATGAGTCCCAGCATACCAGCACCATTTGTTGGTAATTGGCCATCTCGATCGCGATGTCTACGGGGAATGACAAGAATCCAATCTCTCGTTGCCAGCACATTATGTGCAAAATTCTGTCCGGCCTCTGGAACATCGCATTTAGCCTTTTCAAGTAGTCTTGAATACTGTTTGAATACATCATCTGCCGTGGCATTGGTCGAAAGGGCTAGTATCCAATGCTTGTATGGAACACCTGGTACTTGGAGAAGTTCATCTGGAGATTCTGTCAGCACTAAACGCATTCAACATCAATGGTTTGACTGACCTTGTGAGGGGTTTGCTGCATCAGGAAACAATTTGAAGCCCTCAATTTCCGGTTTTGGAAAGAGCTGGATATGTTTATGTCCCTGGGACGCCCCAGCCTTCACGCCACAATTATACAAAACCATCTGCTGCGCCTTCATTGCTTTAAGGACCGCCCAAGTTGCAACAATATCCTTCTCGTTGAGAGCATTACTCTGTGCCTCCCAAGCAGTGGTGTGCAACAGAAGTTTCGGTCGGTAGACGCAGAACATGTTAAGTTCCAGTGTATGGTGAGGGTCAACTTGGGTGATGACGAAGTGAGGGTCAGGGTCTACGAATGGACCTAGAGGATTCCTTGGTGCTGGAGCGTAACCAGCAGCGGAAGAACTTGGTTTTCTTGCGATGGCTTTTGACACATAGAATGCGAACTGTGCTACAATTATTTCCCAAGTTTTAGTATCGTAGAATTATTCTTACCTGGAATCCATTTTCTTCCACGACTTCTGGAATGGATGGTGTGTAGAAAAGTTCCCCACTTTCTACAAGTTGATCGAATCTGGACACAGCTAATTCTTCGAGATTATCTAGTAACGTGATTTCAGCCATCTTTGATACTGAAAGCTAGTGGATGGATCCGTTCCATAGATTGGCATTTAAGGTACCAGTTCCTGAAGCGTCGTACCCGCTTTACTTGCCGTATTTATCAGAGTGATTTTCTTCACCGCCTCGATTTCCACGTAGTGCGCTCGCTTATGCAGCTACCCTGCACCAAAGGGGCTTAAGCGAATAGAGTTGGACAAAGAGGAATGCTTGCTCGAGTTTGAATAAATCTTCCATTGTATGAAGGCTGAGTGATTCCATCATAGTTTTGGCTTCTGTGCCGGAAGGATATTGACCTTGATGGACTTCAAGTCTGTCCAACCATCCAACGCATCCTCTCCCATATCCCTTCCAAACCCGCTCTGCTTGACACCACCAAATGGCACATTAGTGCTTACGTCGCCTTAAGTATTAATTGTTACTTGCCCTGTATGCAAAGCATCTGCAACACGATGTGCTCTAGAAATGTCGTCCGTGAAAACTGCATTGCTGAGTCCGTACACTGTGTTGTTTGCAAGGCCAATCACCTCCTCCTCGGTTGAAAATTTCGCGATTGACTGATAAGAACGTCAGTATGACTATGATTTGAAGACAAGAAAAAGGCTGACTTACAGCCACGGGGCCAAATATTTCCTCCTTCATGATCGACATGTCCTCAGTGACTCCCAAAAATGCTGTATTATTCACAAAATTTCCGCTTGCTCCTGCATTTTCGCCACCATGAAGAAGTGTTGCGCCCTCGCTTAGTCCTTTTTGAATATGCGCGACCACTCTATCTTTCTGAGCAGTACTGACAAGCGGTCCCTTCGTGGTATCTCCCAGCAGAGGATCCCCCACTTTCACTTTAGTTGAATTTGTTCGGAACGCCTCAATGAACTTGTCGTAGATTCCTGCTTGCACGTATACACGTGATCCAGCGACACAGATTTGGCCGTTGTTGACAGTGATGCCGAGAGTGGCCCAGAAGACTGCGTTATCAAGATCAGCATCATCGAAAATAATTGTCGCGCCTTTGCCTCCAAGCTCGAGTGTGATTTTCTTCAAATTTGATTTGGCAGCTGCAATCATTATTCCGCGGCCAACAGCTCCACTTCCGGTAAATGCTAATTTGTCGACATCCATATGCTCGGCTAGTGCTTGACCGGCAGTCTTTCCGAAACCCGTTAGAATGTTTACCACACCTGGTGGAAATCCAGTTTCTTTGATGAGTGTCGCTAATTTCAGGCCATATAGAGGGGTCAGTTCTGCGGTCTTCAGAACTAGAACATTGCCAACTGCAAGACATGGAGCGACTTTCCAGGCTGTGATCATCCTGTCCATGTGTCAGTTTGAGATGAAACAGGAAAATGGCTTGAAATCTTACAATGGAGAATTCCACGGCACGATAGCAGCACAAACTCCGATTGGCTCTCGTTTCGTGTATGCCATACCAAGTGGAATACGCATCGACTTTCCATCAATTTTATCAGCCCACCCAGCAAAATATCTCAAGCATTCAACTGTGTACGGAACATTCATATTCTTCGAATCATTGTATAGAATCCCGCCATCAAGTGCTTCCAGAGTGGCGAAGTCTTCTGCATCGCGCTCAATGAGATCCGCAAGTTTCAGCAGCAAGACTCGGCGTTGTTGTCCTGGAAATTTGCTCCAGACTTCTTCGTATGCTTTTTTGGCGGAGGCTACAGCGATATCAACGTCTTCTTGCTCTGCTGCGGAAATTGTCGCTAAGACCTCTCCTGTTGAAGGGTTCAGAGTTTCCAGGGTGCTTCCGTTTTTGGCTGGAACAAATTCATTGTTGATGAACAGTCCAGTAGGTACTACGACTTTCAGCAATGGCTTCTTTTGGGTTTGGAGAGATACACACCTTCCAGCTGTCGACCAGCGACGCCAGTGAGCTTGACAATAGGAGATGTCATGGCAAGCGATGAAATTGTCAACGAGTTTAGGTTTCTCGAAGAAAGAGAAATGAACTGTTTAAAGCTCTGGGTCCACGGCAACATAAGTACAGGAAGGTTTTCCTTTGGTTAAGGGTTTGGGTGGTGGAGCTCGGGCAGCTTCTGCTCCCCAAACCGTGTGTCAGACTTTCGGCAATATTCCCGTCCTCGTATTGCATTAACAACCATATCCGGGGTACGGGTATTTGACGAGAAGATCTTTCCGAACAGATCCGGGCGTGAGGGCTGTTCACCAGATGCTTAGCCAATAACAAGAAGCCTGGACAGAGGCGGAATTGTATTGACGAATGTAGCCATGAGCAGATATTTCTGCAGGCTCGTTACTCGTTAAAACATGGTAACTGAAGAGTAAGCGTCCCACGGTCAATGTTGACTGAAGAGAATGCAATTGGGTGCCAGTGCGGGGTAGAGGTGAAGCATGTTCGGGTCCGGCTATCTTTTGGTGAGACCGGGTATGCACGGTTAGTGATAAGGAAAATCCGGGGCTTGGCGTGTGTGGTCCGAACCTCCGGCAGCACAAACCTGGGAGGATTCAGAAAAGGGTTTGCGATAAGCGATGTAATTACGTAGGAAGCAGCTGGATACCTAGACACTGCATGCAATTTTCAAGCATCTTCATTTTCATTCTGCAAGTCATATTTAATCCGTTGTCAAATCAAGCAAAACGACACGTCGACATCTCAACAAATATTAAACCTTTCATCTTTTCCGCCACTCGCCCGAAACTCGGCCATTGCTTCTCCTCTCATGGCTCCAGGAATATGAACGCCCCCCTAAAAGCTCGTATGAGTTCAGACAGCGAGCGCTCTTCCTCGTTACCACAGCATATGACAACCATGAAGTATAAATATCTCATCACCAGGTCTAATATTGCATAAAGCCGCGCCGACATATCCACGACATGTAGTGAAAAGTCGACCGAAACTGATGGTTCGATCGTCAATGACTGGCATGGCATACTCTTCGACATCCTTAGACTATGCCGGGAAAAGGTCGTTGAATGTCTGTCCTCAAAGTGGAAAATCAGCAAATATTTCTCGAATTTGTTCGAGAATCATCATGGCTGGTACATTAAGCAGAGGTGATGATAGTGATTGTCCGGCGGTATGATCCTCAGCATCAATATCCAAAGGAATGTCGAAAATACTATGTTCCGTTGATTCCGGAGCAAATCCTAGGCGACGGAAGCATTCCGAAAGCGCTGGCTTGAGACCCGAGATATCCTTGTACTTGTGTTAGGATGCAGGAGATGGGAATCCCAGTTCGTCATCCTCGCCGGATGCCTCTGGGATCGCTGATACTTAAAGGTTGCGAACCTGATCTGTAACTTCTTCGTATGTTAATCCAAGCGCTTCTTCAGTCGCTTCAGGATCTTCTGAATTACGGATATAACTTAGCAAAGCCAAGTATTGCCCGATCTCGTGTATCACAATATTTGTTGTGGTTTGGTTGATAAAATCAAGACGAAATCCCAGACAAGTGAGAATGGTCTTGCCAGTATGACAGTCCTTCGAGACGATGGCCTTACTATCTCGTTCTGAACAGGTACCGTGGCCATCAGGAATCACCCAATGGAAATGAGCTGAACCGAAAGGTAGAGCTATATTGGGGACCCAGGAAGGCCAGTCGTCGATTCCAATGAATGTAGACCAAGGTCGATGTAGTGCCCATTGAAGCGAGTTTGTAGATTTGATGTGGATCGCAGCAAATTGGGTCATAACATTGATGTACTTATTCCCAGCCGTATAGTCTACCACAACCAATGTTCTCAATGTTGCCGGCATAAAGTTCAACATTCCGTATAGGCGATCCCTTCCATCTGTCGCGTCGCTATTGCTGGCGATACGAAACCAGAGTGTATTTGTATGAGGGGTCGCTCGATCTTCATCTTCGCTATCAATTTTTGAGTCAAAAAGACAGACCAGCTTCGTCAATCCAGAAGGAAGATCTTCCAATGAGATGTGTGAAAATCTCCCGTCTGAGTCTTGGCCCAACCTCATCTGAAGGTTGAGGAACATGTTTCCAATTCCGGAATAGAGAAGCTTGCCACATCTTAGCATATTCGTGGTGTCGAATCGCCGCAGCCCACAGAGAGTGATACTGTTTTCACCGCCCATAAAAGTTTCCTGGACGATCCAGATTCGATTCCAGTATGGCCTCGATAAGAGGCTTGCGACTCGCAGCGCCGCATCTGTATGAACATTGTTGAAGAATTCAACACTCATTTGTGTTACGCCACTTCGACTGTTGATCGCTCGACCTATTGCATCCATGAACTCAAGAGCATCGCCGCTTTGATCATTCTCTTCACCAAGCCATTAAATAACTCGTTCAGCTTTCTGGTATATTTCACCCATACGCTTGACTTCGAAGGCTTTCTCTTCAGGATCAGTTTGATTGATACATAAGGCATCAGCCCAGATCCTCATTCCATTGTGAACTTCTGGAATGTCTCTGGCAGCTCGCAATGCCTTCTCTAGGTTCGCGCCAATCTGGACGACCTTTCCATCTAAAATTATTTTTTTCGTCTCAAACAACAGTTTGTCCTTGCCACCAAATATGTTTTCGGGGAGACTAGAGTTGTTCAAGGGTTTTATGAGTTCCCCAATCGATAGACCTGAAGAAGGAATGAGCTTTTTGATATCTTTATGCCGACCATTAGCAAAAGAGGATACTCCTTGTGGTTGTTCCAGAAATATGAGAGCGCAAAGTAACCGGAGTATTGTATCTCCAGATGATGTTCATCTCCGCTCAATGGAGCCCAAATCCAACTTCGAAGCCAATTTTCGAAGCTCACGTCGCCAGTTTTCAAGCTTGGAGGCAACTAGCTTTTCATCCGATCTCTTGATACTTGATACATACGCTCAAGGATCTCCACCTTGGTTTTCGGGATCTCATATTGAGTGTCCTTGTTGATATTGACCTCCCGTTTGAGTGCTCGCCTGATTGCTTCCATGGCTGTCATTTGATCAGTCTCTGAATCAGTCCACTCAGGTAGGTCTGCACCATTTGGAGAAGCCAGAAAATTCAAGATATTGTCCATAGCAATTTTCTTCCCCATATCCTTCGCATAGAGCTCGTCCATCGGCTCATATTGAAGCTCGCATCGAATGATGCCAGACGAGAACTGCAAAGGCTCCGTGGATGGGACCTCAGAGGTTTCAGGCGGGTAGATCTTCAAAGGGCGAACTTCATTCTGAGATCGGTCGAGTTGTCGATAACTTATCTGTGAATTAGCCATTGCAATGGGATTCTGCTGTTGTCATTAAGTAGTAAACAAACGTTTTTTTGAGTATGTTTGAATTGAGTAGCTAGGAGGGACAGCGCGAATTACAAAGATTTGGACTGGATGATGAGCCAGGGTGAAAGAACGAAATGAGAGAGATTGAGCTATGAAGAGTTCTATTGTGTTTAGAAAAGAGGAGTTTGAAGTGTCTCAAGGTGAGTGCACAGCCACCACTGTGGCGCTCTAGGTCGTCATTCCAACCAAAATCCGTGAACTTGCAGCTCAGCCTTTCTTTACCACACAAGAATCATGAATGCCACATCCCGACTGGTCACAGGTTATTCTAAGACACGTCTCATCAAAGATATCCTCTGATAGTCCCTAATATTTAATACAAAAGTCCATACCTTCTGAGATTGGCTCTATTTCACTTTTTCATGCACACAATTTTCCATCTGATATCTCGCATAGAGATTACACAGGATCCTGATAGGCTTTGTTTCACAACTGCTACGCGCTTCCAAAACATAACAAATAAATTCGCTACTTTTTTGCCAAGATAATGAGAGCCTGCCACAGCCTGATAGAATTTCAACACATCACAGAGGCCGAACGCCAAAGTGGGCTGAGTATCGTGTTGGCGGGTTTATAAGAGTCCCTCCCAGAACCATTTCAGCAGAAATATACAACAATTTTCAACAAATCTGAATGCTAAATATCTTCAGAGCGTATATGCCTTTCGGGCGCAAAGCTATGAGTTCCTCTCGGACAGAGAAACCCCCTAAAACTGAGGAACATGTTCCTCCGACGTTTCTCACGATTCCTCTGGAGATCCGTCGCGCTATATATGTATGCGCATTGTTCCTCAATCTCCCAATCCTTGAGCGTCTTTTAAGGCCGCAATTAGTACAAAAACTAATATACACTCAGTTACAAGTACTTGAGATCGGGCCATCATACGATGAGCATTATACCTCCATAACCCTTGTCAACCACCAAACCCGCAATGAAACACTACCAATATTTTGGAATTTCAAAGACCCGAAATGCATCAGAAGTCTGGATGGGCTGTTCGACTTCGTCGCAAAAGGCCCACTAGATCAGCTACAGATGGTTAAGGGGTTGAGCATGACCCTCGACATAGAAGACCTGGAAAAGACCGCCGAGATGATTCCTCTCAAGAAAGAAACACTCGACATTATCACGGAGTTACCGGTTAAGATCCTGTCACTGGGGAGTGAATCGAACAGCAAAAACTGGATGCATAGATACGGGGAGTTGCACAAGCAATATCTACCGAACAAGAAAGTAGAATATCGCTGGCCATCACGATTATTCTACGCGTTCGAGGATGCTGAAACCCTGAAACGAGCTGAAGCGGAACAGCTGGATATGCAGACGAAGACACTTCCTCCGATGGTCAAAATGCTTTCTCATTCTCTTCTTGCCTTATCCAACGTCCAAGAGGTAGATATCAACACTACCTCCAATACACGAAGCTCAAGAAACGGCAAATATCCCAACTGGGCACCCGAAATGCATCTGCTTCTCGAGATCCTCGCTGAAACCATGCCGAATATTCAAAAGCTCACATTTGAGCAGCTATCCCAAGCACACCTCATGCCCTTGACCATATTGCCCAGTTTCCACAACGTCAGAGTTCTGAAGATAGAAGTCTACACCAAAAGCATCCCGAGCACAGCCTTGAAATCACTTCTCTCTCTGAGATTCCTCGAGGATCTTACGCTCACTGTCAATAGAGTTGGGATGTATCATGACAAGAAGCATCGTATCAATGCTCGAATAAATGCAGACGTAATCGCTGGCCTCAGACCCCTCAAGCGTCTCGCCATCGAAGATGGAACAGACGATGTTCTTAACACCTCACCGAACTACAAATGGCTCTCCGTCGACATTGTCCAGGCCATTGCAGCGACACACTCTCAATCGCTCAAAGAGTTCAGTATCTACAGCAACTGGATGACGGGGATTACAAACCCTGCTGTTTTCGATGAGGTATTGAAAATGCTGCCAACGATGGAGAAGTTAGAGAAGGCGGATGTGTGCTTCAGGATTCCGGAGGGGTATCGAACGGAGGTCGGAGAGAACTTGTGTGGATATATGCCGGCAGGCGTGAGGGAGAACCATTGTCTGATTGAATGGAAGGATGAGGTGATAACGGGGTATTATGCTAAGTTCTTTTATGGGAGTTGAGTGTTTTTGGGAATCTCAGGAGTTAGGATAGGGCGTTTACTTTGCCATTACAATTAGAGGTGGGAAGAGCTGCCAGGGTTTTTCTTTTAGTCAATGCTTTTTAATTGAAGAACTGCTATTTTGTTCTCTGACTACTTCTTAAATTTGTTCATTCATCCCCTGGAACGAGATAACCATCAAGGCAACTGTGCTCAATCTCTTCAGTGCTCACCATAACTTTCAGTGCCTCGTCGTGGAGGGAAAGCAAACTCATCAGCCAAACTAGCATGACGAGCTCGAATCCACTTCTCCTCGTACTTGAGATATTTGAAAGCTGGACTTCGTGGAGCGCTGGTTCCTTGAGGGATCGTAATATGTTCAAACAGCGAATGCTTCGATCCGTTCTCATCGGCCCAGTAAATTCCCAACACAATGATGTTGTGTCTCATGTGCCTTTTGACGCTGAATTCCAGTTTTTCGTTTATGATCATTCGCTCGTATGCGGCTTTTTCGTCCTGGCTTAAGGTCTTTGGGAAGTTCCTTGTCGCTTTTTCTTTAAGCAAGTCGTCGTAGAGTTGATAAGTGGATTTCTCTAGTTCGTAGTACCATTCGCCCAAATGCTCATAGTTTTCCTGTCCGTATTCTTCTGCATCCGCTGATCTATCCTTCAACCTGTCAATAATTTGGTAAAAGGCGTTGACAGCGTCTTTAAGACCCGTTTCAAAATTTGAAAGCGTCTCACTTGTTTCGGATTCTGGCGGTGGCCAAGCCCGCAATGCTTCTACAAGTTCGCCTCGTATGTATTGGTGGACCGGGGCGAGGCGTATTGCAATTGAACTGTCTAGCGATTCGATAGAAGGTATGTCGAATGCGCTTGTTAGGTATTCGAATTCCATTGGATTTGGTTGTGGAGAAGACAGGACGTCCTTGATGGTTTGGGCCATTCGCTTGATAGCTTCGGCTATGGTAAAGGGGGTGGTGGTTTGTGAAGAAGACATGTTTGTTGATTGTTGGATGTCTCTGAGAACAGTTGAAGTCCTTTGATTCATGAATCGGAAGCTTATATACGTACGATAGACTGTGAATCAGGGTTGCTTTCCCCAAGAGCTTATGAATAATATTGTGAACATCTTGACCGCTTTCGCTTCGATCAATCCCTGAAGCACTCTCCCCGAGTCAAGACTGCTTCAAAAATTCGAATTGAATCTCTACTTGTCGAGCTTAAATATGATTCAAGTCCAAATGAGATCATCCCATTGCAAGCGGAGATGTAAGGAATAAAGTAGCGTAAATTCTGATAGAATCTCTATTGTCCTCATGTGAAATGTCTCGACTAGGAATATATACATGAAAAATTGACAAGAAGAAGTTGTGCTTTTAGTAGTGCACTACACTGTGCCTCTGGATTTACATCAGGAAGTATTTATTCAGAAACAAAACTCAATGCCTTTCACAGACGGCCTCTAAGGAAAGGGCACCAACTACTAACATCTACAATCCGAAGTCCAATTTCAGTCAGAGAATTAGCGGAAAAGTAAACATCAATTCTATACTATTATGCTAATCCATACAAACCCCTCATCGGTATCCTCCAAGCCATGGAACCAAAACTCGTCCCTACCCCTGCTCAATCTCCCATCCGCCATAACACGTACCCACTTTCCCTCTTCTCCTAACCACAAGAATTGACCATCAAGGGAGTAAAGATCCATCAGCTCATTTATTTCTACCGGAATGTCAATATCAACTCCCCACAAGAAAGGATCAATCGTTTCTCCTCAGGATCACACTTGATTTTGAAGCTCATCATGATTGGTGTGGGGCTAGATCATGTATTTACACCATGTCTAGTATTATTTGTAGTATCGGGATATGGGGGACCGATATCAAGAGTAGGAGAAGTAATATTCGTTGAACGAACGATTGATTCCTCATCAGAAGTAAGACTCGCCATGAACTTCTTCTCCGCAGCTTCGAGAATGAGATCACTATAGACGTGTTTCAAGATGATTCCGATGTCGACGAATAATTTTCTGAGGCTTATAAAATGGTGCCTTGTTGGATTTTCGAGAAGATGCTCATTGAGTTGACAGAACGTATGAATTAGTAACCGCTATCCCGGTACTCTAAATTTGGTCTAAACCTCGGAGTCGGCGCCGAATACGTGTTCAAGGGAGTTCATCTGTCTCCAAATTGCGTCGTGGGTGGGGACGAGGACCTTGGTGGCTTCGGCTAGATGCTCGCCTCTAGGGGCGAGGATTGCGGGTTATTAAGGACTTGATTGCAAGAGGGTTTGTGCTCTTGTATTAATTTCTTGTATGGTAACCATCGCCATCAGGAGGAAGCGGTCGATTATTTCGTCTTGTGTGAATGTGGTTGGGATTTTTGTTGGCGATGGTGGTGGGGAGACTGCTGGCCGTGTCATGTTGGCGGAAAGGTTGAGGACTTCTTCAATAAGCGCATCGCCGAAGATTGACTGAGTAGACATGGTGATAGGTTGTCAAGAGTAACTTGGATTTTCGTTGAATGTTTCCTGGTGCTAAATTTCGAAGTGTGTCATCCGAAGTAGGAGAGATAACGGGAATCGGTGCCCTGATGGAGAATCGTGAAGATTTTAGAGGGTAGATTACCAAAGAGATTATTCTCAAAAAACTGATTGGGGAGCTTTGGTGTAGGTCTTGGTGTTGTGGTGGTGGAAGAAGGCCAGCAAGGCTTCTTCAATAAGTTGTCTTGCCAATCCGACCTGCACCTAAGCGAATCTCGGAAACCCGCGCCATATCGTGAGAATGTGTAGAACTATGCTAGAGCCTTGCTACTACTCATGCTATAACGCCTTAAGTCTGAGGCCGAAAGCAAATTGAATATATCCGATGGATAGGAGCACCTGCCGGCAGACGATATTGACATATCAAAAATTTCTAACAACTTGGTTTGACTAATTAGGGACCAAACTACTTGATTATTTTAAGGTATTTTGCTTTGATCTAAGTATATTGGTGTGGGAAACGCACCACATCTTATGAGAAATTCCCAGTGTGGGTCAAGTATGGGCTGGAATTTGGTTTTGAGTTTTTTCTACTAATGTCTGCGCCGCGACTCAATTCCAGCACCGCTCCGGCAAGAACGTTGAGAATACCAAAGGGGCAAACGAAGTCAATTTGACCGAACCTCAAATGCGCAAAGTTTCTGACCCCAATAGATGTTCTTGAAGATATAGTGTTCAATGTTTGCTAGTTTGTATTGAAAATGCAGGATCACATCTGATTATCACTTGTGACAATTGATACTTGGAAGAGCTTCCCACGTGCTTATGCTGAGGTAATTGAATAGAATCATGGGCAGGAGTGATGGCGGAGAAACTGGGGTAACATGATAGATGAGGGTTTGTTGTTGAGAAAGCAAACGAAAAGAAATGGAAATTGCCACTTCGCAGAAGAGAAGGCGCAGCAAATTACCCACGACGATACAGCAACACGATATCTTCAAGAAGGAATGCTTGAATGAAGCGCAGCAATTTCCGTACCATTAACAATACGCCAACGCCATAATGGTATATTCCGCTCCAAGCCATCTATGTCATAAAACCATGCCTGCGGGTGCCCCAAAGCCTTCTATATGCCCCGTGTGAATGGAATGATCGCGAGGTACTCCTGCTTCGTTTCAAGTGTACATGTATGAAAAGGTCGTGTAAAGTTTCCCGATAGTCCCCGTATATGCCTGCCCAAATGACTTCCAAATTGCTCCTTCCCGAGGTCCTTCCGTAAGTCTTGTTGTTGCTCCTTCCCGCCTTGGTCAAACCAATGGCATTGCTATCACAAACGCCTCTAATCTGCCGTCTCGTTCATCCTCATTTCTTTCACCACAAAACATAATTTTCTCCTCTTACAGTCCAATGCCACGAAGTACAACGCCGTCCACACCTTCCACCAGACTCCTTGATACCTTCAGCGCAGAATTGGCGACCTCGATTCTTCCAACAACAAAACCAACGAATCTCTGCATTTCAACGCGCTGGCTTCCTGTCCTCACCCATCTCGCTTTCCAGCATTTACGAGTGATTGCATCGATGATACACTCGTTCAATATCCTCTGCAGTTCGAGGTCTTTCGCTAATGTCTTCAGCAGTTCCTCCAAATTGCCTGTTGCAACCTCGAATTTCCCCCCTTTCGTCGGCAAGGTCTTACATTCAGGCATCGACTTCGAATTTCCTTTTAATATGGATGGCGGCGGAGGAGTAGATCCTAATTCGACCTGCACAGTTCGCAAGCTCGCAAGTCCTCGTCGTACAAGCGCATTTTTCCTCGAAAAGACCCGTCCCAACTCCTCCCGCACCTCATCGATTTCGCCCACAAGACCGCGCTTCCACTCTACGTTCAGGCGCTTCGATTCGCGAATAGTGTTCTCCTTTACAGCAAACAGCCACAAAATATTCTGCGAGAAACCTTCGTGCGCTTTCCCCATTTTTAACAGCTCCTGCTCCAACTTCGCCAACAAAGTCTTCAACTTTTCGAGCTCGGGTGGGGAAAGTAAGATTGTTTGGTTCTGCGGCTGTTCTAACTGCTGCGATCTTTTCGTCTTGCTATTCGATCTTGACGCTGCGGAAAATTGAGAATGGCACAACAGATCCTCGAGCGAAGACGAAATACTCGAGAAACTCGAATCGTGCTTCTCATGCCTCGACTTCTCATCTTCTTTTCCCAGATTCCGCAATCTCAACTCTCGCGGCGGCTGCACGATTACCACACCATTCTTGTCTTTCTCCCTCAGAACCTGTCTTCCCTCTTTCCCATTTCCAGCCTCTTCACGAATTGACTTCGAAATCGAAGAAAGCTTGCGAGCAAAGAGAGCTCGACCGAAATCTTTGATGCTTTCTCTTTTCTTCCTTTTCAGGATTGGAGTTGGCGTTGGGGCAGTAGCAGATCTGTCTGGCTTTGGAAATCCTCTTGGTGTTCCTGGAGAATGTGGAACCGATGACATCTTTGGTTCTGGATCACGGAATACTGATGTCCTTTTTGGGTTGGGTTTTCGCAGCGAAGCATGCTCTAAGAATGGTGCCTGCTTCTCAATTCCCGCTTTCTCCACATCTCGTCCTACTTTCGAGCTCGCTAAAGACAGGAAGTCCACAGGTCTTCTGTTCGACGTCTTATTGTCACCATTTGTCGTGCTCGAAAGGAAATCTAGAGGAAGGGACTTTCTGTTCTCCTTTTTCTTGCTGGGCGATGGGAAGGGTGAGGTCTCCCGCTTGTTGTTGCTTGCCTCCTTAGAGGAGGTGCCGTCCAGGAGCGAGACCGATAGTCCTGTGATTTGAGGGAGGGTAAGGAGAGTAGAGAGGGAATGGCGTTTTGACTTGGTGGCGGTTGAGGTAGGCATTTTATGTTTTTTCCTTCGACCGTTCCTATATCAGGAGCTTCGGCGACCAGATTGCTAACAAAATGTTGTGAAGTGTACCCCGAATATCCGCTCGGGGTGGTGAAATGAGGTGGAGAGCTTAAAGATAGTGTCCGAGCCAAATGACGGTCGCGATAAGTCTTCCTTCCTGTTGCTCAAGTCCATTCCCAACCTTAACAATCACTGCAGACTCCAGGCTGATAAACCGTGGAACAGAACTTCTTTCGTGTATCAAAAGTTCAAATGTCGAAGAAAACTCGTGAATCGTAATTTGTGTAGCGTCGTGATTGTCCTCCTGATATCTGAACTCTCCCCAAACTCCCAAACGTCCTTATACCTCACCAATGAGAAAAACACCAGCAAACAAGCCTTCCCAAGCCAAACTGCCAATTCGAACTTTAGAAATATATCTCGAGGGGTTGGTCGATTTCGTGTGTCGTGGTCTTTGAATCGTGGCCCCGCAGCGTCGATCACCTCAGCAGATGCGCTGTCAATTGCTCATTCCTTCACCAAAAGATTTCTCCACTGAAAGATGCCTCCAAATCCCCAGACAATCCCCAAGGAATTTTTTCTGGATGCAAGAAATAAAAATCTCGAAGGGAAGATGATCTTCAAGTCTCCAAATAAAATTTGGGTTTGGGATAGGTTCCGGGCGTCAGGTAGGATGTGGCGGATCCATGCAGCTCATGCATGCGGCTGGCATTGCCAATGCATGATCAAACGAGTTTGAGACAAACCAAGGACCTTGCATCGTACAGGCTTATCCTTGGGTGTAGGGGTGGTGGTGAGCTAATGCGGGAAGATAGGGAATGATTGATTGGGTTGCTCGGGGCGGAAATGGCGGTGGAAAGTTTGCGATAAGGTGTATAAAAAGAACGAGTTTGGAACTGGAGATTGACGAGGTAGTAGGTTTGGGGGAGAGCAGAAAGTTTGACTGGAACCATCCCAACTTGTCATTTGAGGCAATTGTTGAAATGAGTTTGGGAATGCAGGAGCTGCATACTGAAAACGGATGATAGGCAATTGATGCCAGCTGGAATAGTCATAAGAGCTGACTTATTGAGGGGGCGAAAACCTTCATTGGGCTCGAGAAGCTGCACCGTGGCCAACAAAACCTCGATTTTGGGTGAAAATATGCGATGCATGAATTCAGTGAAGAGGTGGAAAAGAAAGGATGGACGAATGAAATTGTGGCGAGTATGAAATTTCGACAATCCTCGAATCGACGACGCCATTGCGGGCCAGCGATTAAAAATTGATCACACTTTCGAGTTGCCGCAATCCAGCTAACAATCGAGACAAGTAACGAATGCATGAACGAGGAAATTCGTCGAGTGCTAAAGACTCCTGGTGGGGAAGAAGACGAAAAAGTAACAGAGGTAACAAAGAAAGCAGGTAATGCTTGTCGATGAGGTATCGCATCTGTCACTGGACAGAAATGACTCGTCGCCCTCAAATTGTCGAATCAGGACACGATCGCAAAACTATGCATAACTGACAAAAAACAGAAAATCACAAAAAACCCGAAGAAGTAAGGCCGGAAAGAAAGTATCTAAAGAGACAGACCTCAATAAATGAGGAAGAAGAATAAGAAAAGAGGAGAAAATACGATGGATTTTGACGATATGAGATCTAAAAAGCAGATATCCTTCCCCGATCCAGATCCATCCGTCTACGTATATTTCTTCTCCATCCAATATTCAATATCCAGCCCATTTCCTCCGCCCCAACCTATATTTCCAGCCAAAATCAAATCCTCCTCCCAGTTCCATATCCTTCCCAACCTGGCCCATTATCATATTCGCATTCCCATTCTAGTCCAAGCTTCATTTGTCCTGGTTGCTTGTAAGAGGGAAGTAGAGAGCCGCGCCAGACCCTTTACTCGTCGTCTTCTTCATCAGCAGCAACAGCTTCATCCACCTCCTCCAGCTCACTCTCCCGTGGGGCCTTTCCGACTTTTGGCTGCTTCACCTTTGTAGCTGGTCCGGACGTGCCGTTCTCTTCATCAGCGCTATCTCCTTCGTCGGATAGACCGTCGTCTTGAGGACCGGGGGGAGCGACTTCATCTTCGTCGTTCTCGGGGACTGGGTCGGCGGAGACGGGACCGGTTTTGCGCTTTTTGGTTGCGGGCTGCTCTTCTTTTGAGGCGGGGGTGGGTTTGGATTTCTTGGGTGGGGGAGGAGCTGGAGGGGAGGGTTGTTAGTTGTGCATTTTGATGAGTGAGGAGCAATTGAGAGGCTGAGGCTGTGAAAAGGGAGTGAGGCTATGGCGCGCTTGCGAATTGGACACCTGTGAGGAGGTGGTGAAAGTGCAATTGCAGTCACAACCCCTCTCCCCTCTCCCCATGAACAAGCATAAACCCAAAAAATCCCGCATACAAAGAATCCTCCTCAAATCGCAACGTAGTCACAAAAGCACATACCTTCCTCATCCTCATCGTCTTCCTCGTCTTCTTCCTCTTCTTCATCATCGCTCCCGTCGTCTGCTCCTAGTTCTTCGGGTTCGGAGTCTTCGTATCTGGGGGGTTGGGTGTTAGCTTGTGTTGGTGGGAAGGGGGAAGGGAGAGGGTAATGATATCATTTCCTCAGGTCGGTTTTGGTGATGCGCCGACGAGGCTACATGAGCGTAATTGAGAAATGAGGAATGCGACGAAGGATAGAGCTTCACTTGAAGCCTTATGCCTGCCAATTGAGCCGTTGCATTGTCGCACTCGATGCGCTCAAGAAGGCTGTGATGCGATGTTGGAAATCCGGACATAAGAGAAGCACGTACTCTTCCTCCTCCTCACTCTCATCACTCGGGAGCGCGACGAGCTCCTCGTCATTCTTGCGCTTTCTTGTTGCCATTTTGAAATCCTTGGTATATTTCAATTGATTGTGGTGTGTACAGAAAAGGGGACGGTGTTGGATGGGGAAGTGCTGGATGGAGGTTGCAGTCGGGAAAGCGAGTGGAGGATGGGCGAGCTGAAGCTCGAGAGGGGGGATGAGCTCACCACCCGTCGGTGTCCATAGGTTCGCTGATGCACTTGGTCCAGCTTCCGACGGCGCAGCTGTAGGGCGGGGAGAGGGAAGCGAGGGAGCTCGGACCTGGATGAGGCCGGGGTGGAGAAGCTCCTGCGTCACTGTCTAACGGGATTTGGATAAAAGGCTGCAGGGGTGGAGTGCTGATACTAAAGTTGGACTTTGGGCGTTGATTGGTAGAGGGGCGGGGCACGTGTTTTTAAATGAAAACAGAGAGGCTGCAAGTAGAGGTTGAGGGAATGAATAATGAGGAGTGATGAAGGGGGTGATGAAGGGGGGTGATGATAGGGGAGGGTAATTGTGGGGTAATTGTATCTTACACTTAAGAAGTTTGAGGGTTTGCTCCTTCAAAGAAAGTGATGTTGAGTAAAGGTATATAGATGACTTTGAAGTAAAGTAGCAAAAGTAGCCAGGAGATAGAGTAAAAGGGAGAAAAGCAATTGCTTCTGGGGAAGTACAGTCCCGGTGAAGAATTAATTAGTAGTCTATTGAATCTCAGTCTAATCCCGAGGTGCAAGAACTCCCCAACAACGCATTGGGTATTTTTCCAGACCACACTCCAGAAATCGCATATGGTACAAATCCTCATCGTACATTCCCATGATAGCCCCATCTCAGAACCCTCGAGACAACGCTCAACGCCACAGTCACCATTTTAGTTCCAGTCTTCCATATCCTCCTCTCCTGGGAAAGATTCATCGTCGATATCAGGTGGTCCATCATCATTGAATCCAGCATCGTAACTCTCGTCATCGGGAAAGTCTTCTTCTTCATCCATGTGGTGGTCATTCGTATCGTCCTCCTCAACTTGTGGTTCAGGTTGTCGCTGAGTTGGCTGAGCAACAGGCTCAGGACTAACGTAATCTCCCTCCGCATCCGAGATATCCTCCTCGTTAAGTGGTGCATCGTCTATCGAAGTATCCATGATAATCGGAACAGGAGTAGCTGCCCTACTGCTTCCAGCAACTGATCCCGCACGAGAAGATTCCGAACCCAAACCAGTCTCACTGCTAGCACGGCTTGTCATTCTGCTAGTAGCAGCACTTCCAAGCGCACTCGATGTACCAAGATCGTCCACTAAGTTGCTGATAGCATCGTAATTAATCTTCTTGGAGAATTTTCGTAGCTTCATTGTTGCGGCGATGGCTGCACCAGGTGAAGAGGCAGGCTCCGTTTGTCCTTCTCCAATACGAGGTTTGCGCTTTCTGTTTCTTTTGGCCTTGGGTGGACCCCTCTCTTCTAATTTCTTCTTGTATGCCTTGATTTGTTGATTGCGAAGCCAGACTTTGTTCTCGTTGACCCAAATCTGTTCGCGGATAGCGGCTTGGTCTGGCGAAAGAATTGAATCTCTGACATCAGGATCGTTTTCGAATTCGTCCTCGCCAATGTTGACGTCCATGTTGATAGCTTTGGTGCGGTCTGCAACTCGTAGCATGTGTTCTGCGGCACGTTGTTGAGCTCTGGCGTAAGAAATAGCATGATCGACCGTGGTTGGATCAGCGATCATCTCTGAGATTTGTGATGACAACTCTTGCTCTGCGGACTCCCATTCTTGTGGAACTACAACTTGTCTCTGTGGTGGGCGACCTTTCGGGTTTGGTTTTGATGGCGAAGTGGTGCTTGACTCCTCGGTAGCGTCTGTAATTGGCTCCACCTCTCCTGTTGGAGGTCTGCGACCACCAAAAGCCTCGATCAACTTTTCCATAGAGGTATTGGTCTTGTCTGCAAGAGCAAAATCAACCAAATCGGGGTCGATGAGACTCGCTGGCATGTCCATAGTTGGGGTGATCTCTTCAGGGTCTTCAGGATCCTCTGTTTGAGTACCCTCAGCTTCGGAGGCCTGTGTCTGGGCTGGTGTTGGTGGAATCGCAAAACCATCAGCATCGCGTCGAAGCTCGACCGTAGGAATAGGCTCGCTAGTTGCAGCACTCGTCTTTTGTCGTTTACTCGGCCCATTGTCGGCAATCTGCTCAGCGTTCTGTTCATTATTCTCATCTTCCATAATATCAACTCCATCATGTCCTCGGCGGCGACGTCTTCTCTTCTTGTTCTTTTGAAATTCCTCAGTCTGCTCATAAAATGAAGGTGGATCTTGCGCGGTTTCCAAGAACTCGTTGTTAATGAATTCTTCGATGGTAAGAGCGCTACTAGGCGTATACTTGAATTCCTCGAGACGCTTTTGGATTGTGTGTGTTGTGACTTTGACAATGTAGACGACTTCAGTGACCGTGCGGCGGTAATTGTTCATACGAGCTGCCAAAATCAAGCAAGCTCCACAAACGCCCGAAGGTCGTCTACCAACAGTTATCCAATCTTTACCCATACGCTGGACCATTCTGACAGCATCCTCAGCAACCTTATCAGTATCATCACCAAAGTCGAGTTTTGAGGCAAATCTCCAGATCAGATCTTCGCAGATAACAGGGCGCAGGCCCTCCCTAGCAAAATGAACTGTCTTGTGAAGTGCCTTAAATGTGCGACCAAGTTTGAATACATTGACCTGGGAAAGTAAGTAAGTGCAAATTATAGGATGAGGGGGTTCTTACGCTAATCTTATCAGCGAAATCAATAAGCATGACTCCGCATTGTTTTTGCTGTCGAGCAGCACTATATAAGGCTACGGCGCAAACCACGTCCATACGGCGGCCTTGAATGAAATTATTGATGGCTGCTATCTTGAGGATTTGGGTAGCTTGGTCGACACAAGTTTGATTAAGCCGAAGGAAGGCGGCCATAGAGACAATGTGTTTTTTCCCTAGAGATAGTCAGCAAGTCAACAATCATTTATATACGAAGAGTATCCTACCTTCACGGACGGTTTGTTCTCTAGTGTTGGAGTCGCCACCCGCCCTACGGAAAGCTGGCCCAATGCTCCTGGCTGTTCCTTGGTCCGCACCCAAAAAGCTTCCTTGTACAACAGCAGCACCACTGCTACTCTCGCCAAATTGGACTTCGGCAACAATATTAGATTCTTCGATAATCTGACCACAACCTTTACAAATTCCATCTTCGATTGGGCCTGGGCAGGTTGCATCCCCGCAAGTCAGAGCCTTCTTCCTAGCAGCATGACTGGCAAGATTTCGCTGGATATGATCTTGGACCTCTTTCTGACTAAAAACAGTGGTAGCATTGATCTCTCGCTTGTTCCGGAGAGGATTCGGTTTCCGAGGGGGTTGGATGGGTTTGGGCGGCATCGTGGCTTTGGTACCCCGCTACCCCGCGATGACTCGAAGATCCAAGTACCCAGGAGGTAGGTACAATACAGCGCAAGCAAGAGCTGTCAATATGCAGCGCAGCCGTGGCGCGAATGCTGGTTGGTGGGTGTGGTTGTGATAGTGGGGTTGCGGCTCCGGGTGTGGTGTTGTGGTTGAAAAAGCAGAAAGTTGAGAAAAGTTGGCCGATATGGTGCAAGGTGAACAAGCTCAAGAGCTATTTTTGAAATTTTTGTGGGCGGAGCCAAGTGGCGACGCTAGTTGAAACAATGGCCGATAATGCCATTCAGGACAAACCAACAATTCAATTTTTAATTCACCTTGCGAGCGCGAAGAATCCAGACGAAATTGAATCTAATCACGAAGCAAAGTAGTTTGTTTACATAACTTTGCTATTTGAAGTTATATTTTCAAAATTTGGGCCATGCAGTTCGGGTAAACTCTCTGTCAATGCCGACACGTGATCCAGGTGCTACTCTAAAGAATATCTCCCATCTGTAGCCATGATCCTAGACAAAAGAATTGTATCTGTGGGTATGTAATTCCAATGGAGGTAAGGGGGAAAATATTTGGAATTAGAAGAGAGAATTATTGAAGTTGCCCCTCTCCAAAAATTCAAACTCGCATTGCTATATTGGTGTTCTCGTCTCGCCGTACAAGCCAGTCCGTGCGCCGAAGGCGGAAGCTGCAGGCAGAATACTGGCAGATGTTTTTTTCCCATGCCTCGCCCGAAGTTGTTGTTCTTGTTGACCGCCGTCTCGCGCGATAAACAAAATTCCTCCCTCCTTCTCTCCGCAACATAGACTTTCGTCCTTCTACATAGTCTCTCCTTTACAGTACTCCCTCCACAAATCGCAATTATGGCGGACGACAAGATGAAGGGAATGGACCATTCCGAAGTCCATTATTTCAACAGGTAAGGCTCTTTATCAAGTCTTCAGAAATGCAAATATACTGATCGCATATAGTTATAACCACCATGGTATGTTCTACGAATATCTGCGACCACGATATATATGCTAATGAGTAGAAAAGGCATCCACGAAGAAATGTTGGTGTGTACCTGCAAATCTGCTTCCCTTCTCTTCCGAGGCCATAACTAACTTAAGCAGAAAGATGAGGTCCGAACGCGTTCATACATGAATGCCATTGTGCAAAACAAGCACCTCTTCAAAGACAAGATCGTTCTCGATGTCGGCTGCGGGACTTCCATCCTCTCCATGTACGCCTTCTATGCCCAAACACCGAACAAAAGCTGATGGAAATAGGTTCGCGGTCAAGGCTGGCGCAAAACACGTAATTGGTGTTGACATGTCGACCATTATCGAGAAGGCAAAGGAGATCGTCGAGGTCAATGGCATGTCAGACAAGATCACTCTCCTACAAGGCAAGATGGAGGAAGTCGTGTTACCATTCCCAAAAGTGGATATCATAATCTCGGAGTGGATGGGATATTTCTTGCTCTACGAGTCCATGCTTGACACCGTGCTTTACGCCCGTGACAAGTACCTTGCGCCCAATGGCTTGATCTTCCCGGATAAGGCTACGATTTTCATGGCTGGTATTGAGGATGGAGAGTACAAAGATGAGAAGATTGGCTGTATGTTTTCTCTCCTCCTGCCTTCTCTGCAGCTTGCTAATAAAATTAGTCTGGGACAACGTCTACGGCTTCGACTACTCCCCCCTCAAACACACCGCCCTCACCGAACCCCTCGTCGACACTGTCGAAATCAAAGCAGTAGTCACAGACCCCACCGCAGTCCTAACCCTCGACCTCTACACCTGCACCACCGCTGACCTCGCCTTCTCCTCCCCTTTCACCCTCGACGTCCGCCGCGACGACTTCGTCCACGCCCTCATCGCTTGGTTCGATATCGATTTCACAGCTTGCCATAAGCCGATTCGCTTCAGCACGGGACCTCACACGAAATACACGCATTGGAAGCAGACTGTTTTCTACCTCCGTGAAGTCCTTACCGTACAACAGGGAGAGCAGATCAGAGGTGTATTAGAAAACAAACCAAACGAGAAGAACAAGCGTGATTTGGACGTAAAGATCTCCTACCAGTTAACTACAGACGACCCAACAAGACAAGCACAAGGGAGCTGCGAGTATAAGATGTGCTAGTTGTTGTGATGTGGAGGAGTTGGGGGATGGGGGTGGAAGGGTTCTTTCGCGGCTGAGAGCGCAGACCCTGGATTTCCTTGTATTTGATGAGATGACATGACCGGACTGTTATGTGACGGCCGATGGCAAATGGGACTGGACTATATGGCGTTGATTGGGCATAGCGAGATGGCGGGTGCCTGCTAAATTTTCCGCATGTGCTTACAAGTTCTGTGGCATAAATGCGTGAGATCCTGAGATGAGATAAGCCGGGGATAATATACAAGACCTTCTCCTTCATTCGATTTTTCGCCAGTGATTGCTCTTCTCTTGTTCTGTTTTTTTCACAGCTGTGTGCACTCACACGCCCACACCTTTCCATGGCGCTAACATATGGACTAAACCTTCACTTCAAAAGATACCGTGCCAAAGGAGCAAACTTCATACAAGAGGACTTTACATAAGCTGCCTCATCAGAGTCGGATGTCGAATTGAAATTATATAGTGTGTTTTTAACGTTAGGTGTCTATTACCACTTATACCTTCAATTTTAAACCTTTGAATTGAATGTCGACGTTTACTTTTGTTAGATGGCGTACTTAAATGAACGACAGCAGAAACAACTTAACAGTGACTGTGACATGACAGTAACAGACCAACTTCTTTGTTCAGGTCGTGAAGGTAAAATGCCAATCACCCTGAAATGAAACAAGATCACGCATTACCAGCAATCTCCTTATGAAACCTTCTAAGTTAAATAATTTAGCATCAATGCAAAGGCTATTAAACATGTATTCAAGCTCTTCCACCCAGCAGTGCTTATACAATTAATGAATATCATTTCTATTCATTTAGTACACAGGTAGAGGGTTTTAGTCTTCAGTAAAATACAGGATTCTATGACAAAAATTTATCAAGACGTATAACTTATTATGTATACTATGGTACAAAAAGATACTCCTGAGCTCGTGATTCTCCTCTAACGTTATAATCTTAATAAATGACTTTAAGAATATTTTGTTTCACTACTTCTATATAATGAAAGAGTGAGCTCTAGCATCACTCTTAGAGTTTTTCTATTGAATATCAGGTGATATGTGAGATTAATAATGTAATTGACAGCAAAATTAGCTGTGTCGGTAAGTTGTACTTGGCAACGACGTATGATTATAGATTTCTTTAGCTCTAACACACTTCTAAGGCATTAATCGAGCGGAAGGAGAACACAAAGATCCGAGCGCATGGAGGTCTTAGAGGTTTAAAAAGAATGAAATCAATGAAAAAACAATCTGTTCTAGTTAAAGTGTGAATTAACTGAGGCTGGCAATTTAGGATAACGTTGAATATTCCGCTCTTCTTCTGAATTGTTCCAAATAACAAGAAGTCTGTCAACCACACAAAGACCATTTCAACTTCAGAACTGTCGGCAAATACACATAGACGAGACTTGCATTACCATTTCCATACTTCACGAGTCGACAGAAAGAGTGAAGGCATAGCACAAACTGGTTGTAATCACAAAGTAGGTTTAAAAGGCGCTGGGGCTCCTCACCATCACCAAATCCCCCCCCCCCCAAAAACACAAGCTTTCTTTATTCGGACAGGATTACAGAACTTTCATTGATCTGCTCAGTGAAATCAAAACTTATCTTTTAAGGTCAAGATTCTTCTCTGAAGCCTCTAGAAAGATTCTTGAATGGTGTACGCGATCCGGGATGGATTTGTCTGCAAAAGAGTTTCCAGAAGATGATATCGTGTCTTCGACATCCCCTGAAGAGTCCACTATGGGTTTAGAAACAGAATACCTTCTGGAACTGCAGTCACTAGCTCGCTTGCCATTTGTAGTGAATAATTCCCGCTCAATTCATAGCTGCTTCGTTATCGCTCTGCTCCTATTGTCAAACGCGATGTTGTTCGGGCCTACTTCTGGTTCTATTACGAAGTATTGGTCGTGTCAAGGCTCATTTCCATCAGCCATGGTTGCCTTCCGAATGTTTGAAATATCCCCTAAAGAATTTAATTATGATTAACGTATCTTTAAACGACAGGACAAAAAAGGAATTTTTTGAGTTTCAAACCATTTATGGAGATCTTCCATAAGCCGAAGTTGACAACGCTTGGAATGATATGATCCCAGGTTAGTCTACGTAACGCTTTATCCTTTCAGCAGTCACTCACATTTGTAGCGGGAAGAGGATTCGGGGAATCAAAAACGGAAGCGCACTTCCTGACTAAACAGGTCTTGATCCATCTGTATCCGAGTAATATGCGATGATATCTGTGTTGGTTTTTATTTTTTTTTATTTTTTTTAGCACGTGTACCAAACGGCATCTAGGTAAAGGAAAAATTGGTATATGGCCAGAGAAGCTTATTTGGCTGTTTTTACCGGGAACCTTGACCAAATAAGCCATGTACACCAGCAACGTTGTTTGGATTACTTGAGACAGGCAACTCTTTGTACAAGTGAGACTTAATCACAAAGTATGAATGTCACCTGTCTATCGGAGAGCCTGGAAGGATACGATAGAAGGAGATGGCCGGGGGAGAAGACGAAAATGAAGTGCAGAATGAATGCAAGAGTGGAGAAGGGCCATAAGAGCAGGAGATACGCACAGAAGGAATGAGGACCAAAATAGTTTGGGAGAGTAACAGAGTGGGATGGACGCGCCCGATTGAGAAGTGGCATGGACGATTGGCTAGGAACCGAACGACAGCAGATATGAGCGCTTTCTAATTTCAAACTATCCGTATATCTCATCCACGGCTGTGGTTGCCTTTCATGACTCCTCTCGGTCTTTCTATTTTGTCTCGTTGCTCTTGACGAGTTCTCTGAGGGTGTTCGATTATGGTTGGATCTTGTTGCTCTGGGGCTGGTTTTAGAGAATGGATGCTTAGGTTTGGGAGTCTTTATCACAACTTCCAAGCTGCTTCTCGTTGTTTAACAAGTCATCGAGTTGTTTCTCCTGCGCTTAAAACTAAACATCGGACAGCCTTACCGCTGAATCACTTTCAACCGCCCCCACAACTCGGGTTTTGTCATAGAATGAAATACCTTCATAGGTTTCATCTTGCCATCTAAGCCCCATACCTGATTCTTCTCTTCATACCCCTCTCTGTCAAGTTCGATATCGAAGTTCCATAACAAATGTGACAAAATGAGCCGCATCTCTAAGTAAGCTAGGTTTCTTCCAATGCACACTCTAGGTCCTGTACCAAATGGTAAAGAAGCATTCAGGTGGTCATTTGAAAACTTCTCATCGTCTCCTAACCAACGCTCAGGTCTAAACATATCCGGCTCGTGGAAGTTCAGGCGTGAACGTGTTGCTGCCCATGGTGAGACGGCGACTGTCTTCCCTGCCGGAACATAGTAGCCGTCAATAGTAGCGCCACCCGGAGGAACTATACGTTGCTGACTCGCTGCTGAGGGTGGGAAGAGACGTAACGCCTCATAGATAGTTGCTTCGAGGTACTGAAGTTTCCTAACTTTCTCCCACTTGATATCGTCGTCTGCCACGAAAGCCCCTCTAATTTCGCTAACTAGGCGGCTATATACATCTGGGTGTGTGCACACGAAGTACGTCCAGCCAGTAAGAGTAGTGGCCGTTGTATCAGTTCCCGCACTAATAAACAATGCCATGTTAAGGATGATTTCCATCTGGGAAAGTGATTTCTTCGATTCGTTATTGAGAATTTGGGACACAAAGTCGGCGTGATCTCGGTCCCCGTTTGCCAGGCGGCGGATTGTTTTCTCGCGTGAATTGTTTAAATGTATTTTTCTCCAATCAGCTGCTTTTGAGGGAACAAGAAGCATGCTCATGAGATACTCAAGCCATGTGCCTACACCGCATAGTCGGCGTATGCCCTGGGTCCATGTAGCTGCTATAAAGACATTGATAACAGACGTAGACCACTCTGTAGCTGATGCTTGGTCTAAACACCCAAAAGGCTCTGCAAAGCACAGATCACCCATTACATCGAATGCAATGTACGTGTCTATATATGCAATTAGTTCGGTTGTCGCAAAAGATAATGATTTGTTTAGGGCTTACACCAACTTGAGAAATCCACGGGTCGGTTCTCAGCTGCCATTTTCTTGAGAACTGCAACTAGCTTATGGACATGAAGTTGAAGTATACTTTCCTGCTGTAGTAACGCACTGTTCGTGAATATATAGCCTAATGCCCTGCGCTGGCGAGTGTGCTCTCCATTCAGAGCTAGACTTACGCCAGTCTGTCCATCTACACTTCCAACAGCTCCGAGGAAAATTGGACTCTTCTCCATATTTAGACCACCTTTCTATGAGATTGGTCAGCTCTGAAACCTTTAAGCTCGATCTTGACCTACCCGAAGACCGTAGATTTCCTCTCGGGCATCTACACTGACAAAACTCAGTTCCTCCGGAGAGACTCTCACGACTGGGCCATATTTTTCATGCAGCGACCTGTAGTATATGTGTTGATTTCCCCTTACTAAAGCTAAGGTAGCAGGCAGTTCTGACACGCTGTTGGTCCATGGGCCGGGAACTGAACGAAGTGGGTGGAAGAATCGTCTTTGAACAACCTGAACAAGGAATCTAACGACGAACTAGTGACAGTAAGCATAAGTTCTCATATATAAATGATTAACGCACGAGGAGTGTAAGCGTCGTGGCTACTGAAGCCGTAGAGAATTGGTTGATCATCATCACGGGTATTAGGCGAAGAAAATGTCTGAAATGTGCAAGTATTTTAAAAGAGTGAGTTTCTGTGCACTTCTGATTGATTTTTGGAATAAATTTTTTTTATATGCCAAGCTTGCAGATCGGGTTGTATTGGGATAAGGTATATCTAGGTAGGTAACGATCGCTTTGGGGGCTAGTTACCTATAGATTTTAAGGTATTACGAAGATTATTCTAATTCGGTAAAATGAGCAGCCACCTTTATTAGTATTTATCCTAATTAAGGTTAGTATTCACACTTGTCCATGTACGTTCTGCGGGCATTGCAATAATTAATGTGCTCAATATAGCTCGGGTTCCTTGTACTTCCTACTGTAAGGTACGGAGGACTGCAGGGACTAACCGCACAGGGGTCTACCTATCCGAGTACCCGGATGCCGCCCGCGGGATCACTCTTCAATTTCACTCTCGTTGCACCTTCTCTGCGCGGCACAAGTATAAGACCGTCCTATATATCTGGTGAGTGTCTCCCAGGAGACAAATATAGGAGATTTCGAACGATTTCACGCAGCATATCAGCACAGCATGGTCGATACCGAGGAATTAGCGAAAGGCTACACTTTTGTTAGTGATACCCAATACGATGCAGGGTTATTTCTTCTCAAAAGACTGGGAATTGTTCCAGGCATGCGCGTTCTCGATGTCGGCTGCGGACCTGGTAACCTCACGGCTCATATAGCGGAGGGCGTTAGGGAGAATGGAAGTGTCGTTGGCATTGATCCGAGTAAGGAGCGCATCGCCATTGCACTCGAGAAGGTCATACCGAATTTGTCGTTTTACGAGGGAAAAGCCGAAGACCTTTTGCGTTTCCCTTCAGCCAGCATCGATGTTGTGTTTATGAACTCCAC
The DNA here is from genome assembly GCA_020726485.1 of Halenospora varia. NCBI lineage: Eukaryota > Fungi > Ascomycota > Leotiomycetes > Helotiales > Solenopeziaceae > Halenospora > Halenospora varia. The sequence continues at coordinate 45,516 of JAHEWH010000037.1, read as the reverse complement.
TTTCCATTGGGTGGAGGACCAGCCTGCGGCACTCAAAGAATGTGCCCGCGTGCTGAAGCCCGGAGGCCGCCTCGGCATTTCAGGCGGATCTGGAGACTATGTCGCTGCACACGAAAAAATCAAGGCCGATGTTCTGTCAAGGGAGCGTTACCGGATCTATCCAGAAAAGAGCCCCCAAAGTTCCTTAAGCAGCGTGAGCTCGAAAGTCTCCTCGACAACGCTGGGTTTTCTAAGCGAGAAATTGTCATTAACACAATCATCAAGTCGGCTAAGGATGGAGAAGCGATGATCGAGTGGTTAGATACGAGTTCGTCTGGGAAGACGTATGGCGGTATTCCTCTGGATCTACGACCAAAGGCAAGGGAGGAAATGAAGGAGGAATGGGACAAGCTTACCACAGAGGAAGGAATTCGAATGGAAATGGAGCTATTGGTCACTGTGGCTATCAAGAATTGAGTGCTCTACCGGTTTTCTCCGGTGGATTAGATATCTTCAAAGAATCAACCGCACTCCCATGATTTCTTATCTTACAGCCCGGAGTCAACGAATTCTCTTCTCAAAAGAAAACCAAAAGGAAAAGAAAGAAAGAAAAAGAGGGGGGGGGAAAAGAGGCCCCTTGGTCCAATACCTGCAGTACATGCATTGCTTCTTGCTCTAGTCTTTCTCAAGCTTCTTATGATTCAGTACACTCTCGGTGAAGGAAGACTGACTGTATCTTAACCATAGTATTTCAGAAGCAGGTCTCCTGCTAGCCACGTGATAGGAACTGTAATGTTCGCAAGCAGAAGTTTGACGACCTGATTATCCGGTGCGGCAAGGGCTTTCTCGCGAGTTTCCTCTCCACCCCTTCGCATTAGATTCACCAGCCTCAGCTGCAGCTGAAGGGATTAGTACTTTTGTCGTTACCAGTACTTTTTAAGGTTAATCTAGCGATAATTGCGTCAAGGTTCATGGCTATGCAAATTAGTACAGCGCGCTGTGTAATGTTCCTGCGGCTCCATCCCAGGCACAATCCCACCTCGCATGTCGTGACGGAACAAGGACGCCTACCTGAGTTTGAAGTCCGAGCACATGACAACCGACTTCTTCACCGACTCACACTGTTAATCGTAAAAAGGTCACGAGTGAACTTTCTCAGTCTTACACACAGAAACCTAACCCTTTCATGCCCTGTTTTTCTTCTTGATTATGAAAAGGCTTCCTTTGCTGCCCAATACTTTTGGTCGTCGAGTCAAGGCAGATCATTGTTATCAGAACCCGGGGTGTGTCATTCCAATATGCCGCCTCCACCAGGCTCAGAACAGTCTTCATGGGAGTCCACGCCCACCATCTTTCAGCTGGTAGATATAGAGAGAGGACAGTTGGAAGTAGGAGCCAACATATACCCTGATGAAATCAAGGAGAAGAGAGAGGTCGCCGAGGAGAAGGAAGAAAGGGTTAACGCAAACACTCCTTCAACATCATCAAATTCGAAATACGAGGCCAATGGCGGCGCTGCGCCAGCCGAGCCTGGCTCTGAGCTCATAGTATGGTGGGATGAGCCAGAAGATCAAGATCCAGAGAATCCTATGAATTGGTCATCAACCAGAAAATGGGTTAATATTTTTGTTATTTCTGGAATTAGTTTCCTCGTGTGAGTGCAATATATACCAACTGATAGCCAACTCAAGAAATAACTTAGTCTCAATAGGCCCCTTGTGTCCTCGATGCTTGCACCAGGTGTTCAGCTTGTGATGGAAGAATTTAACACCAGCTCAACGACATTTGCGACATTTGTTGTATCGATTTTCGTGCTGGGTTTCGCTTCTGGACCATTGTTGCTCGCGCCACTAAGTGAGCTTTATGGTCGTGTAATCATCTACAACATAACAAATGTGCTATTTTTGTGTTTCACCATTCTGTGTGCCGTCTCACAGAACCAATCGATGCTCCTGGCTTTCCGCTTTTTATCAGGATTCGTAGGTGTAGCCACGATCACGATAGGCTCAGGAACTATAGCGGATATCATGCCACGAGAGAAGAGAGGCAAGGCTGTGTCAGTCTGGTCCGTGGGTACCATTCTTGGTCCAATGGTTGGCCCTATTATAGGTGGTTACGTGACTGAGGCCGCTGGTTGGAGATGGATGTTTTGGACCATCTCAATTGCTGTGAGTCGTCAGGAGAATAACTTACCAAGGAGAGGACACTATTCACTAACTATGACTAGATTGGTGTTGTAACCATCATTTCTTTGGCTGTACTGAGAGAAACCTACCCTGTTGTGTTGCTGGAGAGAAAGGCAGCTAGACTCAGAAAAGAAACAGGAAACCCCAATTACAGATCCAAGCTCGCTTCCGATCTCACTCCTAAGGAGCTCTTCAAACATAGTATCATTCGGCCTTTGAAGATGCTGATTTGCTATCCGATCGTCACTGTTATGTGCACTTACGTTGCCATCCTCTATGGTATACTCTATCTCCTCTTCGCGACATACTCCTTTGTTTTTAGAGAAGTTTACGGATTTTCAACATCTGCTGCTGGCCTTGTCTTTATTGCTGGTGGCGCTGGTACCTTGTTAGGACTTCTCTATGTTGGATATTTGAGCGACAGGACCCTCAAGAAGCGTGCAGCCGCGGGAAAGACAATCACACCTGAGGATCGTCTTCCTCTTATAATTACAATACCTGGATCTCTTGCATTTCCAATCGGCTTATTTGTTTACGGATGGAGTGTTGAAGAACATGCACACTGGATTATTCCCCAGATTGGAACCGCTATCACTGGATTCGGCTCAATTTTAATCTTCATAGGCATCCAAACTTACCTGGTTGATGCATTCGTAGAATATGCCGCTAGTGTAATTGGTGCCAATGCGGTGCTAAGAGGTACTGCTGGAGCGCTCATTCCGCTTGCTGGTCTGAACATGTATGATGCCCTTGGATGGGGTTGGGGAAACAGCTTGCTTGCTTTTATTGCACTTACATTTGCTCCCATGCCCTGGGTCTTTGGCTTGTATGGTGCCAAGATTCGAAATTTGAAGCACAGCCAGGTTAGATAATAAGCATTTGTGCGTCTTCTTGTTTTGTACTCTACTTTTTGAGTATCTTATGTAGCTTCAATTATAAAAATTTCTTTACCAGTCAAGTTTAGCATTTTAGAAAGAGGTAAAACAAAAGACCTTTTTTTAAAAAAGTTTTATTGAACTTTTACCAACTATTATCATGATTTATCTAGCATGAGGAACGCTGAATCTTTGAATAAGCTCGCTTCGAGAGATATCTTCTAAATGAAGTTTTCGCAAGTTCCTCCCCGTTTTCATGTAGTCTATGCCAGTTGCCATTTCAGCGAGGACAATGACGGCTTTAAGCGGAGAGGCATCTATTCCGAGCTTTTCGGCCAGGCCATGCCAGCAAACCAGTAGATCTGGGACATCCTCCGAGATATTTCGATTTTCTATGTCGGACGGAGCCTTCAACTTGTTGTGTGGTTCTGAGTTTTGGGCCAAGTCCACCAAGTCGGTGAAATTTTGGCCGTAACATTTATTTGACACCTCTATCACACTATCTAGCCGGAACCCGAATGCTTCACCAATCTTGATTCGCACCCTGTCGACCGCAAGTATAGCGTTGGCGACGGAACGGGTAAGGCCATCGCGATACAGGAGGAAATCCCCAGCAGTGCTTTCAATGCGGCCAGCATTCATTAACATCATCAGCGGATGGAACACCCCGTTGATGTTTGACAAACAGACTTCAATGACGTTGCTGCACCATTTGAGTTCCATCGGAAAAATTCTTCGTATCTTCTCATTGAATACAGGACTCAGTTCTTTCTGTAGAGCCGCGATGAAAAAAAGGCTCTTCTTGCCTAACACAGCCAACTCCCCTCCGTTCATCCTGCATGAGTATGGTGACAGATTGGTTTCGAGAATGCATTCAATCTCCATCTCGGCGTCGGTAATGAGTGAGAATAAATTGCCTGGAATTGCGATAACCGTGTGTTGGCGCAGGGTGAACCTCTTCAACTCCCGCAATATTGTCTCCTGTCCGGTAGATGGGACCGTGAGGATGATGATTTTCGAGAACTCAATGACCTCGCTCATATCGAAAGTAACGCGCGGATTCGTGGAACCCTCAATCGCGCCGCTGGCTCTCAGGAAGCCTTTGTCGACGACATAGTTCGCATGCCGTAAGTGGGTTGGATGCGAATATATCAATACTCTTGTCCCGCAGCTTTCGAGATCAGCGGCGAGTGCAAATCCAGCGGGCCCGGCACCAACAATAGACACCTTAAGATGCATGCCAATGATACCGTAGTTATCTCGGATGTAATACTCAAGTTTGTCTGGGCGTCCAATTCATGTGATTCTGATTTCAAACAGAGGTGATTTCAGTTTATGAGAAAGAGGTTGTCGAGAGCAGAGCAAGCTGTTCAATTCGGGAATCACTGATACGTGATCAAAGACGTGATATTGGATTTAACCAGCCTGCAGCTTTTGTAAGTCAGGCTTAGTTAGAAATGTCAAAAGAGCGTTTCAGAACCACGGTATTAGGAGTTTGGATAAGTGTCGGGCTTGTGAATACGCGTAATTCTGTCGATAAATTATATTGGTAGACTATTTTAGCTCACTTGTAAACTAAGTCCGTCTCTAAATATATCTGAGACCTTTGTAGCTTGGAAGGAATTGTCATATTAGCGACTTAGGAGAGTAGATTACTGGTTCGAAGTACAGTGGAAGTGGCCATAAGTCTTGCAACTCGTAGGGCAAGGGCCAAGCCTCAAGACGCCACACAGGTTTAGCACAGCAACGGCCTTTGGGGCCTCGATACCCTGAAGGAACATCGTTTTTAGTGATGTTATAAAGCCTGAGGGCTGTATTTCAAGCCCGACTGGCCTGTAAGTCACTGTAACTGAAGCAGGTGTGGCGTCAAACCCTGCCAGTTGCAAGACTTATGGCCGCGTCCTCTGTATGGGCGCTCGAAGGGGTGATGAACGTTAGGTCCAATCCGGCCGTATGGATAAACTACCGGCATTAGCACAACAGCTTTCTCGGGTGCCGTTCATTCGACATCGCTGGACTCCAGGTGCTGATGAGAAATTCTGGCGATTAGAGTCACTTGAGCTCCAGGTTTATCATTGGGCACTGGACGAACTAATGCCTAATTAGGCTAGAGCAAGTATATATTATCTCTTTGAGCGTATTATCTGCATTTGAGCATGTTTGCTCTCTTTAATATTCCCCTTTGCTGTCGCCCTGTCGCCCCCGCTCTTTTGCAAGGGTCTAGCGATAATGTACTCTAAATGCCTCGTTTGCGTGTAACTTCGCGCGGTTACCGGGGGCGGGACTTCGCTTTTCTGTAAAACTTGCTCAATACCTCTCTTCTCTGCTTTCACCTGAAACATTAATTCCGGAAAAGATACATTTTTCCTTTCTACGTAGTTACGAACCCCTACCACATTACGGATCGATTGAAATAAGAAATAACATTACCTTTCATAATCGTATTGTCCGATGCATTCGTACTAGCAGCAGTAGCGTGAGCAACGTGCGAATTCCAAGTTCCGCTTCGGAAGCACTTGGAACAGACTGCACATACTTCACCTTCACCTTCATCGGTCAATCGACTCGCAACTCACCCGTCATAGGTACCACAATCCCCTTCTTCATCCTGTCTCTTTTCTTCATCCGCCATGTAAGCGCAACTGAGGATGGCGTCGACTTCGGTATTTTATCAAATAAGTTCTATAGAAATTCAAAGAAACTTAAGACATTCTTACTTTACTTATAAGGTTAAGATCCTTGATGGGTTGAAATGCATTCTGGTTGTTTCGCAAGGAGCTCCTTAGATAATCCCGTACTTTCTTCTTTGATTCTTTGTTGATTTCACTAAACTGAAACATAGGGGTGATGCGACGGGTGGTGAACTACTTGTTGAGGCGTAACCATTGATCATTTGCGGATGACAAAGTGATGCTTGTAAAATTCATCGGAGATACATGGAGTGGAAGATGTGGGATCTGGTGGAGACTGATCAAAATGTCGTGAAGAAGAATGACTGAAAGAGAACTGCAGTTACTTGGACTACAGTATTCGTACATAACGCCTCTAGAGTTCGTGCATGTACTGTACACCCAAAACAGCCCTTATCCGTACACACCTGACCTAGCATAACATCATGACACCATCAAATCAGAGATTGCGACTCCTTCTATATCTCACCTCATGAATCCCGTCTGCCTCTCTCATTTACAACGTACACACTATCCCTCAAGGCAGAGTATTCAACTCCTTCTCATCCATCCCCCAAACCTCAGCAATCTTAACGCTGAGCGCTTTCTGGACCTTCTTTCTTCCCACCAGATCTCCCATCTTCCCCGAAACCAACTCATACTTCCTCTTCCTCTTCTCATTCCCACCACCTCCCGCCTCACCCGCATCCTGATAAGCCTTCACAAACTCATTCGGCGTCTTCCACCGCTTCTGAATTTCCAGCGCCTTTTCTCCTGTAACGCCGCGGGTACACATCAGCATTTTCAGATACACATCTCGAAGGGTGAGACTTTCGGATTTGCTAGCCAGACCAGCGAAAGCTTCGTACGTGATGTGAAAATCCTTACTCCCTTGTGTTGCTCTGAGGTGTTTGATAAGCGGGAGGTAGTTCTGATTCGTGATCACTTTCGTCGGGATGATACGTAATAGCTTCTTCTCGTAAATAGATTTAAGAAGAGCAGTCATGCGCGTCAAATACCGAATCGTATCATCCATTTTCTGTGTTTTCTTGACGAAGAAGCCATTCACGACCTGCATACTCGCGATAGCTGACTGGACAGACTCCTCATACTTCTGGAAATGATCTGAATCCATCCGTATTTCTTCAATGATGTAGATCACATTCTTTACTCCGCTTTTCTTTAATCTGAATTTCTGCTCATGGAAGCGCCCGTCTTTGATGCTTCCGACTAGATCATCGAGACGTTTTCGTTCAACGATATAGTCGAGCACGATTTCGGTGGATGTTTCGCCGGAAATAGAAGAGTGCGTTTTCGCAACCCAGAGGATATCTCCGAGTTCGAGGGCGCGCATTATGGGCTTTACGCCTCGAGTCATCAGCTCATTTTGTATGTAGTCTCTGTCTGCTTTTGCACGGACTTCGCGGACATCAAGCACAAGTTCGATAGTGAAGGTGCCAGGCGCGAGCGTGACGGGCGTGAAGGTTGGAAGGGACGAGGTGGACGTTATTGGTGTACCCATTGGGATTTCTGCGGCTTGTGACGCAGGTGGTAGTTGTGCTGTTGACGGAGGCGCTGGTCGTGACATTGGCGGAGGACTTGATTCTAAGACGATGAAAAAGTCTTCCTCTGTTGTTGGTGGTAGGTTCCCCTTCGCTTTCGTCGTTGTTGACTTTGCTTTCTCAACGGTCGGTTCTGATATAGTCAGCGACTCTGTCAGCGACGACTGGTTCTCGTCATTAGTCTTCTTAATCCTCTTTGCAACCTCCCATCCTTCATCGGTAAGTGCATATTTCCTTAACGGTCGTCCCTTCTCAAAGACTAAGTCCTTTGATATCAAGGTCTTCATGGAATTCCAAGCGGTGTAGAATGCCGTTGGGTCACTTGGTGCTGAAAACGACGAGTCCGAATGTGGTTGAGCCAACTCAATCGTTTGTTGTTTCGTCAACCCACTCGGCGAATCCTCATCTAGTGTTGCAAGAGCAAGAATGATTGCATAGCCTCCAGACCTGTATTTCGGTACATAAGCCTTTGGTTTTGAAGGTTTTCTCGCTTTCTTTGCTGGTACAGCTTCCCCATCACTCCCCTCATCGCCATCGTCTTTTGCGGCCGCACCCTTTCTTTTCTTGTGAGGCATCTCAGGCATAGGCAGCCCGTTCTCCTCACAATACTTCGTCAACTTATCGGTAAGACGAGAGCAAAGTTTAGGGCCAAATCCAGTCAATTGTTGCGCTTCTGAAGGGTGCGAAAATGGTAAAGGACATGATTTCATGGAATCATAAGCTTTCTTGTACGTAGTGACGCCTTTTGAGTTCCGCTCTCTTGCCGTGTCTAGCCATTCTTTCACCCAGGAAAGAAGGAGAGGGTTTGCGCAGTCGTCGTCGTTGGCCATTTTGGGCGGAGCAAGAGAAAAGCAATGTGACTTTTGTAAGGTGAAAGGACGTCAGAGACGCATGATGCAGGCTAGCTGAAAGCCAAAGATGAAGCAATCGTTGATGTTGAGGCCTCAATTGCTGTCAATGGATGGACGAATAGATATCGACCTCAGATGTTGTCCTGCAGGTACTCATGTTCATGGTTGACGCGACGATCAACACCTGTCCACGTGACACGCGTCGACTGCAGGCGGGTCACAAAGGCGGTGAGCGGTTTCAGCCACCCGAACCCGAAAATAGCAGCAATTGAGGCATTGCCCTGATTTGTTGCCCTGGAATATTGCCTCCAGTGCCCTGAAAGCCAGTCCTTTGAGCCTGTGGCGGTCCATCTGAAATTTACGTCTCCCTTCACCATACGAAGGACCAAGTGGGGTGTTTCTCACTCAGCCCCTCCCTACCTACCAGCTTCTGTTTCTTCTGCTCTGTTTCTCCCTCCTTTCAATTGACATCATTCCGCACTCAATCGAAAATACACGTCGCAATCATGGACGCAGCTATCCTCGCCGCTTCGAACAAGCACCCAAAGCCTGTTGACAATGTCTTTCAATATGGCACTGCGGGGTTCCGTATGAAAGCTGTCCTCCTCGATTCCGTCGTTTTTCGTGTCGGTCTCGTGGCAGCATTGCGCTCCAGGAAATTGGGCGGACAAACAATTGGTGTTATGATCACTGCCTCACACAATCCTCCAGAAGACAATGGCATCAAATTGGTTGATCCAATGGGCGAGATGTTGGAGAATTCCTGGGAAGCTTACTCCACCGAGCTCGCAAACGCGAAAGACGAAGACGTAGTCACTGTGTATCGAAGCTTGGAGGACAAGCTGAAGATCAATAAGGATACTCCGGCTAGAGTTATTTATGCTCGCGATACTAGGCCATCAGGTCCAAAGCTTGTGACAGCTTTGACGGATGCTTTGACTTCTGCGGGTGCAGAGTTCACGGATTACAAGCTTCTTACGACCCCGCAATTGCACTACCTCACGAGATGTACGAACACAGAAGGTACCCCACAATCATATGGAGAGGTCAGCGAGAAGGGATACTATGAGAAACTTGGAAAGGCGTTTGCGCGGGCTATGAAGGGGAAGAAGACTGTTGGAGCTGTTACAGTCGATTGTGCCAATGGTGTTGGAGGCCCAAAGCTGGCGGAGCTTCTAAAATATCTGCCAAAGGGTTCTGAAGGTGGCGTAGACATCAAGATCATCAATGATGATGTTCTGAAGGCAGAGGTTCTCAACCACGAGGTAAGGCTGAACCCTTTTTCCAGCTGCAAAGCTAATAATTGTAGTGTGGAGCAGACTTCGTGAAGACCAAGCAACGTGCCCCACCATCGTCAAAGGCAGGAAACAACGAGCGATGCTGTTCTCTAGACGGTGACGCTGATCGAATTATCTACTACTTCAACGACCCAGAGCATGGATTCAGACTTCTCGATGGTGATCGAATCGCTACATTGGCTGCCTCATTCATTGGTGATCTCGCGCGAGAAGCAGGTCTTGCCTCAGAATTGAAGGTCGGAGTAGTACAGACCGCCTACGCAAACGGAGCCAGCACAAACTACGTCGAGAAGACCCTCGGTCTCCCAGTCGTCTGCACCCCAACAGGAGTAAAATGGCTCCACCACGCCGCAACCAAATTCGACGTAGGAGTCTACTTCGAAGCCAACGGCCACGGCACAGTCGTCTTCTCCCAACAAGCTCTCAAAGCCTTCCACACCAAAACCCCGAATCCCCCGCTCAAGCCGCCGCCCTCGAAACCCTCAAAGCACTCACAGACCTCATTAACCAAACTGTCGGCGATGCCCTCTCAGATATGCTCCTCGTTGAAACTATCCTCGCGCATAAATCTTGGACACCTAAAGAATGGGACCTTACGTACACCGATCTCCCTAACCGCCTCGTTCGCGTTGAGGTAGCGGATAGGAATATCTTCAAGACTACGGATGCGGAGCGGAAATTAGTTGAGCCGCAGGGCGCGCAGGGACAGATTGATGCGCTGGTTAAGAAGTTTAAGGAGGGACGGTCTTTCGCGAGAGCTTCGGGGACAGAAGACGCAGTGCGTGTGTATGCGGAGGCGGCGACGAGGAGTGAGGCGGATGATTTGGCTAGTAAGGTTGCGGCTGTTGTTAAACAGCTGTAATTTCTTCCATACCTTGAACCTGAAGGAATGGAAAAGGGATGATGAGATATGAGATCATGATGGCTGGCGTTACGACTTTGGGACTTTTTTACTTTGGAAAAGAATGATTTTTAAGATAATGGCGTAGCTGAGATGGCCTTCCATAGATGAGAGGTATTCAACATGCTTTTATTTCCTGACATTACCCCTATTGATTCGAGTTTGAGTGAATGTGGGGAGAGAGAGGAGTGAGGGGGGACTTCGGTTGATTAGCGCTGTTAAATGATTTAGCGTGTCATTGTCCCTGACTAGAGCCAGCTAGAGTGATGATGTCAACAGACACGATGAGCATCATAACGCGCACATGTCACGTATGTAGGAGGATAACCTCCGGAACTTAATATCCCATTCTATTTATTTCTCAATCGTTTCCCCTTCAGTTCTTCGTATATTCTCACAAATTCTTCCCCTAAACTTCCATTCTCTTACAGGGTAATTGAATGTGTTCTCCACTCATCCTCTCATCATCCCGTATCTTCAGAACTACTATGACGGTGAAATCGAGTTAAAAAGCAATCGGAACAATGGCATCAGGCGTCCCTTCCGAAACAGCAAAAGCCCAGGTTCAGGCTACGCCTACCCTTCCTGATTTTCAGAACTTGGGGATTGAGTCGAGTGATATTAAGACCGCTTCGTACGTGCTCACTTCGTATCTCATCCATTCATCCCTTCCACTTCTCAAATATCTCACCAATTGAATTTCAATTTCAATTTTGGAGTAAGGGAGAGGGAATGGGAAGAGGGGAATAATGTTTGAGGGGAAAGACTAATGTGATGTAGAGGTGTTGAGCTGAGCCAGCATCAGAAACTAATTGTGGGGAGTGTATTGGATTTATTCGCGGGGAAAGCAAGCTTGAAGAAGTTGGGGTTGTGGACTGTATGTTCTTTCCCATTCCATTTCCCCCTATTTCCTCCCCTCAAGCCAACTAAGATGGTAATGAATCTGGTATTAATAGAACGTAGGATGATGCGGTCTTCCAAGACAACATAACCAAAGCCGAAGGGCGGAAACGTACGCAACACCTCTCAGATCTCCTCCCTTGATTTCTTCGCTCTACTTTATCTTTTCTAACAACAATCAGAATTCGAGCCCCAATGGTATGGACTTCAAACCGCCTTCTCAGAGATCCACCGTGAGCACTTCGAGGTCAAAAAAGGTGGCAACCCCATCGAGATGGAATTAAAGACCCGCTACAAAATCAAAGGCCTAGGCAAGGAGCAGACTATTGAATCCCTCGTCAAAATCCACACCGCTGGTGAGGGGGACAATATACGTATTAAAGAAGTCGTCGACCGCTGGAACAATAATTTGCCGGAGGGACCCTTCGCTAAGGTGAGTTTTATTTCGGGGTTTTGGCGGTTTGGGTGGTGGTATGAACGGATTGAGCGGTGGGTGTGGTGGGCTTGGTGGGGAGTCGTGTTGGGGACGAGGCCGTGGGAGGTGGGTTGAGAGAAGTTTCCTTGATGTGGGAGTGAACCTTCTTTGCCTTCCTTCTCGGCTGCATCCTTACTTGGGATACTGAGAGAGGAACGGGAAATTTAAATTGGTGTTGAGAAGGGAGTCTGGAGACTGGAATCTGTATGGAGACTCCATGCTAACAAAATGTGACATATAGGCGTTCCGAAATCTCAATTCGGTTGTTGTACCGGCTTTTGTTAGTGTGCCGAAGAATGAGGAAGAAGATGCTAAGAGGGGTAATTGAGGTAGCCGGCCGAGAAAGAGTGAGTGTATGTAAGATATTGAATGAGGATCGTACGATTTGAGTCGTTTTCCCATCAAGGATTTCATTTCTGGGAGTATATTTTTCTTCTTTCGCTCACTCTGGGTTCGTGCCTGCCGTTGCTGGATATTTCCACTTTCCAACTGTTCATTCGGGAGTACTCACCTATTTTTTACCAATTGCTCCTACCTCTTCGAATCGCCACTTCGCTCATGATCGGGTGGATGCTTCAATGTTGCTTGAAAAGCATCACTCATCACTAATTTCCTTCGCAATTAACTCACGACCTTCTCTTCATTCCCATACATTTCCAACCATCATTTTATCGCTAAAAATACCACATCAACATCATTCGTCCCGAAAGCACAAGCTCCCAGAGAAATACGCCTTCAACAATCCGCTCACTCACTCGGCACGTCGGCATCTTTCGCTCTTCAAGCCGCACTCCACCCGAATTCCCTCTCGGATTGGTCCTTTCATTTCAACACTACTTCACTCTCAGCCTCACTCGCAACAATGACTCCCTGGAAACGCGGCGGATCCGTAAAGTGAGGAAATTCAGGCCTTCCAGATCGCGCGCCTCAGCCACCCAAGTCCTCTGAAGAAAGGGAACCATCCACGCCAGCAAACACCCATAAACACGGCCAACCCACTGGGAGAAGACAACAGCCCTCCTCGCGCGCGTCACCTCCTCAGCCACCCTGCTTCTCTGAAGAAGGGGACCTAGCATGGTCTCTAAATCCTACGCCGCACCCATTGCCTATCGCGCTGAGAGAGAAAGTCAAGGAAGGCCTAACGCAATACTATCACTACTTTCGCAAAAGTCAATTCCAAGAAAATGTTTATATATGGCAGTCAAACACAACTATTTTCCCCTTCATCCCAACGTCGGTTAGTAGGCCTGCCGCTTCTACTCAGGCGCTAATCACCCTCTCCTCACCCATCTCACCTAAGCAGCCTGAGCAAGCCCCTAAGCTGTGCTCACTTCTCACTCATGCATTTGGTCTTTCAACTCATTAACCAACTAGGCTGGATGTAGACTAGGGCCTTTTTATATCATTTTTGTTAAGTTCTGGCGGTGATCCCTGGGAGGCCCAAACAGGCTCCCAACTATCCCGAATTGGACCCTTATGGAAATAGATCCATGTTAGCAACTAATCTCCATTCAGCATGGCGCCAAATGACAAAGCCTTTGCCTCTCCCAAGTCTTTCCATCAACAAGTCGGTATCCCCTGCAGCGACGTGATGGCAGCCACGAGTTCTGACACCCACTAGTGGTGGACGACTATCTGATGAGTAACAGAGTTTACTTGGAAAGTTATCTGGGGTTCGTTTCTGAATTCCTCATATCAAGGTTAGCCGTTCATCGCTTGCCAAAGCTTTGAGACCGTGTTCGGCCGTTCGTGAATTTTTTGTTTTACCTTACCAAGCCAGGACGGGATATAAAAAGGAAAAACGTATGACTTCCTGGCATTTGAGGTTTTCGCCTTAGCATTATGCACCGGATAACGTTGGGTTCCTGTGATTGGAAAGCCTTGGAATCGACTGGCTGTCGTGAACGCGCAAAAACATGGGTCGGCAACCACCCCTGTCCCCCAACTTTGTGTCTCAGCTTCCCTAAAATAACATCTCGAAGACTCCTCAAAACCTACTCAGAGCACAACCTCTACTTCATCAGAACAACTACTTTCACGCTCTAGAAGCCCCACAATCACCTCTTCCGTACAAGTCTTGCTCGATCCTTTTGATATTCAGGTCCTTACGTTCACAAACACGCAATTTCCACTGACGAGTACACAGCCTCGTCGGCACAAGTTCCAGAGTCGCAAGAACTCTTGTCCCCAGTTGATCGGAACAAATATGGCGCCTACGAAATCCGGGGGTATATCGAAGCCTGGTGGGATACCGAGGCTTGCGTGGAATGCTTCGCGAAATAGGAAGCTGATTCGTTTGTACCTACTGACCAATATCACGCCTGGAGAGATTCAATGGGTCCTTAGCTCTGATGGATTCAAGCCAAGGTAAGTCAAGCCATGATCTCATTCAAGTTCTGGACTGACAAATCAAAGTGAGAGAAGTATTCAAGCACAAATCAGTACCTTCTTGCCCAACTGTAAGAAAGATTGGCGCCAATACCGACCTTCTTCCCTTGCCCAAGCAAAGACTCGTTTAGCGAATCTCAAAGATCGAGAGCGAATCAAGTCTCGAAATACATACGTCAACGGTCAAAATTCGAGATTGAATTGAACGACCCGCTCAAGACCAATGTGCAAAATAACAATTCTGGTCAGTATTTTTTTTGCAACCCACAACGCCATTATGATTCGCCTCCAAAGACACTCTGCTCCTCGGTTCTTATGAGAAGCGCGTCGGATCTTACAAACTCGCCGCGTGCCGCATCAATTGGAGCCATAGACATCCCCGAGGATATAGAAAGATGTCTTAGTTGCTACAACTCCTTCCCTGCGGATTCAAAACTCAAACATCACAAAGCGTCTAGCTGCCCAGTCCTTGCATATATCAAGAGCGCAAAGAGCGGCAAACCAGAAAGCCGCAGCAGCGAACCGCATCTAGAGTCTGATAATCTTGTCATTCCGGGAGATCAGCACGAAAACTCCCCGGGAGAGGAGGTCCTCGACGAAGTCGTCAATGCAACAACAGAAGGACTCTCTCCGAACTCACTGCCTCAACTGGAGCCGCAGAAGCAATACAAATGCATGTGTGGGAAGGGATATTCGCGTTTGGATAACCTGAAACTTCATCAAAAGATTCGTTGCCATGAGACCAAGCCGTCGTCGCAATTAAAACTTTTGGATGCCGCCGATTTTAGTGATAAGGAGGTCATAAGCTGTGACGAGAAAGAAACGGTTCTTATAGCATCAACAGAGTCTCTTCCCGTTTCCTCTTCTCCAAGCCAACCCCAATCACTGCCTTCTTCTTTCGGTGATCAGGTTGAACTTGACCACGGCGGGATTTACCCTAGACAGCACAGATATCCTACCATGAGGGCTCCGTCCTCTGCATCGGAACTCGACGGTCAAAGCACAGCCCTTTTGCCGGAATCTAAAACGGTGGGACCGCGGAAGAATGGCTTGAAAAGAACCCGGTCGCAAGTGAGCAGCACGAGAAGTATGAAGAGTACTAGTAGTGGAAGTATCATGAGTGTTCGAAGCCTCGGTCAGCGGGCCGTCTCAAAGCTTGGCCGGTCCCTTAGCCACGTCGGTTCGGTTCTCTCTTTGACAAACTCCTATAGGTCAAACCTGCTCTTTGCAAGGAGCATTGGGTCTGATCAAAGGTCAATTGCCGACGACACGCACTTATCCCCTGACGAATTCCATTCCTGGAGCGAACTCGTGGAAGAACCAATGTTTAACGATACGGAGGCGCAAGCAGAATGCGAGCAAATATCATTACGAGATCGCCCTTGCTGCAACTTCAACCCCGTCGACAGGATCTGCGAAGTCTGTGGGTTCTCTGGCATGCACCGTGCCGCAAGAATATCCGACAACATTGTCGGACTTGAGGTTGAGAACGCTAAAAATGATCGCTTTGGCAACACAGTCTTACATTATGCTACTGCGGCAGGAAATACTTTGCAAATTAATCGCCTGTTGTTGAAGCCGGAGTTGCTCACGGCTCGAAATACTTCCGGTGAAACATTTCTACATGTCCTGAATCTGAATCACATGCCACCTTGCCTTCGTCTTCAGGGATACATCGAAGTTCTAAAGAAGGTATCGAAATCTTCTTTCGATTTCATGACGCGTGATTACAAGGGGGTGACGGTTGAAGAGAAATTGCAAATGTTGACCAATGATTGGAACGTCGATATATTGAAAAAACAAGAGATCAATCATCTCATATGGACGAGTACCGCAAAGAAAACAAACCTCCCAAGCAGAATTCTTGGACTTGGTCGTATCAAGACGAGCGACCTCGATGAAAATGGGGACACAAAGCTCATTGCGACCCTCAAAACTTGGCCTGAGCAGAACAAGCTGCTCCGATTGGAAAAACTGAATCGTCTTCTTGGGGAACACGAGGTTTATATGCGAGACCGCAGAGGATACACTGCCCTCGCGATTGCTACTCGGTATGGCTTGAGGAGCGTGGTTAAATCGTTATTGCAAGCCCATGCCAACCCTAATACCAGAAGCTATTAAGGTACCAGCATGGTTGCTCACGGATATGTGTGCTTGGCTAGGGCACGGAAATATGAAAACAGTTCTCTCTATGCGAGGATTATGTCTTGTATCAACCTCTTAACGGAAAATGGAGGAGATCCTGAACCAACTGTTCTCGATGAGTTTGGTTACAAGAATATCAATCGATCTCCCAAATACAAGACAAAGACAAAAGCCACAAAAACATCCTTTGATCACGATATCAAGGAGTCTATAGAAACCTTTGGGTCTACCTATCACCCAGCTCCCATGAGTCAGAGTACTGAGCAAGCTAGACAGTATTCCCTTGTTCCGCAGTCCTTGCCAGATTACCCAGTTGGTGTTCCAGATGTGTTAGCATATGAGCACGTGTTCTCAGTTGCTTGTGGAGAAGACACTATTAACCACAATCTTCCTACAATCTCTGAATCTTCTGAGGAAGTGGCTTACGTTCAAGATATAAGCTCCACGCTACAAGGAAAAGCAATAAGCTTGATCCCACAACCCGCCCCGATTTACAATGGACCGGGGGTCAATTGCTTTGAACTTGATGCATCATCGTCTCTGGAACAAAGCCCTCTTTTAGTTGGAGGTACAGATTTTTCCAGTCATTCCCAGCAATCTTCGATTCTCCAATCGATGGCTTCCTGCCCTTAGCCTTCCAATGATTTCATGGACGGAGAACATGACACCATCAATCCCCAGAGCTGTTTTGGTCTAGCCTTTTCTCAACAAGAGGTATCCCCCAAGAGCCCGGATAATCCTAAAAAGCATGGTTTCAATGATCCAAAAAGACAACGCATGAATATTCACAATCCTCAAGATGCCGCGCCTTTTGGCGTGATCCCTGGCGAGAGACTTCTTCGTCCACCAAATAGTGGTGCAGCTTCTCAAAGTTACTATCCGCGAAAGCGATCAAACGCACCCAAGTCAAGGCAACGCCAAAATCGTCAACGACGACGCCCGGTGAACAAAGCAACTGCTAAACCAGCCAATTCTTCTCCAATCAGCATTCAAACTTATAAACCTGACTCTCAACAGAAACTTGCTGTCCCAGACGACTCTTTTAGACATCGGGATGGGTCCTCCGATGCTCAGATGTTTCGGGATAGCTCCCATATGATCGGATCTCTGCTTTCAAACTCACTAATCGATTTCAATTTTGAACTCGCTTGGAACCCACTTTCCAACAATCGTATGGAATTATGGCCTCGTTGGCTAGACCCGTTTACTGAGCCTTTGGCAGGAAAGAGCTTGCCCAACGAACCGCCCGGGAACTCAGAACTTGGGCATGATGATGCGATTTTTGGCCATACACGTATAAACCCATTAGGAGGCTCGCCTTCGGCGAGACCCTTTTCATTGCCTGCCGAGAACTTCCTCAGTGAGCCAGAGCTGCTATTTGAAGAGTTAGAGGAGATGCTGGACCTAGTACTGACAAACTCTTCGTCTTCAAAGAATGCGGGCGGCAGTACGAGTAACTTCGCGCCGGGCATTGGCGATTCCTCTAAAAGCATGTCTAATTGCATCGATGCGGATGGAAACAGGCAATATTTACCTCCGATCCACTTTCACCTTTTTCACCCAAGAGTTTGGTTTTCTCCAGAAGATTTGTAAGTTTTGATGTATCAACGCAGGGGAACTAGACTGAGGATTTCTATACAGTGGTTCTTGTCTGTTGGATCAGAGAATATTGGTGCAATTGAGGCAATTGGAAGTTGCAGGAATCACTGAATATATTGGAATAACTAAAGAACTAATTCTAAGGAGTGGTGTTGAGAGATGGCAATCTCAGGAGCTGTTCCACGCTAAACCACAATAGGTAAGGCGTCATACCCTAAACTGACATTGTCAAACAGGGAGCAATGCCGATCTGCCAAACGAGCACAAGGGGGACTCATAGCTGTCTCTTTGAGAGATTGTGTTTCGGTCAAGAGATTGCCTGATTCTTCTCTTCTTTGGAGGCACCAAAGCCAAGCAGGCTTCTATAGCATCTTGGCTGAATCTCGAAATTGGTTCGGAGGGAATTAATCCATTTCTTCTAATATATTAGGTGGTAAACTTATAGTGATTTTTTGGAGGCCTGGTTATATTTAAAAATATATAAATTGTGTGAAAGAAGGGTAGTTCTGGCAGTTCTGATCAGTTTTATATATAGGAGAGAAAATAAAAGAGAAGATAAAAGGAAAATTCTTTTATTAGTTTTATGTTATTAATTATAGATTATTTTTATACTATTTTATATTTAATCTCTATATATATTACTATTATTCTTATTTTCAGGAACCTGTTATTAATAGGGTTATTAGTTATATAGTAAGAAGTAGTTTATATAATAAAGCTATTGAGTCAAATAAGCACGCGAGTTATTATATAATTCTCTAGTTATTTCTAACAAAGATATCGCTTAAAGTCTTATTCCCACGTCCGTCCCTGCTTTTGCGTTAAGTATCAAAGTCCTGCTAAGAACACGTCCACCCTCATCGCCCTAGCTAGTTCAGACATAAGCACCCGCACCATCATGGAAGATCAATAAACAGGTAGACACAAACAAATCATAGGTCTGTTTTAGAGAAACATATGTCCAAATCTCCTTACAGCATGACTTAGGAGCAATAGGCACTGACAATATCTTTCCATTCTGTGCCACTTGCATTGTCATGCACATCCTGGCTCACGGCATAACCTGGGAAGCACTGAGCAAGTTGACATATCTGCTTTTCTTCCCGTGCCACCTCTTCACGGATCAAACTATGCAAACCTATAATCGACTCAGTTTGGCCTGTACCTAGCTGACCCTCTACCCCTTTGAATCACTCTCCCAGAGCTAATAGACCTTGGTTTGACACCTTTCTAGACGCAACACCACCCCAGCTCGCAACTCCCTTTGTATGAATCTCTTAATGCCACTAGATCTTGATGTGAGTGCTCCTGGATGCGGCATCACCGCTACATGAATCTCCACCTCTGCTTGACCCTACCCAGCTGGTTCTCTACCCTGTTCTGCATAAATCACCTAGTGCGACTTAACTTTTGGTGTGAGTCTTTCCTTAACACAGCATTACTGATGTATGAATCTCCCAAACCTTAGCATGACGTTACTTTAGTACGGTATAATAGTTGATAACCCAATCTCTTTCTTAAGGGAGATTTCCTACTAATGAGATTATGGGTTAGGATGGCCTGCATAATCCCCCTCCTAAACCTCAGCGTAACCCGATTGTATTGTAATCTTATAGCTCTATGAGTCTTATAACGACTAACCGGCAACAAATAATCCGAAGCCTGAGCAATAATCTAACTAGTCGCTAATATAGAACTTTAGTATAAGCCCTTTCGCAACGTAATGTCACAACCCGCCGTTGGAACACCTTAGTCCCTTCCCTGTAAAAGGTAACAAAAAAAGGAAGAAAGAAAAGAAATACGTAGAAATAGTAGATATATATATATAAAAGATCCAAACTAAAGAAAAAGTAAACCAAGTGCTTTAGAGGTCTATATTATAATATATCTCGCTGATAAATGTTGAGGAAACATTATAGAATAGTAAGGCTTGGCCACTAATCATATATATATATATACAAAAGTGGAAACAAAAATGGCTGCAAAAGAATCCTAGCTATAAGGGAGCCAAAATAGAATCTATATTTTAGGGCAGGAAACAAAGGCATATAACTTGGAAAGTATAACCAGGCTTTGAGGGGGCCAAATCAGCCCCTAAAGGTGTTAAAATAGCTCCTTAATATATGCTTAGGCTTAGTCAGTGTTGCTCCGGCTGCTCAGACCCTACTCAGGCCGTGCTTACGCTTGATCACCCTTAGCTCAGGTTAGATCACCCTCGGCTTAGGTTAAAGTGGCGGCTGCTCACGTCCGCAGACTAAAACGGAACCAGCGAAAGAAAAAGTCGAGTATGACTAATATGGCAGTTTTCACCATTCCTATTTAGCGGGAGTCAAACTTCTCAAATCACTACAGAGGACCGCGAAGAAGCTCTACCGTGGAGACGCGATCGAGTGGTTTTGCAACAAAGCCACCAGACTTTATTTCACGTTCGAGGGTTGTCAAAGAGGGCTTGATCATCTCCCTATGATACCAATTGTAGGATTGTATCATGCATGGTTTGCTGCTCATGACAACTTTCCTGGCATCGAGTTTGGGAGTTTTGTTGCTAGTCAAGTGCAGAGCACACCTGAAAGTCCGGAAGCTATTTCTGAGATTGTGGAAGCGCATCGTGCACTCTGCACGAAAGCTGAGGTGTTACTTGAGCAATACCGGGGTTCAAAAATCCAGAGACATATGAATTATGACCTTCTCCTAATCTGCAGGGTGGTCATACTCCTGTTCGATTGTTGGGAAGAGTTGGGCCATCTCAATCGTTGCACACCGGATTACCCTTTGCAGTGGGAGAAAGAGCACACTCTCCTTATGATACGAACTGGGGAGGAAGAAAATCTCAGTTCTCTAGTGAGCTTCGACAATATCCGCTCCTAATCTCTACCTCTCAACCGAAACGACTGCTCTCCTTTATCGGACATCGAAGCTATTCGCGTTCCTGTCTCTTGCGCTGTCAATTTTATCGCCCACCTAAAGCGTCGAGAACCAGCAGCATTCCCGGATCCCTATGGCGCCAAAGATGTAGAGAGAGCACTCTGTCCTGGGCCCCCGGGTCGTCATGGACCCCAAACTCGGGACGATGCTTGCCTTAACGTTGACACATGGGTGGCGAATGTGATGGAGGGAACGGATCAGAGGGGCTACGACGAGGCATAAATAACATGGGAGTCTGTCAGAAGGGTTAAGGCGCAGGAAATGGGAAATATTGAGAACGTGTTTCTAAGATTGGAACTGGAGCCAACCTTCTTGGGGAGCACACATTGGAGGAAGCGAGGATTTTGAAGCCTTTTGTGCTTGATTTGCTCCGACCCATTCGCCAATCGTATAGTTGGCCAATTAGACCTGACATTTGGCCAATTTTATTAGAATTTCGCCAATTGTTAGAATTTGGCCTATTCAGAGCCATTTTCGCAAATTCAAAGGAAATTCGCATCGGCTCGTATAATGCTAACTAAACCAAATTCTATATACTCCTATTATCTTTTGGTGTTTTGGCACTTTTCTCTCTTTTTTTTTTGGTGTGGTGCCTGCACCACCTTTTCTTCTACTCACACCACTAACACTTCTCACTTCATACTCCTTGTGCCTTATATACCTAAATCTAGAGTTATAATACTATTTTAAAAAGAGGTGGGAACCACAAATACCCTGAGAAAAAGACAGCTTTACGGAGCTCGGAAGGGGCTTTTCTACTCCTGAATCTAAATCCTGATTTTTATATAAAAGAAGAAAGAATAGCGCCACCAACCTCCTACCCACTAACACTTACAGGGTAGGAGTATATCCTCAAACAAGTCACGGGACCTATTTGTACCTAAGGGAGTGGCTCTCAGAGCTTTGATCAGTATGATCTACGGCTATTATCAAACAAAAAAGCAATTAATATAGCCGCACGGTTGATTAAACTTTAAGGGGTTAATGAAACTCCAAGAAATTGGCCAAGTGGCACAAGCGAATTCGTATAATTGGCCAAAAGTTTATGATTTGCGAAACTTCCCTCGAATTAATCAAATGCCTATGATTGGTCAAATTGAGGTGGAATTGGCCAAATTGGGCACTGAATTGGCCAACTATACGATTGGCGAATGGGTCGGAGCAGATGCTCCGACCTTAGCCAACCCAAAGTCCGCCAGCTTCACACTATAGCCCTTGTCCAAGCATCACATTAAATCCCTAAACAAGTATTCGATAAGAACCGGATTATGTTTATATTATTTTCGCGCGAAGCTTGGAATACTACGTCTTGTATACAAAAATTGAATATAAGGAATTCGGAACTTATCAACATGTCATTAGATTCTCTCGCAAAATTAAGCGGTCCAGCTAAGTGCGTCATTTATTATTCAAAAAGACAAATTTGATAACATTCGCAATGGCTTGGCGTTGGGCCCCTAAAATTCGAGTCCAACTTCGGTCAATCCTGTAGCCTTCCTTTTTTTTTGTTTTTGTTGTTGTTTTGAAGATTACCAGGTCCTGACTATGAAGCCTGCCCAAAGAGCCTCGTTTTCTCTAAGCCAATGAGGATTTACGAATTTTGAGGAGCGAGGTGGGTGAGATAAAAGCTAGGTTATGTTAGGTGCAGGGACGTTGGTAATCTTACAATAGATTAAGGGTTCTCCTAATCGGGGAAACCGCCAGGGCGGGAGTTCGTGGCAGGGGGCTCCCCTGACGAGCGTACTCGTTTATTTGGTTAATCCGGGGAAATTTATGTCTGTGCCCATGCATTAATACTCCCTGGTCGGAGAATAAATAAACACACCCTTAATTTTCAAAAAGGAGAACGAGTAGGGAATCTCGCTAATGATGTAGCTGAACACCCGCGTTTTTCCAAGGGGTGAGGCTGTCTATGAATGTCAACAGTGCGTTTACTGTGCATACTTACAGAAGTGCCAGCGCTACCACAGCCACCAGAATCTGCCGTGGAAATCTCCAGCCAACGGCGGTTCAAGCGGGATGCAAATCATGCAGTGGCATGTTCCAGCTGTGGCTTAAACTATGGATCAACATGTCTCACTAAGTGGTTCGCGATGATCTGTGCTACCACACAGTTTACAAAGTAAGTTTTATAAAAGGGGGGAGTACAACTGCGGAGATCCCGGTATTAGCCGGCCTTAGAGTTTCCAGGAATAATTGGACAGGTCATATTCTGACAAAGCCCTCTCCTTTGAAGTAGACATTCAAGCTTTATAGTTCTTTCACATAGCTTTTGTTGATGTATCAAATCAGTTCGGCTGAGCAGCCCAGCCAGTTGAAGTCTTTGGAGTTCAGCCACAGAACACATTTGAAGGACACGAGAAGGGAAACGAAGCGGATCAACCCCTCCGATTTAGCATCGCCAGTCATGTGAAGGATCGTGGCTTGGAGCGGTGAATACCCATGTGAAGTCATGAGATATTAAGACTTGTGATACTGCTGTGCGAGTGTGTGTGGGGACCCCGATCGATCAGTGTGGCTGTTTTGTTCGTTGAATTGCGGGGTGTTGATCAGGTGTAAAAGAATCTACCACCCCCACCTCCTTCCCTCAGACTTGAAACATCCCGTGAACAATCAATAGAGATGGCGGAAGACATTCAAGGCAGGCGTGAAGATCATCGATAATACCAGGGGTATTCAGGGGCCTGTCTGGGCTATCATAGGCCAGCCATAACCCGTAATGGAGATTGATTTCCAGCCAAAAGTCTTACAATAATAGCAACTGCTTCCAAGTCGAAACCGCGAAGGAATATGCCATAATTGTGGCTTTCAAGTTGTTCAATTATTACAGGGACCCCTGTGATAATAAATATCTCTGTCGGCAAGGTCACAAATAAGGTTTCGACCAGCCTGACAACCCGGCGCCAATCCTTCCATTTTCCAGAACATCAAGTTCTGTGCGGGAAAGCTTCTATGCTTCTCTGGAAGAGCTAGTAAACTCTATTCGCCAATTTCGATGCCGCAGCACCGCTAACTCCCAATTGCCGCCGCTGGTCGGTATCTCCCCCTAGATCTTCTCGCATGGCTCCTCACGGGAAGTCTAGCACAGCTGCATTAACCACGACACCGGATATCTACAACGCTTCCCCGATGGCTTACCTCCGCCAATTGCTTTTGAGTCAAACCACTTGAACTAGCTGCCGTCCGTCATGGTGCTAGGGTCGGGCCCACACCTTTGAGGGGCAAAAGCAAAACCACTTTTTCTTCAGACTTACGGCTGGGTCAAGCTTTGCCAAGAACCCCGACTCCTTATTCGCACCGAAGCCGTCCTTATGATGCCCGAAAGCCATCAAACCCCCGCGATCTCCGATTCGCTAGTGCGATGATTTTTGTCTCTCGTGAGGAAGCCACAAATTCTTCGTCGAGAGTTATGGCACACATGAAGATTTCGTGGAACATCACGCGTCTTTGCTGGAGGACAAACGTATACACATATATATATCTACGTCCCTGTCTCTGTCTGCTTTTGGAATTCGATGTATTATATCCCACAATCTCTTGCATTTCTATCCATTGTCATCTTCACAGCAGCACAGCCATCATGATTACACTCCTTTCCGACCACTATATTGCAGAGCCGGTCACTATAGATGACCTCCAGCTTGCATCTCTTGCATGGGGTTTTACAATCGGATTCGGTTTCCTTACAACTTGGACTGCAATTAAGCAAACGGCGGATATGAAGCGGAGATATGGATACTCGAAGCTTAATTCCCCATATATTTGGATGATTTGGCTTGAGATATTAGTTTGCCTCATCTTTTCAATAATATGTTGGCTCTATTTGAACCATATCATCCCTCCAAGGTATCCTTTCTATGCTTGCCATACTCTTTGACAATTGAGCTAATGCCACGCAGTTTTGCATTTTACTTCGTTATCCGTAAGTCTATAACCTCCGACATTCTAGCAAAATACTGATTTGAGGCAGTTACAACATGGGCGCTTCAAGTCCAGTTTCTACTCCAAATCATCATCAATAGAGTTTCAATTCTTCTTATGGACCACCAGAAAGCTATGAGGCTCAAGATAGGGGTTGCTATTCTCATCACAGCTGTTAATATCTCTGTGTATTGCATCTGGGTCCCTGCAAGACTTCAGGTTTCCGCTAAATACGAACATGTTAATAAGATATGGGATCGTTGTGAGAAAGTCATCTATCTTTTAGTTGACGGGGCATTAAATTGGTATTTTATCTATACCGTCAAAATTCAACTTGTGAATCAAGGATGTAAGTGAATAGAGTATTCCCTCCCTCCTAAATTGATATAAGTCTCGGATAGTTTTGTGATGTGCTCTTTCTATTCGACCCCTCTTTCTAATGTATTAGCAAGTTTTGGTTATGAATTATTAAGCTAACTCTGGTAGTGGTGAAATATAACCGACTTGTCCGGTTTAACATGTGGATTATTGGCTTCTCGCTTAGTATGGATGTACTTATCATTAGTATGATGAGCTTAAAGAATTCCTTTGTGTGTGTCTTTATTAACCTTCTTTTGCTCTACTAAGATCACTGATTTATAACATAGATACATGCAATTCCACCCATTTGCTTATATTGTTAAGCTTAATATTGAAAGTACAGAATAACCATTTTTCTATCTATTCTATTAGTTACTCCTAAGCATATGTCAATCACTTTATTAATTTGTACATATCACAAAAGCTTATAAGCCTCTAGGACCAGGATTACTAACAGGGTTCTAGTGTCAATGGCAGATCTAATCGCTAAAGTCTCCTGCACTAGCACCAATTGGAAAGATCCGGGTCTTTCCCGCACTCAGGATACATCGCATTTCACAAGCGGCCATTACGACACACAACCAGAATTTAACCGCCGCCCAAAACCCTCGAATCTCAAATCGTACAACTCGTCTTCTATATCCTCTGATGTCCAATTGGACGATATTCTTTATGTCAGAGAATCAGCACCGTCGCGGGCAACAGGTTTGGAGGTTAATATGAGCAGCGAAGTACGGATTCATGTGGAGAGGAGAAAGAGTTTAGGCGCGAGTACGAAAGAGGGGAGTGAATTGGGTTTGGGGAATGTTGTGTCGCCAATAGAAGAGGACACTGAGCCGCTGAAGGAGGAAGATAGGAGAGAGGCGAGAGAGACCGCGCAGAGAAGTGGGGTAGAGAAGGGGATGGGTGTACATACTACGGTTTGGAGCAGTTGATCTGCATTTGGTAATTTCAAAGGCGAATCGGGCAATAGATGTGAGGGGATAGATAGAGCGAAGGTTAAATTAGGGCTAGGGCTCGCGTATTCCTATACATTTTCGGACGTTTCCTTGAGACCTTTTCTCTCCTTGTAAACAATTTTTATTCTATTGGTGGTTTGACCTTGATCGACCCTATACCGTGGCAATAGACGCAATACTTGTACACTAGTTTAATTCGAAGTTGTTTAAACCCTCGACCCTTCAATGACCTCCGACGACAAGGATCCAGCGTTGCACGGATCAGCGAAATTGAGCCCTACCCCGCAGAAAGTAGGGACCTCACAAGGTGAAATTACAGAGGACGTCTACCGTGGGGGTTTTCTAGAAGACAAGCGGTTGGCTGAGGATAGAACTAAAAGTTTTAGAGGACGATACGGATCAGTCTCAGAAGACTCGCTTTTGCGCCTGAGTATTCGAGGGAGATTGATAGGAAGAATGTGGAAAGAGTAAGAAGATCTTCAGCAAACCAGACGGCTGCCATTGATTGTCATTGTCAAACTGCATCCTAACAATAATTGATCAACAGGACTTCGCGGTCCGATCTACAGGACTGAGGAGGTTGGATAATTGATTATTGGGAGACGGGTTTCAGAAGGCAATCCACTGTTGACCCACCAACAGAAGACCTACTCCGTACGGTGCACTTCAGAGCCCAAAACCTGAAGCTGGGACGCTGGGGAAACCCTCTTCAGGCCGCCGCTCAATATGGCCACTCGCAAACGACTCGGCGGTTGCTTGCACAATGTAGCGATATAGATAAGCCCTCACCGTATAAGGGTAGAACTGCACTTCATATCGCTTGCCTTGAGGGACACGACGTGATCGTGAAACATCTCATTGAAGCGGGTGCCAATGTTATGGCCCAGGATGATGAGTTCTAGACTCCTTTGCATTGACTTTGAGAAACCCCTCTGCGGGTCAGTCATCCCTTGGGCATCTCAGAACCGTGCAGTGGCTACTCGTCAGTGGAGGCGACATGCATCCACCTAATCAGAAAGGACAGACCCCTCTCAACATGGCAATTGAGGCCTCAGAAATCAGATTCCTGTTCAACAGGGGTTCTAGAATTGCTGTTTATGAAGCTAACTTCCAAGGACACCAGCCAGGGTGCAAATCGGCATCACTACATCGGCTATGGGCAGCTTACGTTGACAAGCAAACTGAAGCAGCCACTGAAGCCTCGAAGCTAAAGAGATTCGAAGCAGAAGCAGCTACTCGGAAGGAATCTGCCAAGCAAAAGCTACAAGTTCAAAGGGAACGAGAGGTCAAACGTCGCCATGCTGAGGATCAGAAGAAAGTCGAAGAGAGCGCTAGAAAAGCTAGGGAGGAGGGAACCAAAGCGCTTCGAGAGCAGGAAGCAGAACAGCGAGTGATTGAGACTTCTCTCACACAGAGACAAGATGCTGCTCGGAGAGTCTGGGTTGATTTGGGAGCAAAAGCCGAACGCGCAATCAAGCCGATGGACTCGCTCGCAAAAGTAAGCTGCGAGCACGCAGCACTGACCTGGAAAAGGAGAAAAGGCCAAGCGGATTGTGCGTTTTGTCAGAAATCATTTGTGAAATGTAATTTCTTCCAGTGCCCAGACTGTGGGACGGTTGCCTGCCAATCTTGTGCGTTGGTCAAGACTAAAGCATAGGAGTGCTGCCGTGCTGTTCAGCTTTGATGCGGAGAAGGTTTTTGTACGGAGTGTGAAAAATAAGTCTGATGCGGAAGGAATTACAAAGTAGAATCCTATGAAGAGGTCCTGGAGAGCACGTTGCTGGAGGGCAGGCTTTGGAGAGGTGGTCCGCGCATTACGGGTGACAGCTGCTTATTTGTCTGATGACGTCAGTCTCCACATTTCAACAGAGGCTTGAAAGACGAGATGGGTCCTGTCAGATTTGCGATGTGCAACAAAAAGAAGCCCTGGTTCTGTCTGACATGACACAGACTCTTTATGAACTTCGTGTTGGAGATAACGTCATGGCTGCACTTCCCAATCAAGCATATAGGGATGGCGTCTTTCGGCGACAGAGAACTTTAAAAACGAGCGTCGTACTGTCGGTGCTTAACCTTACTAATTTAATTGGGTTTTCACCGGAACCTGGTTCCTGATTTGTGTGCTCGTTAATTGGTTGGTTTTCACCGAAAACCAGACATTTAATTTCTCGTTCTCACCAAAACACACGCCCTAACTGTCCATAGGTAGGTCAACCCAGGGCTGAGTTGAGGTTTTTTGTATGGGGGCAGAATCGGGTGGTGAAAAACCAAGGGGCTAGGTTCGAGGAAAGTCGGGGCAAGGTTGAGGCGCCTGCTGAACTTTCTCTTGGTCGCATTCAACGATGGAGCGATATTTCATCGAAAATAATATAGAAAGGATAAAAGCATAGTCAAAGAAGAGTTGTTCCTTGATGCTAATCTACCCCGCCAAATACGCCATCGTGGGGGCAGTCACTTCCGAACGCCACAACCGCGAGCCAACTTTAAAACAGGGCCAATGCGGACGAAGGGCAGAACGACACTTCATATATGTCACAATCAACTGGATACTCTTCACGGTCATAGAATTGATTCATTTACTCCCGCATCTGCGATGTGGGCATAGGAAAACCTTGCGGTGAAAAACTATGTCCGGAGTAAGAATCGAGTGTCCATTTATCCCTCAACGTCATCCGTAAATTGAACCTAGAAGCAAATGCACCAGGAGCTCCCTTGCTCTGACAGCAGTTGTTGAAAGCACCAGAGTTGATGCAATTGGTTCCCTCGGCGGAGCACTTTTTAAGTCGGAAGTAGAGCCTTAAGAAGGGCCAGAACAAACCTGATCGTTTGGACCAGGGAAACGGAAACTACCCAGAGGGCACTTCACCTCGGCCCCCAAACCTTTGTTTTAACACCCATTCCCTTTTCTCCTCCTGACCCTGCACCGTTCCCCAACTTCTGTCGTTCCCTTTCTGTTTGGCTACCTTCATTATCTAAAACCTTCCCTCTCAAAGGCCGCATATCCTCTTCCAAAACATTCTTGGTCCCAGCAGGTCCAGAATCTGCTCCTCCAATCGTATCATCCATGCTCGTCGCGCTACTGTGTGTAACCTCACGACTCTCAACCGTAATAGTGACCTCTCTTTGCCTCAAGACCCCAGGACCCGGAAACCTCTCGCTTAACTCAATATCCGAAGTCGAATAGGGGGAATCAGAAGGCGTCCATTCCAGCACGCCATCCGAATTCTTTGCGCCGCTAGTGTTATTCTGCCGATATGGACCACTGCTTCCGACTATAGCCGCACCATTACCATCCCCGTTGCTGATGAAGTTCGGATGCGTATTCGTTATGGTGTCACGGTTTCGTGAGTTCTTGTCTGGGAAGGAATTTGAGTTGGGAGCGGGAACGTTGGCGGGGTTGGAATCCGAGGCTATGTTTCCGACCTGTTGGGTTGCGGCCGCGACTTTGCTAATGAGCTCGGCCATGGACATTTCGATGTTGAGTTTTACGATGTAGGCTAAAGGGTGGATTTGCATGTACCTGTTTCGGGCATTAGTGGGGGAAGGGGAGAAAGGGAGTGAAAAAGGAGTATGCTTACACGAAAGAATTCTTTAAACTCATCATAGCGATAATCAACACGTCCATGCTTAAACTGAACCCGATAATCCACATGTTGAAACGAACCAGGCTCTTGTACTTGGTCAAACCTCGATTCACAAGACGCTCTTGTATGATATGGATGAAGTAATAGTTGAGGAAAGCGTCAACCAGAAGATAAATTACTTTTTCGCATCGGTCCCAGACATTGTTGATTTTCTCGTAGGTGGGGGAGATCTGCAAACGAGCCGGGATCCAAATGTTGTAGACGCTGATGTTGATGGCGGTGATCAAGACGGCGACCCAGAGCTTGAGGTTCCGTGCTTGGAGTCGGTCGGTCATGAGAAGGGAGACGCGGTTGATGATGATTTGGAGGAGGAATTGGACTTGTAGCGCCCATGTTGTTACTGTGGAATATTAGTTTCACAATCAAGATCATAGAGAACCAAGTGGAAAAGAGCCAGACGAGGCAGATGTAAAATCATACTTACAAATTACGAAGAAAAATGCAAAACTAGGTCGGTCAGCTTGTTTCTACAATCGATGCTAATAATCTGGGTTGAATTGGGATTTGAGAATTTGAGAATTTGGGTCTTGCCTTGGTGGAATGATACCATATAGATGCAGCCAACAGATGATAGAAAATATCATACACACCAGAATCTCAAGCCAAATCATCCATACGTAGGCACTGTTGAGCTTTGCTCTCCCATATCTTTGGTAGACTTGCTCTGTCTGTTTCAGTGCTTTGGATACGGTAAGCCACCCGAATCCAAATGTGAAGCCGAACGCAATCGATGCGATTAAAAGATCTAATCGAGTGACTTCCTCTGCCACGTAGTGCGGGGAAATGAGTGTGAGCATAATGCTGATTAGAAAAACTTTTGATGTGAAGAGTTCGTAAGAGAAAGGTGTAAGTCTCCTTCTCCAACCCAGAAAGTCCCAGGGAAACAAATGGACAAGAAACCTGGAAATCAAACCAACACCTAGAAAAACTTGGGAGAGCACTGATATAAAGTCCTCTGAAACCCCTCTATAATTTTGTAACTCTGGGCGCCGTAAAGCTAAACATGAAGTGCACTAACTCAGTCCACAAGCCATCAAGCCCAATAATCTACAATCTAACTCGACAAAGATATCCCCTGGAGGATTCCTCGCGGAGCACCCGCCAACCTTGAGCCATCTTCCAATTCTTTCGGCCAGACTTGATATCGAAATGCATCTTCTCGGGCTGATGGGAGTTGTTGGATCTTCATATGGCCCAAGCTTTCGCGACTTCCTTTATGTTCACGGGGATTGGTCGAATCCAGCCGTCCCCCTTTTCTGAGCTGACTCGCTAAGCGAATCATAGTGTCTCAGCCCCGCTAAGATCCTCACTATTCCGCAACTTCGGTGAATTCTCCAAACATAGGAAAGTTAACTGGAAGGTTTACGATCGGAAAATTTCTGGACAAGATGCTGACAGTTGATGTTACAAGTCGCATTAAGGTTGACGAAGCCTTGCTACATCCATGGATTGCCGTCATGGAGGGCAGTATCGCGCACTTTGCGCATGATCCACCTCGGTCACCCATGCCCAAC
The DNA here is from genome assembly GCA_020726485.1 of Halenospora varia. Classification (NCBI taxonomy): domain Eukaryota; kingdom Fungi; phylum Ascomycota; class Leotiomycetes; order Helotiales; family Solenopeziaceae; genus Halenospora; species Halenospora varia. The sequence goes on along the minus strand of JAHEWH010000037.1, from coordinate 14,365 downwards.
TACCGCGAAACACAAAACAACTACACCAATCCACGTTAATATTGGCGACCTCAGGACCTCGGCTGCCTTCTTCCGGGAGGGCCCCGGTCAAGACATTGCTCTTCTGCGCAAGGTTCGGTTCCTTAGCATCTCGTACCTCGACGATCACGCTGCCACAGACTGGTGGCGGAGGTCGACCGACTATGCCCACGAAGCTTTTGAGCTCCTCTGTACCTCTTGGCACCTGATGCAAGTCTCTTGGCTTCAACTCTGCCTTCCTCACTTATACGCAGTATCTTCCGTCGATGACCCAGGAATATAGAGCCTGTTAAAGATCCGTGGCCTTGCTCATCTCACGATATCCGGACCACATCGTTGCATCTTTACATTGATGGAAGGGCCGGATCAGCACGAAATCGAACCAATTAGAGAGATGATCTGACTGGGCGGCGTTTTGTTGCGGTTTGAGCGGTTTTGACGGACGCAATATTGACAACTAACAGCCCCCTAGACCCTGTTTGATGATCTGCTGTATGTCACCCACAGCCGCGGGTAACGTAGCTAAAGCCTCCCCAGGTTTTGGCTTTGAAGCCATGACCCCGCGGAGTCGGCTCGGCTGGCTAGGGGGGAGAAACATCTTGGCATCGCCACACGCTACGCGCCGCCTGCAAGCCACCGCCCCTCTAGGCTGAATTTCCTAGCGAATCCTATCTAATGTCCCCCTGCAGGTGTCTTAAAATTAAGTCAGACCGGGAAATTCCCATGTATACGTGCTTTTGATCGCGCTCGGTAGCTTCCGCCCATCACGAAATCACTCCGCCTCGCAAAACGGTTCAGCACAAGTAACTTAAGCGAGGTGAAACCAAATCTTACCTCGCCACTAAGGGACCTTGCCTTAGCGCCTGGGCAGACCTATAGAAAAGCCTCAGAACTAGCTACCCGGCGACCCGCTGTCTGGCACGAAGATTGGCGGGGCAACTATCCATACCTACAGAAGTGCAAGCACTACCACAGCCACCAGAATCTGCAGTGGAAGTCTCCAACCAACGTCAAGCCGGATGCAAGTCATGCAGTGGCATATTCCGACCGTGGCTTCCGTAATGGATCACAAGGTGGTTCACAATGATCTGTGCTACCAGACACTTTACAAATTAACTTTTATAAAAAATAAGGTTCCTAGCAGCCTGACATTCGAGAACATTAAGTTCTGTGCGGGAAAGCTTCCATGCTTCTGTGGAAGAACTAGTAAAACTCTATTCCACCATTTTTAATGAAGCAGCACGGCATTGGACTTACCTCCCTAAATGGCTCTCAAGTCAAGCATTTGCATTGGTTGCCACCCGTCTAGTTGCTGGGGCCGTCCATACCGCGAAGAGTCAGCCCATTTTTCCCCAGACTTACGGTTAGGTCAAGCGTTACCAAGACCTTTCGAGTCCCTTTTATTTGCATCGACATGAAACCGTCTGTGTGATGCCCAAAAGCCATCAATAATCCGGGGGTTCGAATTCGCTAGTGCGGTGACTCACCTCATCAAGGAATTTGGCGCGCGAAACGATTTCTGGCTCGGGGTAGCCAGAAGATACCTCACTCCGAAACGACAGAGGCGTGTTTGAATCGACTTGGTCTACTATATGGCGCCGGTGGCCGCGAGTCCTCATTACCTCCGCAAATTCCATATTGAGATTCTGAATAACCGCGCGAAGGCGTTTGCTATATCCCTCAACAGAGCGAGGGTCCCCAAAAAAGCTATCGCCATACGTGCCTTCCACGGCTACGTTGACGATAGACTGAAACGACTGGCTGATATGCAAGGGAAACAGCCGCTGCTCCTCATTCATATCTCTGCTCGTTCCCAGCTTGTCAAGCGCCATCTGTATTTCCTTGACGTTGGCCTCAATCTCTTCCAAGAGACTTGGTAGTTCGTTTCTGATCTGTTGTAGAAGCACCTGGCTAAGCCGAGCCCTCAACAAGGTGATGCCAACCAAGTTCCTTGGGAAATCCTTCCACAGCCCTTGCAAGAAGAACTGTTCCTCGGCGGCATCTCGAGCCTCCATAAAAGCATTCCTTGTCTTATAGTCTTGATTCCTGAGTACGTGCCACCCAAGTCGGAACTCAACATCCTGATTTCGAGCTAGGTTGGCGTACGCAAGTTCGCTCTCCAAGCCAACAGGAAGAGTATCCGGCTTTGTTATGATGCCTAAAGTCCGATAGCCTTTTAAATCAACGTCTTTAGCCAGTTTGGTCACGATTTGATTGGCATAATCATTCTTAGCCGACACCACAGCTAGAACAATACTCCGTCGATTGGCCATATATGATTTTACCATAGCAAGGACCAGTGCTACGTCCGCAGACGTCTGCAACTTATTCTTGGAGTATATCAACCCGGGCAGGTCCACGATGGTCAAGTGTTGTTGAGTAGGTCCTGATATCTTGACTTGAAGAATGTCATTTGAGAAACTTGAGGTTGTCCATATGCCTATAAAGTCCTTGGCCTTCTTGATCAAGGCAGGGACTTTGTTGAAATTAGTTAAGTTTTCGCGGAATTCGGATAGTCGATGGCGTTTGGCATCTGACCGATTTTGACTAGGTACGATAGAAATCGATACACCGACTATAGACGTCCTTCGAAGTATTAGCTCGGTTGCAAAGCAAGTACAGAGATTATCTTTTGTGGGGAAAGGAATGCCAGAGATGGCCTCAAGAACTGAGCTTTTGCCGGAGGATTGGTCGCCACAAACAATAAGCTATGGCAGAGAGACATAGTGACTGACTCCCTGTGATCGGAGGTTATCGATTGCGTCTAGAAGGCCAAGCTTGTCACTAGATTTCAGCGACTCTAATGGGCTTGTGTGCAGAGATAATGCCGACATGTTGAGGCTTGATTTGACTGGCGGAATAGATTGTTCAAGGCATTGATATTATGACTTTTCGAGGATCTTTTGACACAGCACAGTCCCTATCATGGCGTGAGTAGGAGAGGTGTGCACTCGAAAAGTTATAAGGGGGAGTTGCACCCGATTCCAAAGGTCTACCATCTAAAAGGGTTATACATCACTGCTTATAATCCAGCTCTTTGCGAGGCAGGAAGATCGATTAAGCTTAACCATATTTGGTTACTTTGAATCAAGAGCCCTGTTTAAGAGCGGGGTAAAATTTCCAGCAGCTGCGCACTTGACGTCAACGGTCTGGCTCTTGCTTATTCCACTAATAATATATGTACATTACTAAGCAGATGTCTGAATCCCATCACTCCCACCGGTCCTGGTAAATGTCTAACTAAGATACTAGTAGAATGAATTAAAGGGAACATTTATTGCGAAGGGTGCAAGACTAGGCGGTCGTCAGATACAGCATCAAGCTCAATAATTGAAGAATTTGAAGGGAATGTATTCACTTGATTTCTGCTCTCTCAAGGATGCATTTGGAGACCTATCCCTGAGCTCAGAGACAAATATTTCACCAGTAATAGGAAGTGATAGCGATGATGGTGGTGGCTGCCACTTAGTGAGTCTTGATGCGAAACTCGGAGCAGTTGTATTGACCCTTATCAAAGCTTTTCGAACAGTACCAGCGGATTCCGGTAAAGGCATTTTCACGCCTAATATTATACTGAGTGACTGATTCAACTTCACCAGCACCAGCGCTTAATAACGGCCTTCGAGCAAGGTTGTAGCCACCTCAAGGCCTCGAGAAGGTCACAAGAAATGTCATGACGCTCGACATTAAATATCATGCTATTTTGTCAAGTCGGAACCTTACTCTATTCATCTCCGCAACCCCGACTTACTCCGTGCCTTTAATATTGTTGTTTAACGTGTATTTGAGGGGAATGAACAAGTGACTATCCTCTTAATTGACCCTTGGAGATTATCAAGCGGGTCTTACATTAACTACAGTACCTTGCGCCTCAAAAGCGGCCTTTAGCCCCTACGAAAATAAGAGACCGAGATACTTATCGGGGCAGAAGTACCAACAGAATCTATATGCTGTCGATGGACTTGGCCCAACCTTCTACGAAGGTGGGCTGTTCACAGCCAAAGGTGTGCAAAACAATAGAAAATAACGAATTCGGAACTAAAGCAGAAATTATATATGGCCTACAAGTTTGATTTTTACTAAATAACATATATAACGTCCGTCCCTGCGTCGAGAGACGCACCCTGTCACGAGACGAATCTAAGGTTTAGGAATTTTAAATTTTTACTTAGCAAGTCTACGAAGTTATTATTAATATATCACTATTCTTTAACTATTTCTCCCTAAGAGACCAGTCAACAAATAAGAAAAAGAATAGTGTTGATTATATTGTCGATCGTTTTAATCACGCCACTGATCGCCGCTTCGGTTGTGCCCCCCTGCTTAATCGCGACCATTAGAGTCTCTTCAAAATTCGGAGCACTTAGGGAAAGGATCCATGAAGAAAGAATATAGCTCCAAGTTTTGAAGATACTCAGAAAGGAAAATAACACAGTCCGGGAGTTATGCCGTCAGAGGAGAGGGGCATAAACGCCACATGTTTTAGCTTCAGGATTTAGTGCCTAGTAATGTGCATTAGCCTGGTTACAATATACCGTATTTAAGTCCGGCTCACTATATTTTACTCAGCCACTATTCTCAGCCACTGGCCTAGTCATGTGGGTGCCTGGCTTGGACTCGAATGTATTACTAAGCAATGCTTGAGCGATTACTAGGATTATACATTGGGCAGCAATATTACACTACAAAGTCAAGACAACAACACAATATTACCTTATTGTACGGCACGGCAGCGACTTGAGTTACTTGTACTCGAGCGAGCGAGATTGCTACGATCATCGAATGAACTTCTTCACTATGTCCTAATACCATTATTCTTTGCTTTCTCCTAGCGTTTACAGTATTTGCTTACTTCGCCTGATGCCAAATGGCCTCGAAAGCCCAAAGAGGAATGAAATACAATGCGAACTTTTCGAGTACTCTCTACAGGATCGCGGCACAGGGACTCATTTGTACGAAGCTTTATCCTATATATGGGGTGGAGAGAAAAAGCCTTGTTCTATCACTATTAAGGGGCAAAATTTGAACGTCACACAAAATCTTTACACGGCGCTATTATGTCTTCGAGATTGCTCTTTAGAACGGATCATATAGATCGATGCTATATGCATTAACCAAGAAGACCTGATAGAGCAAGGTCAACAAGTTTAGCGCATAGCAAAAATCTATAGCAAAGCAGCCCGTATACTTATCTGGCTTGGGGAAACGGCGCTTAATAGCGATATGGCCCTGGAAACTATACGTATTGCTGCAGAAGATGAAAAAACAGATTCTTTAAATAATAAAGAAATTCAGCAAGCAATTTTAACACTACTTGGGCAAGAATGGTTTTAGCATATCTGGGTAAGTAGATACTCTCTATAAAATACAAAATAACTAAAAGATCTGTTTAGATACTTTAGGAAATTGCTACAGCTTGATGTATCTTGATTATGTGTGGATCTATAATGATTGATGGGTATACCTTTTACTTAGGTGTAACCCATTTCTACAAAGCTTACCCAACCTTAGATCGTTCAGTCAGCTCAATAACCAGCCTAATAAAGAGATCAATCTTTTGGCTAAAACACACAATAAGTTTATTAGGTAGGGACTCTCTTAATATATGTCCCCTTTACAAGCTAGTTGATATGTTCTATACTTACAAGGCTACCAAGCCCGTCGATAAAGTGTACGCTCTACTTGGTATAAGCTCTGATAACCCTAGTATAGCTGGCTTGTTACCTGACTACAAGATTCCCTGGAAAGAACTCTTTAAGGATATTGTTAGGTATATTCTTGGTAAAGATATATCTATTAAAATTTCTAAAGATAGCCAGAGAGCGATAATCAAGAGCAAAGGCTACATTCTTGGCCAGGTGTCCTTAGTAAGAAGCGGTGATAGACAGAGAGTAAATATCACATCTAGGAATGCAGCTTGAGGCTTAGGCGGCAAGAAAGAATGGACCCTTCAAACGTCGGCAAAACCTATTTAAGAGCATGACATTATCTGTCTTATACAAGGAGCTTCAAATCCAACGATTATAAGGCTATATAAAGATCACTTTGCTATTATTGTAGTTATAGCAACCCCTTTAAACAAGAGTGAAAATTTTGGATGGCCAGAAATCTCCTAATCGATAACACCGTTTTTGCGGGACTCCTTACTTGTCTGGGACTAGGAAAATCCCTTAGCAAAGTCGCAAGATCAAGAAGAATATGAAACCTTGACAAAGATATATAGTCAAGCGCTAGAGTATTTAAAAGAAGAGCTTGGAGATTATTTAGGGGAACTAATTAGATTGTGGAACGATATAATGATATTAGACGACCTAGGAGAGAGTAAAACGGCAGGCGAGAGGCTTCTAAAAGCAAGAAGTGATTATGTAACAACATTAAAAAAAGAGTATCTGCCCAGGAAATATAACCAACACGGCCGGACACTACTGTCAATCGCTGCTGGGGAAGGGCACGAAGATATTGTCAAGCTACTGCTCGAGAAGGGGGTCAAAGCCGACTTGAAGGAGGAGAATGATCGGACGCCGCTATGGTGGGCTATTAGTCAAGGCCAGGAAATGGTCGTCAAAGTGTTACTCGAGAATGGAGCCGACGCCGGGTTGAAGGATTGGAGCGGTATGACACCGTTGTCGTGGGCTGCTTATTTTGGACACGAGGCAGTCGTTAAGCTACTGCTCGAGAAGGGGTCGATACTGATACAAAGGATAACGGCGATCGGACGCCGCTATTGTGGGCTGCTAGTTTTAAGCATGAGGCGGTCGTCAAGCTGCTGCTCCAGAATCTCGAGAAGGGGGTCGATGCTCAGAACCTGCTATTACGAACTGTTAGAGAAGGGTACGCGAACGTCGTCAAGCTCCTGCTCGCTATTGGGGTTGATACTGAGTCGAAGAATGAGGACGGCCGGACGCCTCTATCGGAGGCTGCTGAAAATGGGAAGGACGACATTGTTAGATTACTACTCGAGAAGGGAGCCGACGCTGACTCAAAGGATGAGAATGGTCAGACGCCACTATCGTTAGCTGCTGGAGCCGGGTACGAGGCGGTCGTCAAGCTGCTGCTCGCTGTAGGGGTTGACGCCGGCCGACTCGAAGGATAATGACGGTTGGACGCCGTTATCATGGGCTGCTGGAGCCGGGTACGAGTCGGTCCTCAAGCTGCTGCTCGCTATAGGGGTTGACGCCGGCTCGAAGGATAATGACGGTCGGACGCCGTTATGGTGGGCTGCTGAAGAAAGGCACGAGGGCGTGGTCGCGTTGCTTAACCCTACTATCTAGGCTCATCTATTTAATCATTTACCAGCCTTTCATCCCTTTAAACCTTTATGTTAAAAAACAGGCATGCCGTATAGTGAAGGTCTAGTCAATTGTGGGCGCGTCTTAGCATGACGCTAAGTAAGAAACTGTGATAACATGAAGTATTGTACAGTATACAAGCTTCTTTGAGTCAACAGATTTGAAAAGTCAACACTGCTTGAATTCTAGCCTATTTGGGCTGGCAGGATTTCGAGACCCTTGCTGGACAAGGGGAGGAAACTTTCGAGGTGTCTGTGAAAGGGAAACCGGTTTTGCAAACAACTGTAACTACTCGCCAAAAGTTCACAGCGGGAAAATGGCCGGATACTAGGGCTGAAAATCATAGAGGTTCATTGCTCTGGGCAGAGCGCAGAATAGTTTGAGGGAGAGGGGAATTCTATTTCGTGCACAGGCAGCTATTGACGGCAGAGGAACCACCAGAAGTTAATCGTGGGAGAAAATGGCCGAGGCAAAAATGTGCTACTTTTTGCTCCGCTTGAAAGGGTATAGTACAGCTCGGAGCATGTCGGGAATGCTTTATTATGTAAGATATACCTTTTTTTTACGGAGGTTTACTGTAACTCCGATACCGTTGATCAGGGATCCTTGATCACTTGATTGGAGGTACCAACCTATATGGCGACATCGCATGACATAACGCGCCCCTGCCGCCACGACACTAACAATGACTTCTCCGCATCGTGGTAAGGCTCAGAAATCCAGATCCAACCATTCTACGAGTTTAGAAGGCGAAAAGAGCTCGAGTGGTGTTGTGGATAGAAGGGCCCTATTTCACTATAAAAAGAGGTTCTCTATAAATCAGGGGGGCAGCGACGACACGATTATGATTTTCGGGTTAACCGGGTCAAGAGTATTCGGAAAGGGCATACAATATAACTTATATAAAAATATAACAAAATTTTGATGGGTTTACAGAGTTCGAGCTACTTGAATTCAAAGTACTTGTGGTTTGTCTTGTGACAGGGTGCTATAACAAATACGGTTCAGTCTTTAATATAGAAGACTAAGGTAATGTTGGTTGGTATTATAATAGAAGTATGGCAGTCAGGTCTGGTTGTTTACTTAGAAGTAAACTTGTTACTTATATTAAAGGTAATAGAGTATATTGTAGATAATAAACTAAGTTTAGTACAAAGCTCCTATCTAAGGAAATATAAACGCTTATATAGAACCTTTATTCCTTATACTAGCTGTGCTAGCTGGCTAGTAGAGCGCGCAAGCCTACTAGCTTGGCTAGCAAGCTATTATATCATATAACCTAGACCCCCCTGTTCCCAAGGTCTTTCTGTCATTCTATAAATAACTAATATAAGTCCAATTCTAGCAGGGACTAGAAGTTCTCCTAGGAGCGTTCTCTAGGAACGCTATTGTCCTAGGAGAGGGTTCCTGGACCTATAAGTCCTAGGAGCACTCTCTTATAAGCCTATAGCTCCTAGGTTGTTATAGCTCCTAGGAGCCGTTTGTGACATTATCCCCCTTCTAGACTAGCATGTCCTTATATTTAAGTATACTAAAGGAAACATTATTGTTGGCCTATAGCCTTCTTCTTCTTTTATTATAATATCTTAATGCTTAACATTATAAGTTGATTATATTGCCTTAAGAAAACAAATTAAAATACTAGCAAGAAAATGGCTCCTTATACTTGTTGTAAAAATTTAAACTATAAATATGTTTCCCCCTAAGATCCTAAGCTTACCTAGTATAGTTGCTATACCTGTCAAAACAAGTCATGTAATGTTTGTGTTATAAACTAGATACTAAAAGCATTAGAATAGGAGAGTCTTGACGCCTAGATTAAGAAGCTAGACATAAAGGAGGAAGAGGTAATGTTAAAGATCCTATACCTAAAAAAACAAAAACATCTTTTATATAAGTAATGATAAAAGATAATTATAGCAGGCCTAAATTCTATAGACAAGTTAGACGCCTTAAAAGCCCTTAAGATAAAAGAGAAAGAGAAGAGGAAGAAAAAGGAGGTAGAGGAGTTAATATCTTAGTAGGAGCTAGGGGCTACCAAATCGTCTGCTCTAGCCAACCCTAGCTAGTTTTCCCTTAACCTGGCCTTTAACCCTAGGCTAGATTTTTAGGCAACCCTAGGTTTTAATAATAGAACACTACTAGCTTCTTAGGGCAGTTCTTAAGGTTCCTTATTAGTTCCTATAAGTCTTCTAATAGTAGGTGATTTTCCTACCTAATTAAGTATTTAGTTTGATTCCTAATAATTTTATAGTTAAGGATTTCTTTAACATTATACTTAGTGTCTAGGTTGACTAGATTAATTTCTGTTTTGGAGCTTTTAGGGCTCCTAGAGGTACTAGTTTAAGGAGAGAAATATAAAACACTAAGTATATATTTATTGTCCTTAATAGTTCTAGTTTAAAATTTAAGGGTCCTTTAATATATTTAATTCTAAATGGTCCTAATTTTTTGTAATCTAATTTGTTACTTAGTTGTTTTGTCTTAATGTTTTTTTGTAAAAGGTAAACTTTATCCCCCTTCTATAACATTAGCTCCTAATTATATTGTTTGTTATAATAGTATATGTTTCTTTTAGCTATAAATAACAACTTGCTTATTAATTCCTTATATAGTTTTTTGATATTAGTAATATAGATCTAAGCTAGGTTGTTTTTGATATTTATAACCTATAGGTCCTAGTATACTTCTAACTTATATCTAAAGTTAGTATAGAATAGTATAACTAATATTATCTCTATTATCAAACTATTATATACAAACTATACTAATAGTAATAGTTATACCTAATTGTCTTGCTAGTAATTTATATAACAGTACAAGTATCCTTTAATAACTTAGTTTATTCTTTTGTTTCCTTTATTTGTCTATAAGTAGAATACTGTTAATAACTTCCTCTAGTTCTAAGTAGTACTATAAGCAATGTCTAGAACTTAGATATAAACAACTTGTCCTGATTGGACAAGACTTCTTTAGGTAAGCTATATTATATAACAACTTCTTTTAGGAAGACATGTACTAAGTTTTCTATAGTCCTATTTGTCCTAAACAGGACTAGTATTATATACTTTATTAATCTTTCTATTATAATCAGGATGCTATTATATTATACTTCTATTACTAGGTCTTTAGACTCTACTAGTGGTCTAATAAAGTCCTATAATATTGATTTCTAAGGGATTAGTAGTATTGGCATTATGCCTATCTGTCTATAAGGTATATAGCAGGAAGCCTTGTTCCTTATATAGGTATTATAACTAGTGACCACCTCCTTAATAGTCTTATATAATCTAGGACACTAATAATCTTAGGTTATTCTTGTATATATATACTATATTTCTTAATAATTATAAGCAGGCAATAAGTGTTGCTCTTTAATAAAGTTTCTTTTAACTGCTTTAGGGAGGTATATTTTCTGTGTTTCCTTATAGTAGTAAAACTTCTTGCTCTTTTCTTTATAAATGCTATACCCTAGATTATATCACTTATCCTATATTATTACTTTGAGCTAGGTGGTCTATTCTAGGTCTAGTAAGGTAATGCTAGTGGCCATTATTTCTTATATACCTAGAGCAAGGTCTCTATTTTCTAGGGTTCTAAGGATTACTACTTGTTTATATGTCTTATTATCCTTATATCCTGGTTTCTGACTAAGGGCATTAACCTTAGGGCTGTTAGTCCCATTAATATGTTTAATCACAATATTATAGCTAGCCAACTCCTTAGCTTATCTTATAAGGCGGCAGTTGGTCAAGTCCTTTATTATTATAAATCTATATAAGTTTATATAATTAGTATAAATCATTACTAGGTAAACTGTTCCTTAAAGGTAGTTCCTCTAATACTTAAGTTCTTTAATAATAGCAAGAAGCTCTTTTTTGTAGATATTATAGTTTTGTTTGGCTAGTGACATTTTCCTTAAAAAATAAGCTACTAGGTGCAGTTTTCTATTGTCTTCTCTTTATAAGTATACTGCCCCTAAGGCTATGTCTAAAGCATTGGTTTCTATAATGCTTTCTTGGTCTTCCTAATAATTATAAAGTATAGGTTCCCTAGTAAACCGCTTCTTAATAGTCTAGAAGGCGCGTTTAGCTATAATAATATAGGGATACTGGCTTAGTATAGCCAGGTACTTGGTAATGTCAGGTTGGTATTATAACAGAGTATAACAGTCAGGTGGTTGTTTACTTAGAAGTGAACCTGTTACTTAAATAGGTAAACAAAGCTTATATTAAATAACTAAAGTAAGTTGAGCACAAAGCTCCTATTTAAGGAAATATTATAACTTATATAGAACCTTTGTTCCTGGCTTGCCTAGATTGCCTAGCAAGTTGGTCAAGCAGCTTGTTAGCTTAATAGTCAAGCTGGCGATCTTACCTAAATTATATAACACTTGTCTTGTGATGTCTAACAGTCTAACAAGCTACTACAGACACTAATTGTCCTGTATCCCTATAACACAGGCCGCCCTGCTAGCAGCCTAAACACTTATTTAAGCCTAGAGTCCTGTGCTATTTATATGTTTGTAACATTATCCCCTTTCTGTACTAGTATAGCCCCTATACTTAAGGTAACCTAAAGAAATATCACTAAAGGCCTATAGCCTTCTTCCTTTCTTAACATGGCCCCTAAATGCTTAATAAAGCAAACTTAGTGCTTTAAACTTATAAATAGAATTAAACAAACTAGAACAGAAATGGCTTCCTATAATTATTATATAAAGTCTGGTTGTTATTATATCTTATTGTCACAGTACTCCTATTATGCTAAATGTATATATTAGGGCAAGTCTTGCAATATAAGGGTTTTGAACAAGATGCCTATAATCTTAGACTAGGCATTGCTTGACTAACAGTATTAAAAGTTGTATAAGAAGAAAAAGAAGGCAATAGCAAAGATCCTCTGCTTAAGAAAACAATAACATTTTCTTAATAACTATAAAGAGAAAATGATTGCTATAGGTCTAAATTCCCTAGACAAGCTAGATGCCTTAAAGTCTTATAAAGCAAAAGAAAAAGAGAAGAGAAAGAAGAAAGAGGCAGAGGAAACAGTGCTATAGTAAGAGTTAAGGGCTATTAAGTTACTTGTTCTGGCTAGCCCTGGCCAGCCTGTCCCTAACCCCTTATTTGACCTATTTGAGGTTTATCTGCCTAACAACCTATTCTAGTAAGGCCTAGATTTTGGTAGTAGAACTTCTTAAGCTTCTTAAGACAATTCCTAAGATTTAACTTAGGTTCTTATAAGTTTTCTGATTATAAGTATCCTAACCATTTAACTAAATATTTAAGCTAGTTCCTAACAAACTTATAGTCCAAAATTTCTTTAATGTTATATTTAGCTTTTAGGTTAACTAGTTAGATCTTTGTTTTTAGGGCTAGTAGTGCCCCCTTTAGTGCTAGTTTAAGAAGAGATATATAAAATGTTAGATAGATGTTTATTGTTTTTGGCAAGGCCAATTTATAGTTTAAAGGTCCTTGTTACAAACGGCTCCTAGGAGCCGCGACAACCCAGGAGCTATAGGCTTATAGGAGATGCTCCTAGGAACCCTCTCCCAGGACAACAGCGTTCCTAGGAGAACACTCCTAGGAAGAACTTCTAGTCCCTGCTAGAGTTAGACTTATATTAGTTATTTATAGAATAACAGAAAGACCTTAGGAACAGGGGGGTCTAGGTTATATAATGTACAAGCCTATAAGCTTAGGCTAGCAGGCTTGCATGCTCTATAAGCCCAGCTAGTATAGCTAGCACAAGGAACAAAGGTTCTATATAAGCGTTTATATTTCCTTAGATAAGAGCTTTGTGCTTAACTTAGTTTATTATCTACAATATACTCTATTACCTTTAATACAAGTAACAGGTTTACTCCCAAGTAAACAACTAGACCTGACTACCACACTTCTATTATAATACCAACTAACATTACCTTAGTCTTCTATATTAAAGACTAAACTATATTTGTTACACTTTGAGCACCTTGTTTGAAGTTAATAGTCATCACTATATCTATATAAGGGTTAGTATCCACCCCTACCCCAAGCACTCTTAGAAAGAAAGTCACTCTACCTTCCTCTAGAAGCGATATAGAGATGTATAAGGCACCAACTTACAACAAGGTCAAAGTCAATATAGTCAAGAGCCTTAAGCTCAAGCTGCCTAAGACCTATAATAGTAGCCAATCTGACCTTAGCACCTTTCTCTTACAACTTAGACTTTATACTAAGTTTAATGATAACAAGTTTGATGACCTAGACAAGGACAACAAACAAGTCCTCTAGGCCACCTTATACCTATATAGCAACATGCTATAATAGATCAAACCCTACCTAGAAGACTATTTTAACAACCTGATCAAGGAGGAATGGCTTATTATAACCTGACAGATCTTCTCTACCTTCTAGGGGTTTGTAAACAAATTAAAGAAGAACTTTGGCAATATAGATAAATTAGCTACCGCCTAGCAACAACTAGCTGCCCTCTATTAGAAAGGGTTAGCTATAAATTACTCTATTAAGTTCTAACAAAAAGCAGTACAAGTCAATTAGGATAAAGAAGCTTTAGCTTTTTATTACTACTAAGGTCTTAAGAATAAGATTAAAGATAAGATAGTATATATAGGAAAACCTTGCGATTATAGTAAGATGGTTAGTATAGCAATCTAGATTAATAACGGACTATATAAACAATGCCTAGAAAAGAAAGGATCTAGACAATAAGGGAAGAATGGAAAACCCAGAAACAGAAAGAAGTGAAAATACTATAGACAATAATAACTAGAAGGATCTAAACACCTTAATGCCACTAAACATCAGAACTAGCTATCTGACAAAGAAAAGAAGCATTGCTTTAATAATAAACTCTACTTTAAATGTTAGAAACCAGGGCATCAAGCCTATAACTACAAAAAGAAATCTGGCAAGAAACTATAAAAGAAAGGCAAATAACTTAATGCTATAGCTAGGAAAGTTATAGTATACAAAAAAGAAGAATTATTAGAAGAAGAGCTAGAACAAATAAGGATCTATAGACAACTAGATGTTATTTAGGCCTAGTATAAGCAT